>WNWU01000048.1:3695044-3798233 GCA_012654045.1 Ptyas mucosa | reverse complement strand
CTATCTGTCTATCTTCTATCTATTATCTATCTATCTATCTATCTATCATCTCTCTATCTATCATCTATCTGTCTATCTTCTATCTATCTATTATCTATCTATCTATCTATCTATCTATCTATCTATCTATCTATCTATCTATCTATCATCTATCTATCATCTCCCTATCTGTCTATCTTCTATCTATCTATTATCTATCTATCTATCTATCTATCTATCTATCTATCTATCATCTCTCTATCTGTCTATCTTCTATCTATTATCTATCTATCTATCATCTCTCTCTCTATCTATCTATCATCTATCTATCATCTCTCTATCTGTCTATCTTCTATCTATCTATTATCTATCTATCTATCTATCATCTATCTATCATCTCTCTATCTATCATCTATCTATCATCTCTCTATCTGTCTATCTTCTATCTATTATCTATCTATCTATCTATCTATCATCTATCATCTCTCTATCTGTCTATCTTCTATCTATTATCTATCTATCTACCTATCTATCTATCTATCTATCTATCTATCTATCTATCTATCTATCATCTCTCTATCTGTCTATCTGTCTATCTTCTATCTATCTATTATCTATCTATCTATCTATCATCTATCTATCATCTCTCTATCTGTCTATCTTCTGTCTATCTATCATCTATCTATCTATCTATCTATCTATCTTCTATCTATTATCTATCTATCTATCTATCTATCTATCATCTCTCTCTCTCTCTATCTATCATCTATCTATCATCTCTCTATCTGTCTATCTTCTATCTATCTATTATCTATCTATCTATCTATCTATCTGTCTGTCTGTCCAGAAGTAACTATAAGATTGAGGCAATACTATCTATCATCTATCTATCTATCTATCTATCTATCTATCTATCTATCTATCTATCTATCATCTCTCTATCATCTCTCTATCTGTCTATCTTCTATCTATCTATCTATCATCTATCATCTCTCTATCTTCTATCTATCTATCTATCTATCTATCTATCTATCTATCTATCTATCTATTATCTATCTATCTATCTATCATCTATCTAATCAGAAGTAACTATAAGATTAAGGCAATACTATCTATCATCTATCTATCTATCTATCTATCTAATCAGAAGTAACTATAAGATCGAGGCAATACATTACAGGAATTTGTAATGTAAATACATTTATATTCCCAATTTTGTAAATAATAAGTATTAGCCTATATACACACTTGATATACAAACATCTATCTAAAAGGGCCTAGCAAAATTGACCAGTCTTGACCAGAAATATACTAATTATATTTGCAATTGAAATGTTCGGTGGATGTATGCATGTGGGAAAATTAACCTCTGAGTTCCACCAAAGAAGTAATCAATTATAGTTGTACAAGGAAGTGCCTAAAATTCAATAAACTCTATTCTACATTTTAACCTTCTATTTTTTTTAAAAAAAAAATTGCAGCTGTAAAATTAAAACTAACCTATTGTACCAATTTCTGCTACTTTCTAATTGAAGAAATAAAACAGTGACAGTTATTTTTAATTGCTGTTCCAGAGCAGAGCAATTTAAAAATTACTGTTAACTTGGATCTGTATTAAATAATAATCTGCTACATAATTTAAAATAAATTAAACCAATTTATATTAAAGAAAGTAATGATGATAAAAGTTCCTTAAATAAATGTAGTCAAGATACTTTTTATTCTGTGTAAGTGACCCATTCACAGCCAAGCCTTAAAGATATGCTAGTTGATTTTTGTTGCTCTTTTCACCTAGTAACCACATAAAATAAGAACCAGTTAGTGTAGTAGTTAAGATACAAGACTTGAAACTGGGAGACTATGAGTTCTAGTCCTGCCTTAGGTAAAAAACCAGCTGGATTATTTTAGGTCGGTCGCTCTCTCTCAGCCCCTGAAGAATGCAATAGCCAACCACATCTGAAAATCTTGCCAAGAAAACTGCAACGACTTGTTTAAGCAGTCTCCAGAAATCCAAATTGACTTGAAGGCCCAACCTCCCGCTTCACAAACAACACTTGTACATAAAGAAGATTTACTTGATAGCTGCCATTGTTTTACAGTGTTGTTCTAGTATTGTAAAGTTCTTGTATGATGATGATGATATTCATTTAATCATTTATGATTTTCAGCAATTCTGTATCTACTATACCAAAGAGAAGGACTTGGGGTGGTATGATAGCAGTCTTCCAGTATTACTGGAGGCTACTTCTGCTGACTACCAGCTGCCTGCAATTTGGCAGTTCAACTCTCACTAGGCTCAAGGTTGAATCAGCCTTCCAACCTTCTGAGGTGGGTAGAATGAGGACCTAAATTGTTGGGGCAATATGCTGACTCTGTAAACTGCTTAGAGAGGGCTGTAAAGCTCTATAAAGCAGTATATAAGTCTATGTACTATTGCTATTGCTATTTGACGGGCTGTCACAGAAAAAACGGAGTCTACTTATTCTCCTGGGATGTGGTGGCTCAGTGGCTAAGTCGCTGAGCTTGTCAATCGAAATTTCGGCAGTTCAGCTGTTTGAATCCCTAGTGCCACATAACTGAGTGAGCTCCCATTACTTGTCCCATCTTCTGCCAACCTAGCAGTTCGAAAGCATGTAAAAATGCAAGTAGAAAAATAGGGATCACCTTTGGTGGGAAGGTAACAGCATTCCGTGCGCCTTCGATGTTTAGTCATGCCGGCCTCATGACCACGGAGACATCTTCAGATAGCACTGGCTCTTCGGCTTTGAAACGGAGATGAGCACCGACCCCTAGCACATATGTGCGAGGGGAACCCCTTATCTTTACCTTACTTATTCTCCAAAGTACCTGAGGGCATGACAGAAATAATGGATGGAAGATCATTAAAGAGAGATCCAATCTAGAACTAAAGAGAAATTTGCTACCAATGAGAACAACTAATCAGTGAAACAACTTTCCTCCAGGAAGTGTAGGTGCTTCATCAATGAAGGTTTTCAAGAAGACACTGGAGAGCCATTTGTCCAAACTGGTATAGGACAGTGATGGCTAACCTTTTTGCCATTGCGTGCCAAAAGCAGGGGGAACATGGGGGGTCGCGGGTGCAGGTGCCCACACCCATAATTCAATGCGCCCCGCCCTTCCGGGTATGCGCACATGACCCCCCCATACTTCCCCCTACTTTTGGCACGTGATGGCACGGTGGGCCCAGTAGGCCCAATTTTTCCCCCTTTCCCAGGCTCCAGAGGCTTTCTAGGAGCCTGGGGAGGCCAAAAACAGCCTTCCCCATCCCCCCCCCCGAAGGCCTTCCAGAGGCCAGAAACAGACAGTTTCCCGACTTCTGGTGGAACTGGAAGGCCTGAAAATCAGTTGGCTGGTGCACGCATGCACGCTGGAGCTGAGGTAGGGCAACACTCGTGTGCCCGCCAATATGACAAATATCCAGGCCACAGGATGCCAGCTACTCAGTCCAGGCCAGTATCTTTTATCCAGATATAAATGGTTGGGTTTTTAGTTTTAATTACTGCAGATTACTTGAAATGAGTTTTGGGTTTTGGGTGGAAAATGCGAATAATAAATTCTTCCGAATATTTTACAGAGACCAGTATTTTGTACGGCATCCTACAGCATCCCTACTGACTTTTAAATGTAGTAAGTAATTTACATTTTTTTCAAAGCATAAAGTCATGAAGTTGATTAGGGATGAATCACATCAGAAGTGCACAATTACGTTCAAAGCTACAGGAAGAGGATATTGTCTTCCCTCAGTGAGTCTACAAAGGAAAGGGGAAAAAAATTAAAAGGTAGCAATTAGCAGTATGAAAGAAAAATGCAAATGTTCTTCTTCCAAAGATGAGGCAAAAGAAGGATGCAGCAGTCAGCTAAAACAAGATGATTGTATACAGAAGCTTGCTTACCACTATTCGTAACTGAAATTTGTAATGTCTAGGGATGATATATCAGTATTACGCAGAAATGTAATGCTTCTGGCTTAATTAGGACCATTTGCAGACATTCTGGAAAATATATTTCTATGGAGTCACTCCTCTTTCTGAGATTTGACATTAATAAGGTTCCAAGAAATGCTTTTAAGTAACTGGACTTAGTCACCCTTTTATGTTCTCAATATCCTTTAAGCAATGATCGTTGTTCATGTTAATTATTAATTATTGAAATAACAACAAGATTTTGGCACAATGAAAGAAGTACCAGGTCATATAATCAACAGTGGACCTTGCCAGTGTATTGGTGCTAACAACTGCCTGCAAGTAGAATAAAAAAGCAGCCACCCACAGTTCCACAAACAAAGCCAATAATCACCAGAGCCAAATCACAATGGCAGAGAGGAAGTCCCAAAACAAGGTGCAAGTCCACAAAGCAAGGTCCATAAGTGATATCCAAGATTCCATGTCCAGAGCGCAAGGATAAAAGTCCACAAGTGATGGTTGAATTTCACAGGGAGAAACACAAGTCAAGGCTCGGTTTATCCAAGACTGGGGAAGTGCATGCCAGAGCAAAACAATTGTTCCCAACAAAGGCAACCTCTCTCGGTCTCTGCTTAAGTCAACCCAAGCCAGGTGTTCCTTCTGAGGAGGGGCGGGATGACTGTTAAGGATATTCTTGGCTCATAACCAATGTTATGGGTTATTGAACAGAGTACCCCTTGGGTATACAGTTGAAAGTGGCTGAGAGTGAATAACCACAGTTAATATACTGACACACTGAGTTGTGGTAGTCTTTTACTTTTTAGAAAAAAGTAAAGCAAAGTCCAATAACAATCCAAGTCATACACAGATAAGGCGGTAGTTAAAATAGTTAAAATTCAGGGATATTCCAAGTACAAAGTCTTCTTACCAGTTGTTGTCATTACACAATAAAACCGTTCTTCTTGAGTTTCAAACAGGAACAAGTTCAGTATTAAAACATGCAATAAATAGTAGAAAGCAACAAGTAGCAATGATCAAACAGTGATCATACAGAGAGAACAGGTAGAGAGTAACAGCAAATAGGCAGATAAAATGGTGTAGTGTCCACAGGCCATGATTCAGGCTTCCCCTTAAGTACATTGGCTACAGAGCTCAGCCAATCAGGATACAGGATGATGTAATACAGTCTTAAAGCAATAGAATACCTTTTGACAAACATGTATAGATAGTTTATATATCGCCTGACCAACTAGTTAGACAATAGCCATTTCCTAACAATGACCTTCTCCCAAGCTGCCTCACAGACCTCCTTTGAGTTTGCCTCTGCTCTACTCTCCATGCCTTCGGATCAAGTGGGGCACGCAGCTATTGCTCATCAATCTGAACACCACTGCCTGTCTGCAGCCGATCCTCCCCTGTGTTTGTGAAGGCAGGCAGAAACCTGTCCAGTTGACAATCTTCTCCAATGACTGAGGGGCCTGGGACAGCATCGTCCTCAGCCCCTGGCATTTCCAAACATTCCAGAGGAGATGTGCCATCCCCGTTGGATGGTGCTGATGCCAACTCTTCCTCCCCTGGCCTCCGATGTGGCCATGACAGGCCTTCCCATTTGGGGTAAGAATAGAATTAGGTGGAAATGTGTAAGGGTGAAGATCAGTGGTGGAATTCACATTTTTTTAAACTAGCAGTTCTGGGGGCGTGGCTTGGTGAATATGGTGTGGCTTGGTGGGTGTGGCTTGGTGGGTGTGGCAGGGGAAGGATACTGCAAAATCTCCATTCCCACTCCACTCTGGGGCCAGCCAGAGGTGGTATTTGCCAATTCTCCGAACTACTCAAAATTTCCGCCACCGGTTCTCCAGAACCTGTCAGAACCTGCTGACTGGCACCCCTGTGAAGATCCCTTGGAGAACTCTGGCATACAGCAGGCTGTTGTGTTTATTTCCTCCTTATTGTAGTTACAATTATAAAAAAACATGTCCTTTTACGGTATAATGAATAGAAAAATCTACTCTGCTTATGGAAGAGTAACTGAATCTAAACGTCCCTTGATATTCAATGTTTGCTGATGCATGCTTCTTGTCTTCATTAAAGTAAGCAAGAGAGCGCTCCCAAGTCTGTTAAGACAAGGGTTGGTAAACATTTTGTGTTTTGAGATAGCCAAGTTGGGAGTTACACACATGTCAGCACACATTGATACCGATCTATTAATACTTATTCACTGATATCAACAAAACATGCCCAAACACTCAGAAGAGCTTAACTGAATGTCTGAGAGAAAAGCTTCATCCTTTTCCCATTAAGTAAAATTGCTACTGATTGCTGGATTCTTAATGATGTTGGGGGTTGGGGGGACATAATCTTGAAGTTGCTAGGAAAAAGGGAAGTTAATAAAGTTTATTCCTACCAAGCGACTCCTACTGATCAACAAAAATACCCCTGTGACTTTGCATCCAAAGCTGCCCAAGAACTGAGACTTTCAGAAAATCAGTTAGCAACAATTGAATACAGCAAGTATTGAAAGGAATTTATCTAGTATGAATAGCAATGCATTGTTGTTAAATCTAGCAATGTAGGTTGCTAAGCATCCCGGCCTTGATATTTAACTAGAGTTTATATTTGACGTTGGATTTAAAAAGAGAAAAAACAACTGCAGTATATACCTAGGAGTATTTTGCTGTTTAATTTTATGTTTCATAAAGTCCTTATCTCAGATGTTGCCCATGAACTGTGAAAATAATTAAGGGATAATAATTTACCTTTATCAAACATTTTTGCAATTTAGAAAGTCAGACATGGTGAATGACAACAAAATTGTTGGGGTTGTTTGGGGTTTTTTTTGGAATGTTGTTGATTGTTGAATGTTTTTTTCTTCCATCGTTGTATTAGCTTTAGAAAATGAATTGTTATGCAAAACAGTAGCAAAACAAAAACAACAAAAACAACAACCACCACCCCATCCTGCTTCTAGAATTTCTTTGTGATTTCTTTTTTTTTTTTTAATGTTCACAAATAAGTCATTGCCTGCAGGTGTATTTTATTTGTGCAGCCATTCAATCCATTTTAAGGTTGATGTTTCTAAATGAAAATTGTTTATAAGCCTATGAGCAAGTACGTGTCTCCTCTCTCTTATTATGCAGTATCTACAACATTACAGATATCATCGTTAAACGTTAGTTGAAAAGTAAATTGTAAAAAAATATCAAACTATTGTGGAGAGGGCTTTGTTTAGTCCATGAGTAAGCAACTATGGCAACTTTACAACCTGTGGACTTTGACTCCCAGAATTCCTGAGCCAGACATCTGGCTACAGGTTGCAAAATTGTCTTAGTTGCCCACACCTAGTTTAGTTATGTAGTTGCAGAATTCCCAACACGGCCATCCTAAAGATCTACTCACAACAGGGAAACAAAAGTTGATAGCTGCCAGTTTATTTATTATTGGTTCGATTTATATACCGCCTTTCTCCGGAGACTCAGGGCAACTTACAATGCGTTAAGCAATAGCCTTCATACTTTTATATATACCTGCTTAGTAGGGCTTTCGGGGGGCCCCAAGCGGTGTTCTTTTTTATACAAAGTCAGCTTATTGCTTCCACAATCCGAGTCCTCATTTTACCTACCTCGGAAGGATGGAAGGCTGAGTCAACCTTGAGCCTGGTGAGATTTGAACTTGCAGTCATTGCAGGCAGCTGGCAGCTAAGTGCTATTTAAGTGCTACTTAACAGCGCTTTAGTCTGCTGCTCCACCAAGGCTCAGTTGTAGTGGTAGACAGTGCTGGACCTCAATCTGATGGAATTTTGATCAGTCAGGCGATTTCTAAATTGAGGTGCAAAATTCTTGGCTTTTCTTTGTTCTAGTTTAGGCTCTCTTGTTTTGAGTATTGACTCCTGGTGCAGAAAGAACAATATTTTGCAATATTCTGTTGCAAGTTCTACGTAGCCATTGGATGCCTGAATTGTTTTCCTAGCTGTGTCTTGTTATTCCATTATAAGGCCTAGAGAAAAGGGCAAGATAAGATAGGTGGTATTCAGCCACTTCGGACTGGTTCAGGCGAATTGGTAGTAGCGACCTGCGGGTGGGCCGCCCGCCTGCCCGGGCGCAATCCCGTCCTAAATCGCTGTGGTTTTGATGCTGCGCACATGTCTGGATGGCGCACACGAAGGAATTTCCGTGTTATTTGACATTGTACACATGTGCGAATGGCGTGCAAGCGCTCACATTTCTGGTGCTGGGCGAACTGGTGGTGACAGAATGCGAATCCCACCTCTGGATCCCAAATATGTATTAGTATAGTTCCTTATCAAGAAGAGTGTAGAAAAAAGTAGTGTAAGAGCTGCAGTGGCGCAGTGGTTAGAGTGCAGTACTACAACTACTTCAGCTGACTAAAAGTTCAGCAGATCAGCGGATCAAATCTCACCGGCTCAAGGTTGACTCAGCCTTCCATCCTTCCAAGGTGGGTAAAATGAGGATCCAGATTGTTGGGGGCAATGTGCTATTTAGTATACTGTCTTTGGTGTAAGCCGCCCAGAGTCCTTGGAGAGTGGGCGGCATAGAAATATGACTAATAAATAAATAAATAAATAAATAAATTTGTTAGCTTTTTTTCAGAGATATTTTGCCATAAAATTGAAGTGATTGAATGATTTGCCAGAGTAATGATTGGTTGAAACATCTCTCTGCTGCTGTATTGAAAGGAAAGAGCAAGTGTTGATTGAATGGAAATTCTCTCTTTTTGAAAAAAAATATAGCCTGTAAAGTAGGAAGCTGATTCTCTTGCAAGAGGAGGCTGTTTAATATCAAAGGGCAGATATCTACAGGTAGGTAAACAAAGAGCTACATGGACACCTACTGTACTTGGAAAGGGAAGAAGAGGTCCAGCATTCAAACCTGTGGTCTAACATAAAAGGAGATCAAAACGAGATTTCTAGGCATAGTTGTACGAGGCACCATAATTAATCCTACTTAAATACTTATGTCTGCATGAGAAGACAGAGTGAAGAGAGAATTTAATTGCTATACTTGGTATTCCTGCAGACTTAGAAATATTCAGAACAGCCCACTAAATGCCTGCTTTGTTTTAATTATGAAATCAGGAGTCTTATGCAAAAGAAAGAATGGTCACCTGAAGTTTCCTCTGTACAAGGCAACTTCATACATTTGCTGAAATATTTAATCTGTATCAAACATACTGTATTTTTCGAAGTATAAGATGCTCCGGATTATAAGAAGCACTTACCTTTTGGGGGGAGGAAAACAAGATATACGTTAGTGCATGGATATGGGAAATAATATGAAATTTTACCAGTTTGGAACTGTTTTGAGTTTTTTTCTTGGCATAGATTGCTAATGTAATCAGATTCAGTAAGTTATTCAGCACGCAATCTGTTAGATGTATCTGTTAGATTCCCCCCCTCTTTATTTTCCTTCAGGTAACATTACAATTAAGTTAGTGAAATGCTTTTTAAATTCC
Source organism: Ptyas mucosa (assembly GCA_012654045.1). NCBI lineage: Eukaryota > Metazoa > Chordata > Lepidosauria > Squamata > Colubridae > Ptyas > Ptyas mucosa. The sequence goes on along the minus strand of WNWU01000048.1, from coordinate 3,788,862 downwards.
AGCTAATTGTTGATTCTAGACAGAAATTTTACAACAAAAGGACACAAAGAATAAAATAAGACCATAAAACACTCACAATAATTCTGCCTCTGCCTCCCAGTTTGCCTCTTTGCATCAAACAGCCTGCTTTAGTTTCATTTTCAGCACAAGGGGAAAAAAACCTGCCTCCCAGCAATTTGCCAGCTTGCAACAAGCAGCGGAGGCCCACATGGCACTAGGCACTAGTCTGAAACAGCTGAGGGTCGGGAGGCCGATCCAACGGACAATCAATTGCTTGTGCTAATCAGGCTGTGCTGAAGCTGAAATGGGTTGTTTTGCTGTTTGTTGCTTGCTACAAAGAGGTAAATTGCTGGGAGGCAGAGGCCAAAGGATGGGGGCCGATGGATGGGTGGGGTTACATTCGGATGATAAGACGCACCCAAATTTTCACCCTCTTTTATTGGGGGAAAAAGTGCATCTTATACTCCAAAAAATATGGTAATTGCACACACCTTTTGCTCACATATTTCCTTCAAATTGAAAGTTTTGTTTTTCGCCCTCTTGGAGACTCTAGGAAAGCATCCGGAGCTTGGGGAGGGCAAAAAATGGGCCTACCAGGAGTACCAGAAGTCCGGAAATAGGCCTTCAAGGGAAGCCTCTGGAGCCTGGGGAGGGCAAAAACACCCTCCTGCCATGGTGCAGGAAGCCAACTAGACCACGCCCCCCATGGCCACACCCACCCAGCAACTGGGCAGAGAACTGGTTGCTAAAATTTTTCAATCCCACTCCTGGTTGTGCTATAATTACAAAAAATCTGACTAGCACTCCAAACACATACCATAGACATTGCTAAAGAGTGTCCTGGGTATTGCTAAACAATTTGCATTTTGTTATGTCACCACTTAGCTGGTGTTTCCTATTGATGACTTAACTAACCATTTAATAATGCTAAACTTTATTAAAGCTTGATCAATAAGAAATATAGCCTGAGTTAAATTTCATTAGATAAAATAAAATTGATTAGAAAACAAATATTGTGTTCTTTAAGAAGACCTTTTAATCTTCTGGGAGGCTGTGAAAACTTGCTCTTTACCCAGTGGGGGAGAATAATGGAAGCCTGTGAGTAGTTCAGCTGAGGCTCTGGGTTTTTGTTTTTTGTTTTGAATTTTATATTGTAACTGCAAACTGCAGAGTTGTGCTTGTAGAAGGATGGCCATACAAATCTTTCAAATAAATAAAATGCTGGAATAGGCTCATTTTTAAAAAATCTGTGTTATATTAAATTAAGCAAAATGATCAAGCTACTTAACATTTTTAAAAACTTTGTGCAAAATGCTTTTTCCCACTGTTGTTCTGTATATGTTCTGGACCAGGGGCGTCAAATTCAAGGCCTACTTGCTCCTGGGGAGGAAAGCTATGGTAAATCTAGATAGCTTACTAAAAAGCAGAGACATCACCCTGCCAACAAAAGTACGTATAGTCAAGGCTATGGTTTTCCCAGTTGCAATGTATGGCTGTGAAAGTTGGACCATAGGAAAGGCTGAGCGCCAAAGAATTGAGCCTTTGAACTATGGTGCTGGAGAAGACTCCTGTGAGTCCCTTGGACTATAAGGCAATCAAACCGGACAGTCCTAGAGGAGATCAACCCTGGCTCTCTTTAGAAGGCCAGATCCTGAAGATGAAACTGAAATATTTTGGCTACCTAATGAGAAGGAAGGACTCATTGGAGAAGAGCCTAATGCTGGGAAAAATTGAGGGTAAAAGAAGAAGGGGATGACAGAGAATGAGGTGTCTGGATGGAGTCACTGAAGCAGTAGGCATGAGTTTAAATGGACTCCAGAGGATGGTAAAGGACAGGAAGGCTTGGAGGAATGTTGTCCATGGGGTCGTGATGTGTCGGACATGACTTCACAACTAACAACAACAATACCATTGGATGAGCCGGGGTGGCACAGTGGTTAGAATGCAGTATTTCAGGCTAACTCTGCTCATTGCCGGGAGTTTGGGTCCTTCAATCCTACCAGCTCAAGGTTGACTTAGCATTCGATCCTTCCGAGGTTGAGGACCCAGATTGTTGGGGGCAATATGTTGACATTGTAAAGCACTCAGATAGCGATGTAAACCACAATGAAGCAGTATATAAGTCTATTGTTATACCTGGTCACTAGTAAGTAGTTAACAAACAGTGCTGGGATAGAGATATTATATCTCTTCAGATCTGTCACTGCACAGTTCCTAGCAATCTTCACTATTGGCCTCAGGTGATCAAGGCTGTGGCTTTTGGATCTTGGGAGAAATCAATCAGCAACATCTGAAGGTCAGCAGATTTCCCAACTTATGTTGTTGCAGGATTCCAAGAACCCAGGAAGAATCAGTGGGCTCTTTGCTTAGCACATTCACACTGCATGACTTACCACAATCCCCTGAAGCAATAGTTTGTACTCTTAACGAGGCCAGAATCTAACAAGGCCAGCAGGAGTGTTGCTCATTTGCTTTTCGTCGATCCCATTCTCTGGCCCTATCTGTATAAAAGAGATTGCCACATTTCCTTAGTACAGTGAAGTTCTTCTGAATACCCAGAGAAAGGTTATTACCCTTTGTCTAAGTAGGTAGGCAGAACTGTGTCACACAAATTCTAGCTGACATGAGTACAGAAGAAGACTGGGTCAAAGAATCTGACCTAATTAAATACCGCCCCCAGGGATCTGGTGAAAAGAGTTGTAACGTCACAGCAAAATCCCTAGATAATTAAATCTAATTGAATGCCTAAGGTATTCTGATGGTCAGTCAGTTATATTACTATTAATTTAAGTGAAAATTCTTCCTTACAGAAACTTTCACACTATTTTGCCTTTAAAAATGGATTAAAACATTTAATAAAACAGAGGAAAGGTGAGCGATTAACTGAGGAACAGATCTATTTAAGTAATCTTTAGAGAAGCAAGTGAAAGGAGAGATAAATTCCCAGTCTGCCTGCAGCCTCAAATTTGTCTTTGTAAATGGGTCACTGTCAGCTCTGCCATCTTGGCTTGGTGCCTCACTGGCATCCTGCCATCAGCTTTGGGGTGAAGGTGGGAGCAAGTGGGCAATAAATATGTATGGGGTATAAGTGGGAAAAAGGGAGTGGGGATGGCAGTAGTGCATTTCAATTTAGTTTGCTACCAGTTTGCTCGTGCACGCATGCAGAAGCGTCCGAGCGGGTGGGCAGAGCCTCCTGCTGCCGCCGCTACCAGTTCGCCCGATCTGGGGCGAACCAGTAGCAACCCACCACCGGGGGATGGCAGCTTGACAGACACCAGGGGCGCAAGAAACCAGCCTGTGCCAATCTTCAAGGACATGAAAGTTGTTAAAGGAATGTGGATTACTCCAAACATCCAAGAGATACTCAAATGGCTTGCCATTGGATGAAGATGAACTGTCAAGAGATGAGGGCTGGGATGAAGGGGGAACGTTTGTAACCTTTTGCGTGAGAACAGTTCTAGCCTGCAATTTTTAGTAAAAGAACCTATCACTTCAACAAAACGGAGTCAAGGGTCTTTCTTTCCTAGAGGACCCTGTTGAAACAGGTCTGACAGTCACAAGAATATACTCTGGGAAAGGAAGAGGGGAAGAGAAAACTCTTTTATCAATTTTTTTATTAACCAACCGACTGAAAACAATTATCTAGTTTTATTTATTATAATGTAAATGAGAATTTATACCTGCCAAGATCTGTGACATGATCTATTGGAAATGTGAGAGGTCAAACTTGAATACGTTACTGCAGTCCTGCCAAACACTGCATTGAAAATGGAAAGCAACATGCAGGTGCAACCCTAGGCTCAGCCCATTGGCCAAAGCCACCAAAATATACGTATATGCTATTTTGGTATAATGGGTGCATGTGGAATTTGCAGAACACGTCAAGGGCAGCCTTACATAATGATAGCTAGGAATACAGTAGCCAGTCATAAAGGCAACCTGCACTTTACTATTTTATGGTAATAGTAAATATTTACAAGAAAGCACTGCCCCACTTTCTGTATTCCGCTCCCTGAATTTTGATCTAAAATATTTCTTTGTCATCCAAATCTTCTCCTCCAAAGCATTTAAAGTGATTACAAATAATAAAGGAAAGAGGGAACGCCTATCCTTTTACCTATATTAATTGGAAAACTTGAAGTGTATTTCATTTGTTGTACTCTTTACTCTTTGCAGTTGATGCATAGTCCTCACCCAGCTTTAAAATTCATCTCCTACATTCATTTTTAAAAAACTTCTAATAAGAAAACCCACTTCAAAATCCAGGGCTTTTTACTGCATTTAGGAACATTCCTTTTTCTTATTATTCATGCATTCTAGTGCATTTATTCTAAATCTACTGTTGTCCTTCATCTTCCTCTTGGGAATGTAACATGTTTGATCTGTATGTATTATTTCAGTAATGCACTTCTTCATATATTCAGGTATAGAAATTGGTCTGTATGACAGAGGCTTTTCCAGATCATTCCTTTCTTTGTAAATTAAAGTTATATATTTTTCCTCCTATGTCGTTGGTATTAGTTTGGATCTTTCATTCATTTTTCTTAGCAATGTTTCCAACAATTTGGGCCTGGTGCCCTCTCCATTTTTTTAAAAAAAAATCCTTAATTGTTTTGGGTTTACTTAATATTTGTATATGCTATTTGGTAAAGTCTTTAAATTCTAAGTCTCCAATATAACTTTTCAGGCTTTATTTTATATTGTGCTTGTAATATAAATTCTTAGAGAATTCTGCAGGTTCTCCTTAAATTTATGAACTTCTGTATAAAAATATAGTCCCTTTCTTTAATGCTTGCAATCATCCTCTTTTTTCTTCTGTTTTCTAAATCAATATACCAACAATTTTCCTAGTCTGTAAAATTTTTCTTTCTATTAAATCTAATTAATACTTAACTTTGTTTAATTCTCTCAATACCTATTGAGTATTCTATGAGTTTGTTCTAATTCTTTTATTAATGTTTTTTCATTTGGAATATCTGTCTCATATGGTTGTTTTCAATTTGTTGTAAACCATATGAGAATTTCTTTCGTATATGCTTTAGCTGTCTCCCATATGTTTCGGACATCCCTGGAGCAATATTTATTTAAAAAGTATTCTTTGTATTTCTGTAATATGTTTTCTGGTCTGTCATTGATCTTTTATTTAAAAGGTAATTTTTCTCCTTGAAACCATGTGACTGAAATTGGGTTGCATTCTGCATATGTCATTGGGACAGTCTCTACTTACTTGATAGATGGTGTGAAACGGGTGGGTTCTACTTACCTTTACTACCAATGGGATCGAGTACGCGCATGCACCTTGCTTCTGCACATGCGCAGATCGCTTCTGATGATGTCAGGCTCAGTGGGCGGAGCCTCCCGCCGGTTTTACTACCGGTTCTATAGAACCGGTCCAAACCGGGGGCAACCCACCACTGGTGTGAAAGCATTAGAAATCCAACACAGGCTAATTCAAGAACTTCTTTAGTATTTTGCTGAAAATAGTGTATTGTTGATTTCTGGATTTTGGAATGTCCAGACATCTGTCAAAGGCAGTATTTCCATATACTGAACACTTAGGGAGGAAGGGAGCTTTTTTTCTTTGAAAATATCTTTTTTTCTTATATTTCTTTTGACATTATAAGGGCTAAATTTCAACTCTTGGCATCTTCATCTACTTCTGAAAGTCTAACCATTGCTAGTCAACATGCTGTAGGCGACTATGAGTTAACTGAATGTTCAGACAAAACAACAATAAGCAGAACATGGAAAGTTGAGGAAGAAAGCTGGATACTTTCTTGATTTATTATTATTTATTATATGGCTATCATCTTGCATATCCTTTGCTGGGTTTGTGCATCATAAAAATGACATGATTCATTGTATTAGTTTGGGCTGGTTTCTGTACGATGCAAAAGTACACTTTTCAGAATTAAGTGGAACTCACTTAAATCAGTAATGGACTACTAAAATCCCTTTTGTTTTAACAAGGCTAGCATAACAGTATTCTGTAACAGACTGCGGGAAAAGCATAAGATTTTAATGGATTCCCAGCACTGGGCTGACATCTCTTGGGAGAGATACAAAAGATTTACAGTTATTCTAATATTTCATCCAAATGTGAACAGCATTGTCCTTTCATAATGCAGGCCAAATTATTTTCCAAATAACATGAAACACTAATCTCCATCAATCAATCCTCTTTTACCTGCTTGACTTACTCTATGGGATAATTCCTTGCTACTTATTGCATTATAATGTCAATGAGAAGCAAATTATTTTGTAAAGAACTTTCATACCCTTTCTTTTGGCCATGTTTCTTCTTAGATGTGGTACTTGTTGATATTTCGCTGGCCAAGAAGAAATAATACCCCTTTACAAGTGGTGGGATTCAATTTTTTTTTACTACCATTCTGTGGGCGTGGCTTGGTGGGCGTGGCTGGGGAAGGATACTGTAAAATCTCCATTCTCACCCCACCCCAGGGGAAGGATACTGCAAAATCCCCATTTCCTCCCGATCAGCTGGGACTCGGGAGGCAGAGAATAGATGGGGGCGGGCCCAGTCAGAGGTGATATTTACTGGTTCTCTGAACTACTCAAAATTTCCGCTACCGGTTCTCCAGAACTGGTCAGAACCTGCTGAATAGCGCCTCTGCCCTTTACATTGGAGTGTTTGGCTAGCTTTCATCCAGATACTAATGAGGGCATCCACAAATATAGCAATAGTACGCAGACTGATATACTGCTTCATAGTGTTTCACAGCATTCCATGAGAGGTTTACAACATCAGCATACAGGTAGTCCTCAATTTACGACAATTTACAACTGAGCCCAAAATTTATGTTGCTAAGTAAGAAATTTGTGAAGTGAATTTTGCCCCAGTTTTTGATCTTTCTCGCCACATTTGTGTTTTCAGTGCCGTTGTATCTTAGAACGGTCACTAAATGAAATCAAGGACAACCTATATTGCCCTCAACAATCTGGGTCCTCAGTTTACTGACCTTGGAAGGATGGAAGTGTGAGTCAATCTTGAGGCGGTGAGGATCGAACTCCTAGCTGTGGGCAGAGTTTGCCTGCAATACTGCATTCTAACCACTGCGCCACCAGGGCTCCTTTAACACTATACATTAACAATGGCCCTTTCCCATAAGTTGAAACATTTGGCAATACCAAGTTTGTCTGCTTCAACATTTCATTTTGGATGTGGTGATATAGAAATTTTAATTGGGAAACTACCTCTAATTGTGTTAGTTGGATGATCAGATAATACTTTAAGACCAAGAAGAGCCATTTTTTCAGAACCATTTCACTGAGGTATTTTTAGCAAAAATCTTTTAAGGATTGGGGAGGTCTGGGCGCAGAATATTAAACTGAGCCTTCTGCTATTCATTTTCTTCCTGAATTCTATGTCAAAGTGATTTTATTACTTTATATTTATTTAATGAAGATAGGGGTCCATACACCGGAGAGTATAATGAAGCCACAATATGGAAATAATACTTTTTATAATTATATTTAAATGATTGTTTTAATTGCTTTATAAAAGATATAAATCTGTTATTATTTCTAATATTAAACCATACTTAAGATGGGCCTGGAAATTTCTCCCATTGCTCACCTAATGTAAGACATAAAAAGCCGATTAAAGTGTCTATTTTTACTTTGATAAAAACAAAGAAAATATATTACAATTCAGTTTAATAATAGCCTCTGTGTCAATAATCAGTTTGCATTTGTTCTCATAGAGAAAGTTCATAATCCAATACCCATTTCTTTCACTTAGACAGTAAAAGGGAAGATTCAACCTTGTTCTGCCCAGAGAACCTTTCACTGTTTTCGGGTCACATAAACCACAGGTTTGGCTCACTAATTAGTTATTGGAAAGTCAAAATAAAGGGGAAGATGCTAATCCTTTCAACCATTTGTTCAGAGAAGCCATGGAAAAGATTAGCTTTGACATGTCTCTGCCAGCTTGGAATTCAAAATAAACAAGACAGGCAATTAAAATGGGATAAAACAAGATCAAATATCTATGAAATCAAACAATAAGAAACAGATGTTACAAATATGGATAAAACAAAAAGCCACAAAGAACGATGGACAAAATGACAGAAGCATCCAAGGTACCAATTAGTTAATTTCCTTATGATCTTAACTGGAAAAAAGTTGCCTCATGATCCTTAAAAGATCCTAGTTGCAGACATTTTAAGGTCTTTATTATCCAAATCAGCATGATAAGGTCAAACCAATCAACAGCAAACTACTTTGATTAATAGCAATAAAAATCACATGAAACCCTTTTAATTCAGAAAAAAAGAAAGAGACAAAAAAAATCCCTAAATACTTATTTGAAAATCCCTGTTCAGCGTACTTTGGTAACGTTAGTTTGGCACTATCCATACCAATAGTGTGGTATTATTATAATTGTTATAATTATTGAGCTTTGAATACTCCAGGCTACTATTACATTGCTAAGATTAAGTAGCTTGTATTCTGAATATGTATGAGTACATTGCATGTACCTCTTAGAAAATGAGTAGCTACAGTGTATTGATTTGCAGGAATCCATAGATTTCCTAGCTTATATATCATACTTGGAGCACAGCTGAGTTTTGGTTAGGCTTGTGGTATACTAGCCAAAATGTCCCATTGACTCCAGAGGTGGGTTTCAGCAGGGTCTGTCCAGTTCTGGAGAAGTGGTAGCGGAAATTTTGAGTAGTTTGGAGAAAAAAGTAGTAAAAATTCTGACTGGCACCGTCCCCATCTATTCTCTGCCTCCCAAGTCCCAGCTGATTGGGAGGAAATGGGGATTTTGCAGTAATCTCCCCCTAGATTGGGGTGGGAATGGAGATTTTACAGTACCCTTCCCCTGAAGTGGGGTGGGAATGGAGACTTTATAGTATCCTTCCCCTGTCACGCCCACCAAGCCACGCCAATCAAGCCATGCCATGACACACCCACCAAGCCACGCCCACAGAACCGATACTAAAAAATTCGAAACCCACCACTGATTGACTCGTATTATTTTCATCGTTAGCAGAGAATATTGGAAGACATAGACATAAAACTATGCCTGGTAACCTACTCTGCACTTGTTTTTAACATCATGTTTTCTGAAAGCCTCAACTGAGTGATGCAACAACAGTCAATGACTGTGAGATCTTCTGCTGCTGATGCTGAATGGAAGACCATAACTTAAAATATATAACACATATAACATATATTCATGGGCACATTAATAAATGTTGTGGCTCTGACCCCCGAGCCCATCGTATCGGAGGAAGAAGGCTCCGAACATGAAGGAGAGGAGCCGGCCAGGTCTCCCTCCCCTGGCCCCTCCTCTCTGACAATTCCTCAGGTGTCGGCCGAAGGAGAGGAGATTGGCCAGGAGCCAGGTGTCTCCGATCGGTCGGAGAGTGATGAGGGAGACAAGTTGTGGCTGGACCCACATCAGCATTGGCGTGCTAAACGATCACAGCAGAGGAGGAGGCGTGCCAGGGATTAAGCTGAGTCACTGGACCACACCCCACAGGCTATATAAAGGAGGGGGGTGGCCGTTTAGATTCTGTGATGGACAAAGTTAATTCTTGCAAGCTCCTTTGGTGCAAAGCCTCAGTCTGCTGAAGGATAGTGAATTGGACTGTTTTTTCCCAGCCAGTGTGTATTGCATTTGCTATCTGGTGGAGGAACACCCCCCTTCTTGTTATAGTAAAGAACTTGGCAGCCGGTTCCCGTAGAGCTGCCAAGCCTCTGATAACGGACCATTTGTGTGTGCCAATTATTTAACCCTCGACTGCCTGTGTGGGTTTGTGTGTGTGGAGGATGGGGACAGAACAATAAATACCTCTGCTCTGTGAACTGCACCAGGTGCTGGTTTATTTCTGGGTCCAATTAATGGTGTTGGTCATGACTTATAAAGTCCTACAAGGCATGGGGACAGGTTATCTATGGAACCATCTTCATTCCACTCGTTCAGATAGGGAAGGCCTGTTACAGACCCCATCAATCAGAAAATTTCAACTGGCAGGGTCAGGAAAGAGGGCCTTTGTCGCTGTCCCTCTTTGTGGAACCTCTTGACCCAGGGATTGGTTCTAAAAAGTGTTACTACTGGTTCTGTGGGCATGGCTTATTTTGTGGACGTGGTTTGATGGTCATGTGACAAACAATTCTTTAGGATTTAGCAGAGGTACTGATCTACCAGGCTTTTAACTGCTTGCAGAGCCGTACTGGTCTACCCATTTATTTTTGGAGTGTTCCTGTCTACCTATTTGTTTTTGGAGTGCACCAGTCTACCACCACACTGCCTTTTACCACTGATCAGCTATAGGGCCTCCCTTTGAAGTGCCACAGCAAGAGTTTAAACAGTTTTTTGCTGCTCTGCCACCACCGAGAGCATCGGAAACTGCTTTCAGACAGCTTGGCCTCAATTGCCAATCTACCATCACCGAGCGGTTTACAAGGAGTGGATCGGTTCTAGCCGATCAGTTGGGAGGCTTCTTGGCTTCTCAATTTAAAGCTAAGGTGTCTTGGTTTTTTTTCTTCTCTTCTTTGTCAAGTAAGCCCTGTTTTTTTTCCTTCTAGCCAATCAGCTGGGACTCGGGAGGCAGAGAATAGATTGGGGGTGGGGCCAGGCAGAGGTGGTATTTACCAGTTCTCTGAACTATTCAAAATTTCCACTACTGGTTTGCAAGAACCAGGGAGAACCGATAGCAACCCATCACTGTCTTGCCCCCAGAAGCGAGGTAAGTCCCCAATCTTCTGGCCATTCACAAAGAGGTCAAAACCTGGCTGCCTAAATTGTATCTCTACTGTTACCCTTGTGGGTGTAATAATTTATATGATAGTGATAACTGCAGGAATGTTTTTGGGGGAAATAGTGAGGCATTTTTAATGAATGGAACCCAAGGGCAAAAAATTATTCTGCTAGATTTTACAATGCACTGATGGGAACACACCAAGAATATTGAAAAATAGTAATATTACAGGATCAAATGGAGTAATTTCAGAAATATTAAAACATGGATTTGCTTATGGAGTTACATTATGCATTCTTGATGATTGGAAGAATACCATTATTGTTCCTCTGTACAGAGGAACATGTAGCAGGAAAGAATGCAAAATCCTTAACCTCATCTGGGAAAGTGCTTGAAAGAATATCACAGGACAGTAAAAAATGTGCAGTGATGTTTTATAGCAGTAGGTTATATGCAGACCAGAGTTTTGGTCTTTAGCATTTAGTTTAATGTCTGAATAAATAATAAATAAAGTTTATTTATGTTTGTTGAGTTAGAGTAAGTAAGCAGCCTTAATTTTTGATATTTTGATGAAAGAATGGAATTTGAAAGTTGGTTGCTGAATTCAATTAATTTGTGACTGAAATAAAAAAAAATATACAGAATAAACTGAATGCTTAGCAAATAGTTAATTGTTAACATTAATGAGGAATGAGACAAAGATATCCTTTTGATTATTTATAAATTATAAGCAACACTAGTAATGAAGTTAGAATTGTTGGGAATGTGAATTTATTTGGATGTTTTTTATGTAGATTTTACCATGTCTGAGAACCAAAATTATTTAGCACAAATGTTAGATCATACTATGCAACAAGATGTATGGATCTGAAAATTATCAATGAACAAGGTAATTGAACTGGAGATGGAAATTATTTGGAAGATTGCAAATTATTCAAAAATGATGGCAAACCTTGTTGGAATGTTTATTAAGATGAAGAAATAAATAGAAATATTTTAAACGTACAAATGGAGTGGAAAGCTAACTGGTAGCATATGGTTTCTTGCAAGGAAGAAATGTTTATTGAAAGAAGCTGTAATGACTGTGTTTAAGAACCAGATTCTGCCCAGTGGTTTTGGAAATTGAGGATATCATGGAGAGACATAAAGTAAGCTGGATACAATGGGGATTAGAATTTAAGACTTGTATGTGGTAAAACAAGATGTGGTGAAAATAAACATGAATTAATATAGAAAGGCACATTAGTCTGAAAGAAATACACTGTGGTTATGTTTATATAAAGGCAATGAATCAGGCTAGAATCACAAAAATATATGAAAGAAGTCGTAATGGCTTGAGCAGAAGGAGACAGTCAAGGTTGGTTGAAGTTGATGAGATCCTCAAAAGAGAGAGCAAGTGTTTTTTTCCCTGTAAGGTTAAAAATATTAAAAAATAGTAAATTTTGTTAATATAAATGGTAATAGTTTATGAAAACTATTAAGTGCAAACAGAAATACATATTATTTCCACAGCAAGGAGGAAAAAGCAGAGATGGTTAAATTGATTGCTTTATTCAAAGAAGAAAATATATTTAATTATGTTTTTATTTGAAAATCGCTTCTGGATTTTGTGCTTATGATAAAAAAATGATACTTTTATTTTGGTGTTGCTGATTCGATAAATTTGTTGTTATAGAAATGGCTGGTATATGTAATGTGTAAAAGTAGAAAGTTGAGGCTGTAACGTTATCTTTTATTGTGGTAAAAAGAGTCGGAAGTCAATGCCTTTATTTTCCTTTCCCCCCTTTTACCTTACATTTTATTTTCCCTTCCCCTTTTCCTTTCCATTGTTTCCCATTATTTTTTTTTATTTTTCTTTGTATTTAATATTTTGACAAACGAATAAAAAAATTGAAATCTAAAAAGAGGGAGCAATCTTAAAGAGCAAAAGATAATATACAGGGGAGGCGAAGTTAGTTGGCAAGAGAGAGTATGGAAAGGTATAGCAAATGAGGAGAAAAAATAGCAATCTTTTTTCTTCCCAACTTCTCCTGCCCTTAAGTACCAGGCTTATTCTGAAAAGGGATTTCTGTGATGAGTTAGTTTCTATGCTCCATGTACACATTAAGTACCATTGTTTATATAAGGTGGGTCCTATTTATGACTAATATAAAAATACAATGTGTTTCTGTACATCTGAAAAAGGTAAAATTCTCTACATTTACAAAATAATCCTACAGAATAAATAGACATACAAAAATAACATGTAATTTAGGAATATATCTGTATCTCTCTCCCTCTCTCTCTCTCTCTCTCTCTCTCTCTCTCTCTCTCTCTCTCTCTCTCTCTCTCTCTCTCTCTATATATATATATATATATATATATATATATATCATAAATGCACTGCAATGATTTATTTAGAGCACTGCACACCAGAACAACTAGACACAAGAACAGTTTTTTCTCGAACGCCATCACTCTGCTAAACAAATAATTCCCTCAACACTGTCAAACTAGTTACTAAGTCTGCACTACTATTAATCTTCTCATCGTTCCTATCACCCATCTCCTTCTGCTAATGACTGTATGGCTGTAACTTTGTTGCTTCTATCCTCAAGATTTATATTGACTACCCTATGACTATCATTAAGTGTTGTACCTTATGATTCTTGACAAATGTATCTTTTCTTTTATGTACTCTGAGAGTGTATGCACCAAGACAAATTCCTTGTGTGTCCAATCACACTTGGCCAATAAAGAATTCTATTCTATTCTATTCTATTCTATTCTATTCTATTCTATTCTATTCTATTCTATTCTATTCTATTCTATAAGTGACTGGAAATAAATAATAATAATGTACTAAGGAGAGTGCCAAAGCCTTCTTCAGACTTAGACTCTGACGCTGAAGAAGCTGCTTCTGCAGCTGAACATATGGAATTTATTTATTTTATTTTATTTATTTTTATTTGATTTATATGCCGCCCTTCTCCGGAGACTCAGGGCAGCTTACAGTGCGTTAAGCAATAGCCTTCATACTTTTGTATATTTATACAAAGTCAGCTTATTGCCCCCACAATCTGGGTCCTCATTTTACCCACCTTAGAAAGGATGGAAGGCTGAGTCAACCTTGAGCCTGGTGGGATTCGAACTTGCAGTAATTGCAAGCAGCAGATGTTAATAGATGTTAATAACAGGGTGCTTTAAACCACTGTACTACAGGCTCTGTTATGTCAGTTATGTCTGGAATGTCAGCCTCAAGAGACACCAACCTCGGAATCACCTGAGGCTGATCAAACACAGGTACTGTGAGAAGAACTGGAGCAGTCAGACGATGAGGCACAGCCTCCAGGCCCTTGGACTCAGCAAATTGAGTGGAGAGCACAACAAAGTATGGACTCAGTGAGGCTCCTTGCCAAACAAAGGTAGAATCTATTTTAATCGAAGATAGCTGGCTGCAGCCTGAGTTTAGAGGCAGTTCTGATCAGGGGTGGGCTTCAAAACTTTTAGCAAGGGGTTTTCTGCCCGGTTGCTGGGTGGGCGTGGCCATGGTGGGTGTGGCCTAGTCAATCTCCTGCACTGCAGCGGGGTGGGGGTTGCCCTCCCCAGGATCCAGAGGCTTTCCTTGAGCCTCTGGGAGGGTGAAAACAGCCTCCCCAAGCTCCGGAGGCCCTCTTCTTGAACTTCCGGTAGGCCCGTTTTTGCCCTCTCCTAGCCTTCACTTACCTGCATCGAAAATAGACCGCATGGAGACTCCTGGGAGGGGAGGGGCAGGGTGGGTGGAGCTAGCCAGGAGTGGGATTTGGGGGTCTCCAAACTGCACAGAATCTTAGCTAGAGGTTCTCCCGAACCCCTGCAAATCCCCAGCAGCCCACCCCTGGTTCTGATCTATATTTCTTCGCTGGAAAGAACCATTTGATTTCCTCCTCTGGTATGTGATTCCTGTGAATTCTGACTTTTTCTGCAGTTGCCTGCATATTTTCTAGTTCTCATTTAATTTAATGGAGGAATTTGCTTTAGAAATTATTTCAAACAATAAGTGATTTTTTTCAAGGAAATTCTTATAGCTGGAGTTTGAAGTTTCTCTTGCTTAGGCCTTGAAGCATATATTAATGTTCAATTGTTCATCTTTAAATAAATAGAAATCCTAGATTAATGGCGACAGTTGTCTCATCGGGCTTTTTCAGAAGCAATACACTACAAATGGAGAGTTCATGTATCCCTGTAAAAATTCTGAGAAGTTGATAACTCAATTTCTCTGCACATAAATAGGTAGAGATTTCGTAGTCTTATGCATAGAGCAATTGAGACATTAATTCAACTAGAATTGAATTAATAAAGTGAAAACAAATAATTTGTCCTTTTTTGTTTTTATTGCCTGTCTAAACTCTGATCTAGTATGTGAAATAGTCAACAGTTCTATTTTTTTTTCCTTTTAATAACCCTGTAAACAGTGGTGAAATCAAAATTTTTTTACTACCGGTTCTGTGGGCATGGCTTGGTGGGCGTGGTGTGGCTTGGTGGGCATGGCAGGGGAAGGATACCGCAAAATCTCCATTCCCACCGCACTCTGGGGCCAGCCAGAGGTGGTATTTGCCGGTTCTCTGAACTATTCAAAATTTACACTACTGGTTCTCCAGAACCTGTCAGAACCTGCTGGATTTCACCCCTGCCTGTAATCCCTTGCATCAGAGTGGAATCAGGTTGACTGAATGTAGCTGAGCATTTACTGGCCGAACGTCCTTCCTGACACCTACAATTGTCACAGCAGACAATTACTCATTGCGCCCAGGGAGAGAAATATCTGTCCCTGCCTAGGATAAAACTCACAACCACCTGATTGTGAGGCAAGAGCTCTTCCTCTAGGCCATCATGCCACTTGTCAACAGTTCTATTAAACTGAGACAATTTTCAGTTACTTCTTACTTCAGTTACTTCAGTTACTTTTGGCTTACAAGAAGTTTAGTAGTCAGTAGAATCTTGTGGAAAAAAAGAGGCTACTTAAATAAGAGCAGAATAATTGCATACAAATAAAATGAAAAAAATAATAATGGGCAGAGAGGCTAACTTGCTATTATTGTATTATAAACTGCCTCAAATCTCTAACATGGACAGGATAGAACCATGATGGTGAACCTATGGCAAGTGTGCCACAGGTGGCACACGTAGCCATATTGGTGGGCACACAAGCTGAGCTCCGGTGTACATGTGTGCGCCGGTCAGCTGATTTTCAGGCCTTCTGGGCCCACCAAAAGTCAGAAAACATGCTGTTTCTGACCTCCAGAGGGTCTCCAGAGGGTGAGGAAGGCTTGTTTTTTGCTCTTGTCAGGCTCCAGAGGCTTTCTAGGAGCCTGGGGAGGGTGAAAATTGCCTTCCCCACCCCCTGGAGGCCCTCCGGAGGCCGGATACAGCCTGTTTCCCGACTTCTGGTGGGACCAGAAGGCCTGTTTTTCGCTCTCCCCAAGCTCCAGATCCTTTCTAGGAGGCTGGGGAGGGCAAAAATGGCCTTTCCCACCCCACCAGAAGTCTGGTGGCCCACCATGCCATTGTGTGCCAAAAGCGGGGGGAGCACGGGGGGGTCACACTCACATGTGCGGGGGTGGGGCACATAGAATTATGGGTATGGGCACATGCGCGTACAACCCCCAAGCACTCCCCCCGCTTTTGGCACTCAATGGCAAAAAGGTTAGCTATCACTGGTATAGAAGTTTGAGTATAAGTAAAGTCACTAATCACTAATAAAGTCACTAATAAAAATAAACATTTTACTTTATTCTTTATTTTTAGAAGAATGCAAAATATAGAGAGAGTTTTGTTATTCAATAACTAAATTAAATCCAAGAAATAAGATTAAAAATATAAAACATATTAGTCCACATTTGATGTACAAGTGATCCTTGATTTACAGCCATTCATTTAGTGAACGTTCGAAGTTACAACAGCACTGAAAAAAATGATTTATGTTAGTTTTTCATACTTATGATCATTGTAGCATCCCCGTGGTCACATGAACAAAATTTAGATCCTTGGCAAGTGGCATATTGTATATTTATGACGGTTGCAGTATCCTGGGGTCATGTGATCACTTTTTGCAACCTACTGACAAGCAAAGTCAATGGGGAAGATTCACTTAACAACCATTTTACTAACTTATCAACTGCAGTGATTCACTTAACAACTATGGCAAGAAAGGTCCTAAAATGGTGCAAAATTCACTTAACTGTCTTGCTTCGCAACATAAATTTTAGGCTCAGTTGTGATTGTAAATCGAGGACTCGTATCTTGATAGGGTTTACTTTATAATTTTTTAAAAGTTTTGATAGGTTATGAGTCTTGCATGTATGGGACCAGCTCTGTAGCGGATAAAAAAGCTCTACAGAGGACCATTAAAACTGCCCAGAATATCATCGGACTCCAGCTACCAGCCCTGAACGACATCTTCAAATCTCGCTGTTTGAGAAAGTTGCATAACATTCTCAGAGACTCTTCCCATCCTGCGTACAATCTTTGTGGACTGTTGCCTTCTGGCAGAAGATACAGAACAACTAAAACTCGGACCACACGTTTTCTGAATAGTTTTTATCCCAGAGCTATAATTGCACTCAACAATGAACTAAAGGGCCACCATCAGTGAGCTATTGGACAATATTACCTGGTCTGTTGTGTGGATGTTTGGGTGGTTTAGGGGTGGGGAATTGTGGGGGTGGGAGTATGTTTGGGGATTCTTATGTGTGTTGGACCTGGTCTTTGGATGTTAAGTGAATTTTGTTGTATGGGTATACTGTGTATACGCGTACAACGACAATTAAGTTATTTATTATTTATTTATTTAGCTTCTATCATTGATTTCATCAAAAAAACTATCTCAGGTGCTAATGAAACAGACAAAGCATCTGGTCTGTACTAAGCTGTTAAAACATGCTTAATTTTAAAATATTGCCACTGTTGTGAATTTGGAAGACCAAACTCAATTTGAAATCAGGAAAACTACTTAAAATAATCTTTACATAAAAATGTATTCAAAGTTACTATCTTGCTTCTAGTAAAGGTTTCCAATAACATATATTACAGCCTATTTTTAAAATAGTTTCTTTTTTCAAAGAAATATTCATGAGTGTCATTATCAAAAAACACAATCTACACCCCAATATTGTGCAATATTTCTCACAGCCTGCACTCCTGGAAATAAGATGTCCGTGTTTAAAAGACTTCTCATGACCACAATGGGAATAAAAAAATAAAATATATTTCTAGCAAAATCAAAAAAGGAATAATATTTCACAAAATTTTCATTCCGCATACTTATGACTAATGAAAACATTAATTGCATTTTATTATATTATTCAGTACTACCAAAATATACTAGGCACACAACTAAAGCCAAAATAGGAAATATTGTCATTGAAAAATGTTTGAATAAGTACATTATTGACATCAGTGATTTTAAACATTTGTAGCTGTGCTTCCATGATATTTTTTTCTGGAACTGAATTCTGCAGTCCTTATTTCTAAGAGAGCTTGCTGCAGGATTACTTTTTAATTCATTCTAGCTTCTTTGGATTTTAATCTGGAATTTAGATTAACGAAAGTCCTAAAACCTATCAGGCAAGTGATATTTTTAAATGCCACAATTGTGAATTACAGTTATTGTAAGACTCACATTACATGGCAGTCAAAGGTTAATATCGTTTCCACGACTAGGTTGGTTCAGTTGTGTCAGTGCCCCTTTGCTACTGAATAATGTTCACTAAAATATTACAACAGAATTAAATGTGGACATCAGATATAAATAGGCTATTTAATAAGGACATAATTCTAGATGTGTGAAAAAAAGTTGTTCTTCAAGGCTGTAAATTATATATATAACTAAAGCTGCCCAAAGAAAACGATTTAAACTGGAACATTTTTTTGGGAGCAAATTACAAGCTAAAAAGAAAAAAAAAGAATAAAAAATGAGATATGCATAACAGCATAAAATAACAAGAAAGAACTGGCACTTTTTATATCTACTTTATATCTTTTATATATCAATCTACTTGCATGTTCAAATGTTTGTTGCCCTATTTAGATTCAGTAATTAATTACTGACATTTAAAAAGTGTTGTTAAAAGTATTTATGATTTAATTCTGTATATGTCTGACCAGCTGTAACACCAACTCACTTCAAGAGGTCTTAGTAACAGATTAAATGGCATACAATTACAGTCTCAGAAAACTCACTTACCTGATGTATGAAATCTTCCTATAATGCTTTTTAAACTTTTTAGCCATGAATTTTCTTTCTACTCTGAAAAGGCAGTGAAACTGCTGGTTTTAAATGTGTCAAATGTGTTTCATAATTTACATCTAAGATTCAACATTAGAGTAAAACTTTTTTATGCCAGTGAGGTAAAACAGGACCTAAGAGAGAGCAGATAAATATATTTGCATTAAAATAAGTGTAATTCTATTTATATAACAATATTTATTTATTTATTTTATTTTATTTATTTTATTAGATTTTTATTGTTTGTAAAAAAATTGTTATCTTTAAAACTTTTCACTTAAAAAAAACATTTGGGAGGGTATCAGACCGATGAAAGGTTTTTAATGCAACAACAATAATAAAGAATAACATGATTGGTGCTGAAGAAATGGATCTCTGAAGAGTTTCCTTCCTTCCAAAGCCTCTCTTCCAGTTCTATGATTCTGTGAAATATGTGTGTGTGTGTGTGTGTGTGTGTGTGTGTGTGTGTGTATATATATATATATATATCTGATAAAGAAAGAAAGGGAGACTAGTATAGATCTATTTCAAGCTATTTAGCTCTCATCAGCTAGCCATACCTTTACTCAGATTCGAACTTGGGCTGCCAGCATATTAGGCAGTTGTATTAACCTCTCCCCTGGCTCAAGCTGATGAAGGGAGGAGCCTTGGTGGCACAGCAGACTAAAGTGCTGTTAAAGTAGCACTTAGCTGCCAGCTGCCTGCAATTACTGCGAGTTCAAATCTCACCAGGCTCAAGGTTGACTCAGCCTTCCATCCTTCTGAGGTAGGTAAAATGAGGATCCGGATTGTGGGAGCAATAAACTGACTTTGTATAAAAAAGAACACCGCTTAGGGGGGGCCAAAAGCCCTACTAAGCAGGTATATACAAAAGTATGAAGGCTATTGCTTAACACATTGTAAGCCGCCCTGAGTCTCCAGAGAAGGGCGGCATATAAATCAAACCAATAAATAAAATAAATAAATAAATAAACTTGTGGCTCAGAGGTTAATACAACTGCCTAATATACAGGCAGACCAAGTTTGAATCCGAGTAAGGGTATGGCTAGCTGATGAGAGCTAAATAGCTTGAAATAAATCTATACTATTTATTTATTTCTTTATTTCTTTATCAGTGAAATATAAATTTGGTATAAAATGGTTTGTCATGAATGCGATTGCTTGAGGGCTCCTGATTGGAGCTGAAAGGCGAAAGGGAAGCAGTATGCTCCCTCCCATATGTTATGGTATTTTATGTAAATGAATCCCATATTGCATTATATTCATCAATACAAAGTCCTCATATATGGGCAATCTCCTCATGTGTAACAAGGACAGAGAGAATCCATTTACGTTGTCCAGTTATCAAATTCCATTTAATAGGTATGCAATTTAAGAGAACGTTGTCCTCTGACAATATTAGCTTTTGTTGCACAGTCACATTTAAATATTCCACTACTTTCTCCCAAATCCTAATAAATGTAAGACATTGTAAAAACATGTGTTTTAAAAGAAGCATTAGTCTATAACATCTCCAGCAAAATGCTGTCCCAGACAACCATTTTCTATAAAGATGAAATGTAGTCCAATAAATTTTAAGCTACTTTTTTTCATGTAAAAGTTGCAGTTTAAGGTTCATTGCTATTGAAGACATTTTTCCATTGAACAGGCAATATGGGAACTTATATTTTTATATTTTACTCATCGCTTAACTTCTGCATATCAAATTGATTTATTGATTATAAATATCTACAAAAACTAATAGTAGGTTTTGTTTTTTTAACTTTTAAAAGATTTAACCAGTTGTTCTAGTATCTCAGCTGTCTCAGAAACTGAAATTTGCTGCTAATCTAATGTTATTAACAAATATTGTAGCTGCAAATATTTTTACCAAAGAACATCTCATAGATGATAATTGTCTCTAAGCACAGAATATGTTGAAAATTAATTATCATTTGGTCCAAAGTCAATGAACCTGCTTTGATTCAATTTTTCCATATCATATGTTTTCCCCAATTTTAATGATTTCCTCATAAAATCAATTTATCATGGGAAAAAGAATCAAATAATTCTCTTTTTTTATATTTCATAATGTCTATAATGTTTTAACTGATATAAATGTTTCCAGAGCTACTAGAGTTATATTATATTATATATGTATTATATGAATTGTGTAGATCTAGTGGTCTACACAATACAACTTTCTCTGTTAATAACTAGTACAAGGTGTATCTACCTGATCTACATCGCATACCAACTAATCTAATAATTAGGTTTCACACAGTGAAATATGAATTATTTAAAACCGAATAAGGTGGACTCCTGATGAGTTCATAAACATGTCAACTGGTTTCTGTGGCAATAAAATGGAAGTGTGTTTGCTCACAGTCTCCCAATCAAAGTTCTAATCATACTGTATGTGTCCCTGTTTAGCTTTAATCTATCAGCCAAGGTTATCTAGGTGTTTTCAGAATTATCACATAGTATCACTCAATACAAACTAGCTACCAAATATTTGAACATTCATGTTATGTTATATTTAATTCTTCTATTGAGATAAAGGTAAAAGTTTCCCCTGACCAGTCATGTCTGACTCAAGGTGGTGGGGCTCACTTCCGTTTCTTAGCCAAGGGAGCCAGAATTATCTGAAGACATTTCTGTGGTCATGTGGCCAGCATGACTGTATGCTGAAGTACACGGAATGCTGTACTTGCCTTCCCACCAAAGTGGTACCTATTTATCTACTTGCATTTGCATGCTTTCAAACTGTTAGGAGCAGGAGTTGGGGCAAATAACAGGAGCTCACCCCATTGTGCAGTGCTCAGGTCTTGAACTTGGGCTTTCAGCTTTCCAGATGACAAGATTTAATTTAATTTAATTTAATTAATTCAATTTATATGCCACCCCTCTCCGAAAACTCAGGGCAGCTCAGAATACATTTTAAAAAATCATTATAAAAACATTTTAAAATTAAAAACATTAAAAACATTAAAAACTCATTCACGCCATTCATGGCCAGATCTCGCCAGATCAAAAGAGTGAGATCAACGGCCCCAGGCCTTCCGGAAAAGCCAGGTCTTCACCGCTTTCTGGAAGGCCAATAGGGTGGGGATGGTCCGGATCTCAGGAGGTAACTGGTTCCAGAGAGCTGAGACAGCCACAGAGAAGGCCCTCCCCAGTCGGCATTGTTTAGCTGATGGGACCCGGAGGAGACCAACTCTGTGGGATCTTACCGGTCACTGGGAGCTATGCGGCAGAAGGCAGTCTCAAAGATGAGCGTCTTTAACCATTGTATTGGGTTATTGAGATAAAAAGAAGCTGTAAATACTACTTAATCATTGGGGTCAATTCTAATATATAACTTAGTAAAACTCAATTCTGAATTTAATCTAGTTAGAATTCCCTTATGCATGTGTGCACTTATGAGTTTAAGATTGTTTTAAAGCTGTCCTTGATCCACATATTTTACAGTTTATGTATTTTCTTTCCATTTTTGCTGGAACAGTTGTCTGGCTCAGCCTGAACATGGATTGGTAAATGGCATGATAAAAACCTTTCAAGTTACTTTCCTTTTCTTTCATAGTGCCTTTGTCAGATATAGAGAAGTAGCAGATTTTTTTAGTTTTCTGTTACTATCATTTAGAGCAGCGGTCCCCCACCTTTGCGGCTTGGTGGCCCAGCGGGGAGAAGAGGGGAACTGGGCCACACAAGTGGTGGACTGGTGCACACATGTGTGTGCCCAGCTTAATTTGCACAAGTTGAGTTGCCCATGCATGTGCATGTGTGCCGGCTCGCTGCTCATTCAAGTCGTACTGCATCCACCACGTCCACCCCAGCCTACGACTCACGTGGCCCAGTTGCAGATAGGCCACGGCCTGGTAGTAAGACGTGGCCCGGGGGTTGGAGACCCCTGATTTAGAGCTTATCTTTACCCATCAAATTTATTTATGATGAATACATGAAAACGTTTAGATTTTACAGTAGGGATCTTATTATATAAAAAGACAGAACAATTAAGTTGTTATATGCAACTGCTGGAAAAAAAGAGTTTGTAAAAGTTTATCATGGACAAAATAATAAAACAAACTATTTGATGATATCCACTCATGACCATTGGATAGGGAGTAGCTAAAAAGTCCATTTCATATTAATGGGTTTAATTGAAACAAAAGCTGCATCTGCTCAAAGTTTATGACTTATTTATGCTTTTCTAAACTTAATACAGGGGTGAAATGTTCAGACCGGAACGCCCAATCCAGTAGCGATGGAGGCGGGTGGTTCGGAGAACCGATAGCAAAAATCCCTGCCCCTCCCCCCCACGCCCAGCTGAGCTGCACAATCATCAGAGGCTTTTTTTTTTTACTTTTAAAAGCATTTTTCCTACAACCTCTTCAGCCAGAAAAAATGCTTTTAAAAGTAAAAAAAAAAGCCTCTGATGATCACGCTTTTGATCACGCTCTGATGAAACCCTTTTTTTCTTTTAAATGTCTCTGACGATCCAAGCTGAGTTGCCTGATCGTCCGAGGCATTTAAAAGAAAAAAAGTCTCTGCCGATCAGGCAACTCAGCTGGGATCGTCAGAGCCTTTTGAAAGCATTTTTTACAACCTCTTCACCAAAGAGGTTGTAGAAAAAATGGTTTTAAAAGTTAAAAAAAAATGGCCACACCCACCCAGTCACATTATCCCCCCCACCAAGCCACGCCCACAGAACCAGTAGTAACAAATTTTAGATTTCACCACTGAGTTAATACCAAAACTTCTTGCAACCCATCAACTATATTTTATTGAATGCCAGCTGTTTAACAAATTCTGCTTACAATTCAAACCAAGAGGTATACAACACACTATCCTTACATCATCATAGTAGTAGCACAGTTCAGTGGTGTGGTAAATTCTGCAATACAGATATTTCTAATTACAACCCTCCCACCTTGTTATAAATGGAATATATCCTGTGGTTTCATTTACACTCAAAGGACCCAACATGTCAGTAGAAATCTCCCTTTTACACGTATGAGCATGTACATTAACAATAAACAATAATAACATTGCCCAATATGTTTATATGACATGACTGCAGTAGCCTATAAAGTTACATAATTATATTCCATTGCATTCAGTGATGTTTAATATACATACAATTCTAACAGCACATTCTTCTCTACATTAAAGAAAAATATACTTGTATGACAATGGTTCCTTTATTAGAGAAAATCATAATAGATGGGTAAAAGCAGCATACGTATGATAACACTGTGGGATGTAATCTCTCTGTTCTGTGACAAATACTGTATAATGCCCAAATAATTCAAAGGCCAGCCTGGACATTGTATTCTGAATAACATCCGATGAAAGCCTGAATTCTCCCTTGTCTGTGAGCTCTCACTATTATTGTATCTGTTAATTCTTATGTCCTAACAGTATCAGCAGGAAGATAATTTTCTCCTCCTTCATCTAGTTGCCACAACAGATTATCCCAGTATGAAGGCCTGGGAAATTATTTCCAAGTTCCTTACATAATTTCCTCAATAGTCTATGTGCCTCTAAAGGTTATTACGAACATTTTCAATAGAGTGGAAAGTTACATTTCTTAGATTCCCTAATGCTTGAAATCAGTGGTGGGTTTCAAAATTTTTTTACTACGGTTCTGTGGGTGTGGTTTGGTGGGTGTGGCATGGCTTGGTGGGCGTGGCAGGGGAAGGATACTGTAAAATCTCCATTCCCACCCCACTCCAGGGGAAAGTTACGGCAAAATCCCCATTTCGTCCTGATCAGCTGGGACTCGGGAGGCAGAGAATTGATGGGGGCGGGGCCAGTCAGAAGTGGTATTTACCGGTTCTCCGCACTACTCAAAATTTCCGCTACCGGTTCTCCAGAACTGATCAGACCCTGCTGAAACCCACTTCTGCTTGAAATGCTATTTTATTCCAGTTTACTCAAGGGAGGGAAGATGCCTCCAGAGCATTAATATTTTTTTGCTGAAAATATAGGAGAAAGCAAAACAGAAGAGTTCACTAACTCATATCAAAATTCCCTATATGCATCATTCAGCTCAAAGTTAACATTTATAAATTTTGCATCCTGAAGAAAGAAATAATGAATGTTGGCTTTGCTAACTTCTAATATTAACTTTTGGCATAAAATGTAAATACTTTTTACCTATGATTACATCTCCATAAACACAGGCCTTTGATTCATCCATCTTATTAAAATTACCAGAGTTGCGTAGTTTCAATAAAAGGAAACAGTAGGCACTGAATGGATAATGTATCCTTGCAGATTTCTCTATAAATGATTCAGGGGGGAAAAACTGGCATAGATATTTCAGACCTGCCTTAAGATATCCATCTACAAAAGAGTGAAGGGGAAAAAAAATAGGCATGCTGGTTTTTTAGTTTTTTTAAAAAAAATCCTTAACAGCCAAAAAGAAACTCTTTTACTAAGAAATGCATTTTACTTTTTGACAATTCTGTATTAAATGAGCAAATCAAGAAGAATATGTATGAGCTGGATGTTCAATTAAACTATTTTTGCTGTCTCTTTGTTATGCCCAAGAATAGCAGACTGAATAGAAGGCATAACTAGACTTTTTGTGAACTTTCTGGCAGATACAAAGGCATCATAATTTCATAAATTGTCTTCTTTGCTGTTGCAGGCCTATATAAATAAGAAGTAATTTACTGCCTCTGCATGGGGAATCAGATTTTTCAAAAAGGTATAATCAAAGTATTCCTTCTTACAATCGAGGAAGCAAATTTCTCCTTATAATGCTCAGAAATGAAGACTTACATCTTATAATCAAAGCCATGATCAGTGACATACCTACTTGTCTCTCTTCCATTGCTGGGTCAGGAACCAATATTATAATTAGGGATTTAATTTCCTTTTGTATTTTTAATAATCATCTCAAATTCTGCTTTTGGAAAACTCACAACTCCAGCATTGCTTTGATCTCATTTGAAGAAAAACAATAGAAGTAAAGTAGCCCCATATTGTGACACAAGAAAGGAAATATTCTAAGGTCAAATGTAAAACAAGTTGTTTCATTTACAGTAGAAACTTCTGTTCTGGAAATTATTTCGGGTTTTGTTTTCAAGAGATGAGATCAAAACTTTTCCCATTCTTGTGTGCAAATGATTTATACAACACTAAGCCTTATTTATTTTGAATCATGGCCTCTCATCTACTTCTAAACCTTGACTAAATCAAAAAATAAAATGGATCTTTAGACACTGAAAGTATGTGAAAAAGAATTCTTGTGAAAGAATTAACCAAGGTTATAATGCAATATACAATATATTAGGAGTCTCAGATTTGTGGCCCGAGTATTTGTGTCTCCAACTCATTTTGTGTGGCCTATGCCATCATAGCCAGGGCTTGTTATTCCTTTCCTCCTCTGTCTAACTCTTTAAGCGAAGTCCTCAGGAAGTTGGATGTCCATTTTTTAAAAAAAATTGATTTATATGCCGCCCTTCTCCGGAGACTCAGGGCGGCTTACAATGCGCTAAGCAATAGCCTTCATACTTTTGTATATTTATACAAAGTCAGCTTATTGCCCCCACAAACTGGGTCCTCAATTTACCTACCTTAGAAAGGATGGAAGGCTGAGTCAACCTTGAGCCTTGGTGAGATTCGAACCTGCAATAATTGCAGGCAGCTGGTGTTAATAACAGGGCTTTAGACCACTGTACTATCCAAGGCTACAGAGCCTTTACAGAGGAACAGATGCATTCCTAATTCTAATCTGACAAGACTTGCTCTAATAATATCACAAGATCTGATAACATCACAAGGGGGATATCCATTTTGATTAAAAACAGAAAAAACACAATACAATCAGAAATTCTGCGACTGAATTTCAGCATTGCCAGCTCCCAAAAATGGGATCTGCATGGGGCATATGCAGTCCCTGAGCGTCCCAATTTTGGAATAAGGTTTCTAAGATTACTGCATGTAATTTAATTTGCTTATTGTGATCTTTATTTTTGTCATTTGGTTATGTTACTGTTTTATGAGGGGCTAGGACAGTTATGGCTAACCTCCTACTAAATTTAACATAGCAATAATTGATAAAATAAATTACTTAATAATTAAACATTTTTGTGTGTTGAGGTTTGTGTATTTTATTTAGTTTGATAAGTAAATCATCATCATTTTTTTCCAAGTGATTTCAGTAGGATTAGTTTAGATAGATTAAGGTCTGGATCCAACCTTGAGAATCTATAAAACCATATTTTTTAATTTGACTGGCACCACAGAGAACAATGTTCTCTGTAGAAGACCAAGCAGAATTCTTTATTGGTCATATAATAGTAGTAAGGCAATAGTATTACACATTCAAATGTAAAATATGATGTAATGTTGAAAGCTTTGAACCTAGGAGCAGGAAAATGCTTTCAACATTAGCTATAACATTGACCATGTTTACTCATATGGTCATAGTATCACAGCTCTTTGAAATGTGAAGCTGACATTTTTAAAAATCAAGATATCATAGGAGATATTATAGAGAAATATAGAACAGATCCATTAGAATCTATTTGATTCTATTTTGTGCTACTTTTCAAGTTTTAAGGACAAACCTGTTATATTCTGCAGTAATCTGTGGTTATTTAAAATGCAAAAAGTCATTTGAAGAGATAGTTTAAGGTAGATAAATAATATTTTCTAATTTTGTCAAAATGCTAAAAAATATTTTTAAGAATCCTTTAAACAATTATGTACTGTACTGCAACATTTGGAAGAGTGCAAAATCTGGTGGTTACTTATATTCTGGTTTACCTTTTATTCTGTGAACTACCCTATTCCTTTATGAGAATTTTTCAAACTTCTATTTTTCAGACGTTTTCATGAAACTGAAATGGAAAAATAGAACCTGAGGAAATTCAGTATGTCATACAAAAACAGAAGTACAATTTATATCAAGAATAATTTGATAAGTCTTGCAACAAAAACGAGGTAACAAAGTAGAACAATAAAAGCAGAGATTTCTAGGTGGAATAAAGTTTTTTCCCTACATACACCTGATATAGTTATAATAAAAAAAGCTAATAACTGTGGCATATACCCTGACATAACAATAATTTGAGTCAGAGTTTTTGCAAAACATTGACCTTAATAACTGCTAGCCCATTGAGGTCTATTTGATATCAGCAGAGAGAAAACTTGCTAATTAGTCAGTCAGCAGCCTTCCATTTACAAGACATAATAGCATCACAGAGGTTTTCAAAGACCATAATGTTAGTTCAATCATTAGTTTAAATGTGATGGCCACTTTAGGCAGTAAGTGTTGATTATTGAGAATCCAGAGAGATTTGGAAAACAGAACTGGAACATTATGTGCCTTTCTTCAGATAGGCTCTTGATTTTAGATTCAAGTCTTATTTCTAAGATGAACTAAGATTTAACTGAGGGTACAGTTGATTTTGTTTCATGAGAAGGCATAAAAATGTAAGAAAAAAATTCTCTTCACAATGACAGCATGATGCATTTAGGAAAACTCATAAACATGGAGAGAAACATAATGCTGTTCTTGTTTGTCCTAGGCATTCCTCCCATTACTTTGAAATTAATAAACAACCATCAACCTAATTGCCATTGATAACTCAATCTTGCATAAATTTGTTGAGACTCCTTTCAAAAGCATCTAAAATGATTAGCCATCACCAAATCTAGCTTCAGTCAATTTCCCAATTTAACTATGTGAAAAGGAATAGTTATTATATTGATCATTAATCTTCCTGCATTTAATTTAAATAATTTTTTACATTGTGAGAAAGAAAAGCTATTTACCAACATATTAAACAATGTTGTTATATATATTTTTCATTGGTCTTCTTACGATATTCGCCACAAGCTACTTTCTCTGCTAGTACTGGTATTTCTTCTTGTAGACGAGCTGCAAAATCATTTTGGCTACTCCCTTTTATTCTTTTCAATTAAGAATTGATAGTGTAAGCAACTGCAGGATGAATGTAAACAACATTGTTAGAAAACTTGTAAGTATACAAACTGAATTAATAACAAGTAGAGATAAGGAAAGATGATGTGGAAGTTGTTTGAATTAACATGAAAAGTGCAAAGGCCAGCATAAGTAAAGTTATGCTAAAAGAAGTATAATAAATGCTTGGTATAATGGTGAAGTGAAGGAGGCCGTGGATGTGGAAAGAAGTTCATATGTGAGAATCACTGCTGAAAAATGATGGTGAGAGAAATATATCCTATAATATAAATATAAAGCAAGTACGTTAAGCTCAAAAGAAGCACAGAAAATAAAATTTGTCTTCAGAGAAATAAGCTTGTTTTGAAAGTTGGTGTAAAATGTAAAGTATAAATAATAGAATGTAGGGAATTAAACATAATTCGTAATAAAAGTGATAACACAAAGAAACTCAATCCTCCAACCATACAATATTAGTAATGATAGTGTCAACTTATCATGAACAATTTAATTGGTTATGTTTTTAATGGATTTCTATAAATGGCCATGAGTCTTTATTGGTTTGATGATCACCACAGAGTAAATCAATCAATCAATCAATCAATCAATCAATCAATCACTGTGTCAATTAATAAAATCCTCACTGCACTTTCCCCTAACTTTAGATCTTTACTGTATAAATGAACTATAAATCACTGATATCAATGTTAGGTAGGTATGAATTTTTGGAGAATACAGCAGAGGAAACTCTTAAGTGTGACTGAGCTGATAACAATCTCATTAGACGTTGCATAACACTGAAGGTTTAGAAAAGGCTAACCCCAATTTTAAAAATCTACAAGATAATTAGATTTGACAGACAATGATGATGGATGAGTCATACTTCTTTTTTAAACAATTATTTCCATACAACATAAATTGACCTTACAGTGGAGATTTTGTGTAATATGCAGAAGCTACTACCTCTTAATAAACACTCAAGCCTTGCATGATTGAATGTGGACAATTATTCGTGATTTTACACGTGAGTGCTCCCTGCTGAGTAGTTTGGGCGCAGTTGTATAATACTATTGCATATCAAGTAGAGAACAGTTCAATTCAAATGCTTCAAGTTCGTTAAGCATCACTCATAAATTGACTAAACAAACGAACAAAAAGAGTAACTACACTGTCAAACTTTTAAAAATCCTCCAAAGATCCAATTTCTCAAACAAAACAAGGTTTGGTCCAGTGAAAATATGCTGACAAATTTGAATCGATGTATAAACAAAATGAAAGGGATGTGGTGGCTCAGTGGCTAAGACACTGAGCTTGTCGATAGAAAGGTCGGCAGTTCAGCAGTTCGAATCCCTAGTGCCGTGTAACAGGGTGAGGTCCCATCACTTGTCCCAGCTTCTGCCAACCTAGCAGTTCGAAAGCACGTAAAAAATGCAAGTAGAAAAATAGGGACCACCTTTGGTGGGAAAATAACAGTGTTCCGTGTGCCTTTGATGTTTAGTCATGTTAGCCACATGACCATGGAGACATCTTCGGACAGCGCTGGCTCTTCGGCTTTGAAATGGATATGAGCACCGCCCCCTAGAGTCGGGAACGACTAGCACACATGTGTGAAGGGAACCTTTACCTTTATAAACAAAATATTAACGTAATAGGTTACATAAATCACTTACCATGTCTTCAATTTAGTCAGAGTCATCCCAACTGTTGAGCAGAATGAAAGAGGCTCTTCATGGGGTAGATTTGGATGAGAGTAATGTAGAAATGAGGCCTCATTTCTCCTTCCAACTCACTGTCTGGAGCAGCCCCTTCGTTATGTTTAAGGCGTAAGGCATAGCCAGCAACAGACACTCCTAATTTTGCTGGAGTAGATGATTAGGTTTTTGTTAACTAATCACTGATGATGAATTCGTGATTACTTATTCTCAAATCAGTTTTTAATAAGCATACCTCTTTGTGTGTGTAAACAAAAATGCCATTGTCACTGCTACCAGTTCAAATCCTGACCAGCAGCTGGAAAGACGGGACCAAATTTATATCACTGAATGAATGTGAGATTTTACAAGTTCCCGTCAAGGGGTCAGACAAGAAAGGAACAAAGGATTCTGCAGTGGCCTTGGTTTTTGCACAGTCAGTACTCTTCTTTTCTACTTTCTTGGGGTTTTTTTTTTTTTTTTTGGTATGTGATTGCAATAGAAGAGATGGAAAATTACCTATAATAAAGTTTTTTTAAAAAGTGTTATGTGCCTTTTCTTTCCCAAAAGTTGCTGATTATTTCAGTCTTTATGCTGATCAGACTTTCCAAAAGGATGAGGAATAATCAGAGTTTGGAGGGCAAAATTATGGTGATTGCATGCACACACACATGTGCGCATGTGCGCGCGCGCGCACACACACACACACAGAGCACTAAGAAGGCAATGATTTTGAAGGTGGTATTCTGTATTGAAGTTATAGCTAGTATAGTCTAGTGTAGCCTTTTCCAATCAGCATGTGTGGATTTCAAGTCTCCAAATTTCCAGGCAGGATGAAAATTGTTAAGAAGTCCTGAAATTAAAACCTACGCATCAGAAAAGTATCAAGATCGAAAACTGTGTGACCTTGGCTCAGTCTTTATCAGTCTAGCACACTAATTTGTTCAAAAACACTTTCACTGCCCGAAATCTTTTAAAAAAATTGTCCCCTTTATCTATTTTAGAAAGGTAACCATCAAGTTTTTCCATGTCCAGTCATGTCTGATTCTAGGGGGCAGTGTTCATCTCCATTTCTTAGTTGAGACTTCCGTGGCCATGTGGTCAGCCAAGGAGCAAAAGAAAGCTGTTGCCTTCCCACCAAAGTGGTAGCTATTTATCTACTCGCATTTGCATGCTTTCAAACTGCTAGGTTGGCAGGAGCTGGAGCAAATAACAGGAGGTCATTCAGTTTTGCGGTGCTCAAGTCTTTCTAGCTGACAAGTGCAGTGTCTTTAATTACTAAGCCATCACCCACTCACATCAGGGATGGGTTCAAATGTTTTTCACTACTGGTTCTGTGGGCATGGCTTATTTTGTGGGCATGGCTTGATGGTCATGTGACAATTCTTTAGGATTTAGCAGAGGTACTGGTCTACCAGGCTTTTAACTGCTTGCAGAGCTGTACCGGTCTACTCATTTGTTTTTGGAGGCATCAATCTACCCATTTGTTTTTGGAGGCACCGGTCTACCCATTTGTTTTTGGAGGCACCGGTCTACTCATTTGTTTTTGGAGGCACCGGTCTACCACTACCCTGCCTTTTAACACTGATCAGCTGTAGGGCGGCCCTTTGAAGCCCCGCGGCAAAAGTTTAAACAGTTTTTTCCCTTCTAGTCGATCAGCTGGGATGAAGGAGGCAGCAATAGATTGGGGGTGGGGCCAAATAAAAGGTAAGAATAACACGGGGGGGGGGCAGGGGGCCCAGCTCCCAAACAAAGAGAACCGGTTCGGTGATGTCATATAGTCACCACTACCAGCTCAGCGGAACCGGGAGGAACCCACCACTGACTCACATTCATTGTAAACTTTCTTACATACATTCCTTGATAAGCTTTTTGCCAAAAGTTTTTAAATCTTTAAAACTTTTTTCCTATGCAAAGACGGTAGTTAAAATAATTATTGGTGGAAATGAATTATGGGGAAAATTAGAATTAGGAGAAATTGAAAAATGGGGGAAAATATATTTTATGGAGAATATAGTGGGGAAAAATAAAATTAGAAATGATCTTTTAAGTAGTTTGTTAAAAACCTGGAGTAAAATTGATAGAAAATTGATTCCAGATAGATTGCAATTGGGAAATTTGGAAGATGGAGACTTTCCTTTAAATTTAAATAGGGAAATTATTATATTAATAATATTAATAGAGAAAAATTTGGAAGGAATAAAAGAATGGATACATTTGGTAAGAGACAACCATAAAAAAGAGGAAATATATGAAAAATGGAAGCTAAATTGGTTAGAAAAGATACAGATCAATAACTGGACCAAGAATTATAAGGATAGACTGTGGGTACAAAGGCCAAAAACTGAATTTGAAGAAATAGTATCTCAATAAGAAAGGGAGAAATTGGAATAAGAAGATTGGTTAGTAAAATATATAAAATTATTAATTTGGATAATAACTCACAAAACGTGATGAGAAGTAATTGGGCAAAAGTTTTAAAAATAGATATTTCAGACCAGGACTGGAATTTAAATTGGACTAGTAGAATAATGAAGGCCTTATCGATTAGAATAAAGGAACATAATTATAAATTTGTTTGGAAGTGGTATCTGACCCCAATAAGATTATACCAAATGAATAAAGAAGTGAGCAAATTGTGTTGGAGATGTAAAGTGGAGGACGAGACATATGAGCATATGTGGTTTGGATGTGGTAAAGTTAAAAAATTTTGGTCCCAAATAGAAATTGAAATCAGTAAAATATTTAAAAAGGAAATTAAATTGGGATTAAGTATCATTTTCATATTAAAAATAACTGATAAGATGCTAACAATTGAAGAAAGGGAGCTTGTACGAATATTTATTATTATGGGTCGAATAATAATAGCGAGATACTGAAAATTAGATATTGATTATAATTTGGCCGAATGGTATAAAGAAATTTGGAAAATTGCCCTTAACGATAAGCTAACATGTGAGTTAAAATTCAGGAAAGGTTTAATAAAGGAAAATTCATTCTGGAAGATCTGGCAACCGTTTGTGGACAGTGCAATTGAACATTTGGAAGAGACGACACCAGTACCTACTCAAAGAAACTTTTGGAGGAACTGACAACAAAGATATGAACTCCTCTCTTTCCCTTGTTTTTGTATTATATACTGAGTGATGTTTGTTTTTTTTTGTTTTTGTTTATGTATTTTGAAAAATTCAATTAAAAAGAATAAAATAAAATAAAAAAACTTTTTTCCTTTGTAATTCCAGAAACAGTGTTTACTCACCAAGTGAAAGTTTCTTATTCTACCATTCAGAAAATCTCTCTTTAACTGTAAATTAGTTACATTCAAAAGTTTTTGTTTTTTTTAAATGAGGAACTTGGTCCCAATGCAAACCTTGTCTCCATATAGACTGCATTATGGCTGTAAATTTGATTGAAATTCTTGAACTCCCAGCCACTCAATTCACAAACTGACAGCAAAACCCTCAATTCCTGCAGTCTACTCAAGAGGAGCAGCTGTCCTGAGTGCAAATGAACAATTTCATGACTTCCTCTTTATCCAAAAAGATTGCACCACCCAGATTTCATTGGTTGGCCATCAACCTCCACTACCATGCCATTCCTGCTGCTTCAGGGATATTTAGTTTGTTTCAAGGCAACTTGCCTTTTTTTTTCTTTCCAATGCTTGAAACATTTTCATTTATTCTTGGATTATAATATCATAATGGCAACAGAAAACCAGAAAAGTGGCAAAAATAGCAGAAAAGAAAAGAGGAGTACTTGAGTATCCTAAGAAAGAAATTATACCATATTTGCTTCAAACAATTTTGAGGAATTAGACAATATCTAATTCCGCAATATTGAATCACTTGATTCTAAATTGAAAAACTGAAAAAAAATGGGGGGAAAAAGAATGAACATAAGACTTGCAAATATGAAAGGGTTGATGGAAGAAAAAGTTAAGGAGATGGATAGCTCTATAAAACAAGTGTCTGTAAATCTGAAACAAATTAATGGCAAAATGGAAATTCTGGAGATTAAGTTATAATAGAGAGTTGGAAGGACAAGTAGATCATTGAGCTATATTTAAATTGAGAAAGAAGGACTTTTGTTTTGAGATTTAGAGCAGTCCCAAAGGATTCTGGGGAAGATATCAGACAAAAAATTATTTAACAAATATTTTGGGTTGGGATGAGGAGAATATGTTAGAAAAAAACTGAGAAAGTTTATAGGATAAATGCAAAACTTGTGAGGATTAAAATGTTCTGAGGGATATTTCGTTGCACTTTGTCAAGACTATCATTAAAGTATTGTATAAGAAAGAGTATTATTGTTGACTAAGAGATGAAAACAGAAAATAAAAATTAAGATTCCATTTTGATGGGACATATTGGAAGATGTGATTTTTATTTTTAAACAACAGATGTTTTGATTGAATTCTGTTCAAGGGTAAGGGAATGTATAGAAAAAAATAAAGAGAGATTGCTGGATCAAATGGAAGCATCAGATGAGGCTGCACAAAATTTCAACAGGGAAATGAAAGGGATGATACTGAATTAGGTGTAGCAAGTATCAATTTTTCTAAACGTTTGGCTTGATTATAGATTACAAATGCTTAATGTAGACTATAAATGGAGCACATGCTGCTTAAAAGAAAAAATAATTATTCTTTTTAAAAAATATAATTTGCCGAAGAAAATGAATATAAAATATTTGATTGATAAAAATTTTAATAAAGAATTTATTTCAGGAGAGGGAGAAAAGGTAAAAAGAAACTATTAAGTTAAGATTTAGGGGAATACGTATAACCGTAGTTCCTGAAAGACAAATACGAAACAAACGCTTCAAATGACTGAGTATTTACAATTGTTTATTGTATAATGTATTTATACGTTTTTGTTATGTGTGTTATATGTGTTTTTTATCTATCTATCTATCTATCTATCTATCTATCTATCTATCTATCTATCTATATACAGAGAGAGAGAGAGAGAGAATGAATTTATTTCAGCAGGATCTGAAAAAAGGAATAGATTTATTTTGTACATTAAACCCCATCTAGAACTTGTATTGACTGATAAACATTGTAGATTTCTTGAGGTGGAAAAAAATTTGCATGAGACTAAGAGTTTGATATTGTTTATTTATGCCAACAATTGAGGATAAAGTACTGTTCTATAAAAGACTAATAGGTTTCTCTAATGAAAATTGGTGTTTGATGGAGAATTGGAATGGAGCCGTCTCTTTACATTTGGACAGAACTGAGAAAAATATTAAAATTATTCAACGCAAATTGCCAAATGCTTTTTTTTTTAAATTGATGAACAATTTATGTTTGATTGCTTTAGAGCAGTGATGGCGAACCTTTTTGGCACCGAGTGCCCAAACCGGAGCCTCTGCAACAGCCCCGCAAACTCGAAGACCAGCTGGCTGGTGTACACATGGATTGGCCACTGATCTTTGGGTTTCTGGCACATGCATGCACACCAGCCAGCTGGTCTTCACATGTGCTGGAGCCCCCAAAACCCAAAGACCAGGTGGCTGACATGTGCATGCACACCATCCAGCTAGTTTTTGGGTTTCCGGGGCTCCGGCACACACAAAGACTAGCTGCATGCTGGAAACCAGAAGAGCAGCTGGCAATGGCGCGCATGCCCACAGAGAGGGCTCTGTGTGCCAGGACTGGCATGCGTGCCATAGGTTCGCCATCACAGCTTTAGAGGGATAGAAAAAAATGGCAATTCAAATAGTAGTATATTGTTCTAAAAGACATACCGTGTTTCCCCGAAAATAAGACCTCCCCGGATAATAAGCCCTTTCCCAAAAATAAACCATCCCCGAAAATAAGCCCTCCCTGAAAATATTTAAACACATTTATTTGTTTGTTTATTGGTTCGATTTATATGCCGCCCTTCTCTGGAGATTCAGGGCAGCTTACAATGCATTAAGCAATAGCCTTCATACTCTTGTATATACCTGCTTAGTAGAGCTTTCAGGCCCCCCTAAATGGTGTTCTTTTTTATACAAAGTCAGCTTATTGCCCCCACAATCCGGGTCCTCATTTTACCTACCTCAGAAGGATGGAAGGCTGAGTCAACCTTGAATATGCATGGCCGGTCCCCGCCATTTCCTCTGGTTAGGGTTAGGGAGACAGAGCTGGAAATCAGGTAAGATGGCAAGTGGATCCCTGTCTTACTCTATGCACCCCAAAATAATAAGACCTCCCTGAAAATAAGGCCAAGTGCTTATTTTGGAGTTCAAAAAAATATGACAGGGTCTTATTTTTAGGGAAACATGGTAGATCATTTTCAAGAATAAATACAATTTGAATTTCAAGTACTTTGGCCGAAACAAGTTTCTAAAGTTGAGATACTACTTTTTGGGGATTATAATCCTGTGAATTTGGTTTATAAAAGGAAATCTAGTTCTTTTAGACGGGGACTTAATGAAATGTTGAAAAAAGCAGTAGTGTAGGATTGCAATGTGTAATTTGCTCATTTCTCTCAAACACAACAGAGTCTGACTGGAACCATTTTTATTTTTTTTTAAAAAAAATTGATTTATATGCCGCCCTTCTCCAGAGACTCAGGGCGGCTTACAATGCGTTAATATACTTTTGTATATTTATACAAAGTCAACTTATTGCCCCCACAAACTGGGTCCTCATTTTACCTACCTTAGAAAGGATGGAAGGCTGAGTCAACCTTGAGCCTGGTGAGATTCGAACTTACAGTAATTGCAGACAGCTGGTGTTAATCACAATGCTTTTAGTCTGTTGAGCCACCAGGCCCTTCTTTTGACCTTTATTATAATATGGGAGTGGAAGTGTAAAGGGGGAATGCAATTACATTCCTGAGGTCAATCAGGTCATCCAGGTCTTGGTTTGAGCTAATCTTCTGGTTTGTACAGTTTGAACCCTGGGAAGTAAATAGCAGCAGCTTTAGTCTGTTGCTTATGTAATAGTGATGCACAATTCCACTGATTTTGCTTGTGTTGGGATTTGAAAGGTAAACAACTTAAATTTTTTTTCTCTGCTTCCTGCCAAACCTTTCTCTTTTCTTTTTTCCAAAGAATGCTTAGATTCCCTAAACCACATATAATAAGTACCAGTAAATTAAGACAGAAAAGATGTGACTGTGGTCATTTTCTCCATCCTTGATCAAACATTTTAATCAGCTCTATGCTTCATGGAGTTTGTTTACTCATTCATTCTTTGGATGTGACCATCATTCTTCATAACACTTACTAGAAAGCGGTGCAAAATTAAAACAGCACATTGCCAAACAGATGGCCAGCAAAGTATATTCATTTCCAAAGGCTTATCAAAACAGCCATGTTTTGAAAGCGTTCTGAAAGTTGATTAAAATAGGGGCCAAACATATCTTCATAAGATCATGTTTCAGTGGGCTTAGGCAGCCATCGAAAAAAGCAGTCCTCTTGGACTCCCATTTGTTTACCTCTTGAGGTTGGAGTATCCAGAGAATCCTCTTGCAAGTTGAATGAACAAATAATCCATTAGAGAAGGCAATGTCACAAAAACCCTGGGTTCATATCCTGTACAGCTTTATAAGCTAAAAGAAACAGCATCTTCAATTAAGTTCTGGAAAGGCCCCAAAATCAGTGTCATAAAATGAGTTGGGAAACCTCAGCTCAAATCCCAGTTCACATACAGCATTGTGTAGAAATAGGACCATAGCTTTATAAAAGAAGGCTAGTTGCTAAAGTTGTACAAAGGATGGAACTCTAATTTAAGGAAGGTAAAAGTAAAGGTTCCCCCACAGATGAGTGCTAGTCATTTCCAGCTCTAGAGGTGGAGCTCATCTCCGTTTCTAAGCCAAAGAGCCAGCGCTGTCCGAAGATGTCTCCATGGTCATGTGGCCGGCATGACTAAATACCAAAGGTGCATGGAACACCGTTACCTTCCCATCAAAGGTGGTCCCTATTTTTCTACTTGCCTTTTGTATATGCTTTCGAACTGCTAGATTAGCAGAAGCTGGGACAAATAACAGGAGCTCACTCCATTACCCGGCACTAGGGATTTGAACCGCTGAACTGCTGACCTTCTGATCAACCTTCTGAGTGTCTTAGCCACTGAGCCATCCCATCCCTTCCTGATTTGAGTAGCTTTCCTTAATTCAGACATATATTATAATTAACATTATCTAACTTGCATATACTTCTTATAGAAATTTTACAAAGGTAGCATTTCCATCAACAGTCTAATTCATTAAAGTTGAATTTATATTTTAATAAGCAGCATAACATATTTAATTAAACGAAGCCACTTCACATGAAGACATATAAGTTAACTACACTTAAAGGCTGCACAATATTTCATCTAACGATTAATTAAAAGTTAGCCAAATCTTGGGGTTCCCTAAGCCACTATGTTGTTCAGGGCAGCAATTTTTAACCCCCCCCCCAAATACTTAATGAATTCTGAATTTCATTTGGGATTCATTTAGCTTTATATCTTTCTATCCAAAATGTATAAAGGAAATTTAAATGCAGTGCTGTTTGTTATATAATTCAAAAGGATAATTTCAGCTTGTTCCAATGGTAAACTATAAATACTGAAGAGAAACAATTATTTCCATCCTGCAATACTGGAATGTCTACTTCACTTGCAGATTTAGCCCTAAAAATAATCTTTATGCAGAATAAAAGGAGTTTGGGATACAAAATTGAAGAGATTATTAGAGGTTTCCATTGGTTGGATTGGATACCTATTCACTGTAGCAATTCTTTAGAGCTTGGCGATAAAGTGTACTTTAATTAAAGAAACCAATTTCACTTATCTTCCACCAAGCTCTCATGATTACACGCTGACTTTGCCCATTGCTTCCTATTCAGCTTGCCACATTTCATCCCTTCAAAAAATAAAAAAAAGTACAGGCAACTAACCAAGAATCTTTTATTCTTTTGCATTGCCAACATACAGTTGATGCTATAGTTCAGAAATTATACAAACCAACTAGAAAATGACGCATCCATGATAAATTGCACTTCTCTCTTTGATTGGGGCTAACGCAGAAGCAGCACTGCAAGACAGCTGAAAAATTACTTCATCTCTAATTGGTAGCTCAACTCAAAATAAATGGAACTGGAAATCAATAATAAGCTCAACAAATTGAGGGGTCATTTATAAAGCACACTGATTGAAATCAACCTGCAATACTAAAGTGTGTGTGTGTGTGTGTGTGTGTGTGTGTGTGTGTGTATGTGTGTGTAAGGGATGTGGTGGCTCAGTGGCTAAGATGTTGAGCTTGTCGATCGAAAGGTCAGCAGTTCAGTGGTTCGAATCCCTAAGTGCCGCGTAACGGGGTGAGCTCTCGTTACTTGTCCCAGCTTCTGCTAACCTAGCAGTTTGAAAGCATGTAAAAAATGCAAGTAGAAAAATAGGGACCACCTTTGGTGGGAAGGTAAAAGTATTCCGTGTGCCTTTGGTGTTTAGTCATGCCGGCCACATGACCACCGAGACGTCTTCAAACAGTGCTGCCTCTTTGGCTTTGAAACAGAGATGAGCACTGCCCCCTAGAATTGGGAAGAGAGAGAGAGAGAGAGGGAGGGAGGGAAGGAGGGAGAGAGAGAAAGAGAGAGAGAGAGAGAGAGAGAGAGAGAGAGAGAGAGAGAGAGGGAGAGAAACAGATTTCTGAAGGAAAGATTCTTCTTCTTGTGCCATATCCATCATCGGATGTTGGCAATCATGTTGGTGATTCTATTTTTGTCAACAGCCACATGAAAAAGTGCTGCTGAGTTTTGTCCAAACCAGTCCCTTAGGTTTTGAAGCCATGATGTTTTTCTTCTGCCTGGACCTCATTTGCCTTCAATCTTTCCTTGGAGGATTAAGTGAAGGATGCTGTATTTTTCTGGGTGTCACATCACATGTCCAAAATATTCTAACTTTCACTTTTTAATGGTTTTGATGATTTCCCTTGGCTTTCCCAGGTGGCTTATCCCCTTCTCATTTCTGATTTGGTCAACCCAGCTTATTATACAAAACAGCAGTTCTGTAAATCCACATTTCAAATGCTTCTAGTCTCTTCAAGTGGTTTTCTGTCAGAGACCAACTCTTCACTCCGTAGAGAGGATATTTTTATTAATTATTAAAATATTATTTTATTAATATTTTATTACATAAGGAATGTGCAACCTTTTCAAGAGCCAGCACTACTATGGGCTACGAACAGGGCACCAAATGTTTCTGAAAACTGATAAAACAGAAGAGCTAAATATATTTAACTTTAAACTTAATTATCATTATCAATGAATTAAATATAATTAATATAACTATGGACAATATAATTAACTTTTTTGCTTTCTAAAGCAAAATTTAAAATGCCTACTGTGTGGCACAGAACTAGATATATAGTTGTTGTCAGTCATTCGGATGTATCCAACCCTTGGTCCCTCTTTGGATCGGCATTCTCCATGCCCCTCTGTCTTGCACTGCCTCCTTCAGATCCACCATGGTCATCCCAGTGTCATCCTTTATAGTATCCAGCCAGTGGGTACTAGGGTGGCCCCTTCTCTTTTCTCCATTGATCACTCCCAGTAAGTCAGCTCTCATGACATGACCAAAGTATGACAGCTTCTACTTGGTGATCTCGGCTTCAAGTGATATTTTTGGTGAGGATCGATTTGGGCTTGAGATGCGTAATAGTCACCTCCAGCACCACAGTTCAAGGGCATCCATCCTTCCCCCTGCCTTTTTCAGAGTCCACATTTTGCAACCATAGGTAGCAATTACAGTGCCCACACTACTTCCTCCTCTAAGATATATGGTTTCATTTCCGGTAGGTTAACTTCTCCTCTTACGGCTTGGCCTTCTTTTTTCATTTGTGTGTAGTTGTTCTTCACAGTCCTGTCATCTTTCTCTGATTGCTTGTTGGTCGTGCAATTCCTGCCCATCATATTCTCTGACCATACCCTTTTTTGCAGTGGTGGAATTCAAATTTTTCACTACTGGTTCTGTGGGCCTGGCTTGGTGGGCATGGTGTGGCTTGATAGGTGTGGCTTGGTGGATGTGGCAGGGGAAGGATACTGCAAAATCCCCATTCCCACACCACTCCAGGGGAAGGATACTGCAAAATCCCCATTCCCACTCCACTCTGGGGCCAGCTAGAGGTGGTATTTGCTGGTTCTCCGAACTGCTCAAAATTCCCACTACAGGTTCTCCAGAACCTGTCAGAACCTGCTGGATTTCACCCCTGCTTTCTTGCCATAAAGGGATTTCTGGCCTTCTTCACATAAGTGAAACACTCTCTTGTGGCTGCTTCATCCTGTTTCTTATATTGCTCAGCCCAGTCTTTCTCTTTATCTTTCCTTGCATCTTTCTGGAACTTTGCATTTAATCTTCACATTTCTACCCTGTCACCCACAGCTTTTGCTTTCCTTTATCTATTCTGCAGTCCCTATTGTAGCTTCTGATATTCATCTGATCAATTTCGTTGGTTTCATGTATGCAGTGTGCTCTTGGACTACTTCAGTTATGGTTGTTTTTATTTCCTCATAGCATATCTGGTTGTCTTTCTGTGAGGTTGAGCAGTTCAAATCTGTTCTTAACTTCAACTGCAATGGCCTCAATTTTCTGAATCAAGAATGGTAATTTGACATTGCAGCACCTGAATTTTACCTTGGCAGCTAAGAGTTCATGGTCTGGCTCATGTTTTGCACCAGGGAATGTTTTCCACTTGGTTGGAACTTTTCCATTTCTTTTGGCATAATATGTAGTCAATTTGGTTTCAACGTTTTCCGTTTGGTGAAGTCCAAGAGTATAGTCGCCATTTGGCTTGTTCAAATCATGTGTTCATTAGACTTAGCTGTTATTTATGAATCAGATGTTTTCCTGCCTCATTTTGTTCACCAAGACCAAACTTGTCTGTAATCTCTGTTTCTTCCATTTCTTCCACTTTTGCATTGAAATCTCTAATAGTATAGATAATTTTGGAATTATCTTGAAATTTTGAAATAATTGGAATTAGCTTGAAATTTTGGACCTGGACAACCTAGAACTACGCCGCCTACGGTCTGACCTAAGCTTAGTACACAAAATTGTCTGCTACAACATCCTGTCTGTCAACAACTACTTCAGCTTCAACCGCAATAATGCATGGGAAACAATAGATACAAATTCAAAGTAAACCGCTCCAAACTCGATTGCAGAAAATACGACTTCAGCAACAGAGTGGTCAATGCTTGGAACTCACTACCTGACTCTGTTGTTACATCCTCAAACCCCCACAGCTTCGACCTTAAACTGTCTACCATGGACCTCACCCCATTCCTAAGAGGTCACCCCATTCCTAAGAGGTCATCCCTAGGGGGCGTGCATAAGCGCACCAGCGTGCCTATTGTCCCTGTCCTACTGTCCCCATTTTATTCTTATTTGTTTAATATGTATATACTTATACCTGTTTATATATGTGTGTGTGTTTATATGTTATGTTCTTACTTATACTTTCTCATACATGCTTGACAAACTACATACATACATACATACATACATACATACATACATACATAGATACATAGATACATACAGTATTTATTTGGTGTTTGTTTCCTGGTGTTTGTTTGGTTCCTGAATTTCAGCATAGAATGGGAGCATAGACTTGCAGAATTATCATGTTGAGAGGTTTCAGTTGATATGTATTACCATTATCCTATCACTGACTGCTTAAAAACTTTCTATGGTTCTGGTTTTTATGCCGTATAAAAAAACCCTTCTCTTCTTTCAATGGTATCATTGCCAGAGTACTTTTTCAATATGCCTATCAGAGCTGAAGAAGCCACAACCAGTCCAATGAACTTGGATGATGCCTAGTATATCAATGCTGAACCTATTCATTTCCTTCTTAGCTTTCCTAACTTTCAGTCATTGACATTCCATATTCCTAATTTAAAAATCTTTGAACAGTGGAGGGAACTTTTCACTAGGAGCTGTGTCAACAGTTGGGGGGCCATTAGGATTTACCCCATCCTCATCTGTTCTGCCCCAGCTATGGACCCCAAAGAACGCAGCACACACTAAGTCCATACAAAACTTAGTTTACTAATTAAGGACTACTAATGATCTTTCCTAGTAGTTGTTTGAACACAAGTACAGTTTAAATCAGTCTTTTCTGAACAAGGGCTGTTAATTTAACTTCATTAACAGCCGACAAGAATCCAAAGAATAATAGCTCAATTCTGAGGCTGGGGTTCTGTGGTTGCCAGAATGCCCAGAAGCAAATTGCAGGAAAACTGACAAGAGAGAAACAAGAGCCAAATCAATCGTTTCTGGAATCAAGTCGCAAAGGAATATGAACGAAGTTGTTTCCTGCAAATTGCATCAGTCATCGTCCTTCCTTAAATAGGCTAGGGAAATGGCCAATTAGCCCCAAGCCTTACTCTCAAGGAGACCTCCTCCTGAGGAGCCACTCCTGCCTTTTGGCAGCTCTGCGCACTTGTGCATCGAGAAGAGGCTCCTCCTATTCTTCCTCTTCACTTATGGGAGCTTCTGGAGGTTCTGAAGGCCCTGGCTGAATCCCCGCCTCTGGCACCACTTCTTCTCTAGCGTCCTCATTGTCTGATTCAAGTGCCAGCTGCACAGGCTGCTGGCACAGCAACACACTAGCCTTCTTGCTATCGGAATCAGCTACTAGCTGCACAGGCCGCTGACAGGCCACAACATCATCATAGGTGCTCCTGCTACTATGATAGTCTCTTTTCTTCTCTTCCCCTGTAGCTTTATTGGTACCTTCCAGCCAGGGAGACACACTGCTTGGTACCATATATTCCACATCTTTGAGCCAATCCAAATTGTGTGGGAAATGATCAGGTTGCCAGGTCTTTGATTAGGTCAGAGCTGTGTCGATCCATATAATAGGCTTATACTGTTCAGTCACCATTACTATGTGAGATATGGTTGTGCTTTGTGTGTGTGGGGGTGTCTTATACATATGCTTGTATAAAGTATTATCCCAAGAATGGAAATTAATTTTTTCAAGGGCCACATGCAAAACTAGGATTGTTGTGGAGACCTGAATC
The DNA here is from genome assembly GCA_012654045.1 of Ptyas mucosa. Lineage (NCBI taxonomy): Eukaryota > Metazoa > Chordata > Lepidosauria > Squamata > Colubridae > Ptyas > Ptyas mucosa. The sequence goes on along the minus strand of WNWU01000048.1, from coordinate 3,744,267 downwards.
AAGAGAGCTGCCATGTTCATTGCAACCACCACCATGGCCACTGCCACAGCCACTACCACAGTCATCACTGTGGCCACTGCCACCACGGCCATGATTGCTGCAGGCTGGACAGATATAGCCAAAGGACCAAATATAGCCCATGGGCATTAGAATGCCTAGGTTTGTACTATCCCATCAGGAAAAAGAACACAATTTCTAATCACACAGATATTTCCTTGGTTAAACCTAGTACTACCTTTAATTTTTAATTAATATCATTGTCTGAAATGCTACTTTAAATTGGCCTTTTTTGACTTGGTTGATGCCATGTATTTGACTAAGATCATATGAAGGTTTTTGCTGAATGTTCATCAAAGTGAAAGTGTCAGGCCTTTTTTTCTCCCCTTTTACAGAACCTGCTGGGCAGCTGAAATTCATGCGCTGGTAGGAGAGCCTTAACAATAATTCCTTCCAAAGAGAAACAGCCTATTCCAAGCTCTGCAGAAGTCCAGCTGAGAAATTATTTCAAAGCAGTTCTTTCTGCATTGCAGCTAAGCCGAATAACTTCTGCTGATAAAAAGAAACGACAGCATAAGATATCATAAATGCATAGCCAATTTGAGATAGATACAACTATCTCAACTGACAGTGTCCATAAAGGGGATTATAATGTGTCATTTGTCGCATTGCCTTTGAAAAACAGATGTCACTTGTTCAGAATATAACTCCTACATTCTTAACCCCTTTTTAATGACTCCTGTACCAAGTTGACATTTAAAGTCTTATATGTTTTGGAGAGAGGGAAATAGCTATCTCTATATTTGCTTAGCCATACCACATCAAATTAAAACAATTATTTATGATCCAAGACCAAACATATGAAAAGACCAACATACTGTTCAATATCTATAAAATGAAAGTCTAAAAATTCCAAGAAAATCCTAAAACTTTTGGCAGTCAACAGTTAATTGTACCGAGGAGAAGCCTTATGATCTCTGACAATTATAGCTATTGATAAAAATTTTGCAACCTTCTTAGTGGTTTCTAAAGAGTGGTCACCCAGGAGAAGATAACAGCCTCCTGGTCACCATAGCAATTAGATTATTCATGATTAGGAGAATTAAACTGATTACCATTGGGTGTACAATGAACATTTTCAATAGCATATGTGAAACAGATTCTATTTCTGAATCTGAGAAAAAAGAAGTTTGGCTTTCATATTTAATACCCCGTTTCCCTGAAAATAAGACCCACCTGGAAAATAAGTCCTAGCATGATTCCTCAGGATGCTCATAATATAAGCCCTACAACCCCCCCCCCCCAAATAAGCCCCAGTTGTCAGCCAGATGGGTGCATTTAGTACCATACTTCCCCAAAAATAAGACCCAACCAGAAAATAAGTCGTAATGCGACTTTTGGAGCAAAAATTAATATAAGACCTAGTCTTATTTTCGGGGAAACATGGTATAATATAATATACTGATTGTTGCCCTAATAGGCTGTGCCAAAGTAAATAATCTCTTACGTGGACAATATAAAATTTCATAGAAATATTGAGAGACAGACCAGGGAGGAGGAATATTGATTCTCCTTGAGTTTCTTCTACCTTTCTTCTACCATCTGAAGCATAGCAAGTAGATACTAAGTTGTTGTGTTGAGAAGGAGGAGGAGGAGGAGGAGGTGGTTTAAGGGTGCCGATGAACTTAATATTGTGTAAAAGAAAAAAAAATCAAATCTTCATCTACTAATGTTTATCACATCAGTTAAACCTTAGCTGCAAGTAAAGCTACTGGAAACATCTGTGACATGATTTTTTTCCAGTGAGGAAGTCCACTCTGAACATTCTTTATGAAATGTCAGTTATGATCTGAATCTTCTTATTGCCTCTGCTGTGCTCCTCAGGGATGCCAATTATTTACAAATTGGATTTTTACAACATTCTTGGAGTTGTTATATAACGTTTTAATAAAGCCTTTGGAGAAAGGAAACATGTTTTATATGGAAACAATATCATGTGGAACTTCCATCATAGTAAGATTCATAATAGCATGTATATTTTCAGCCCAAAATATGGAGTATTTCATATCATTTTCCATTTTATCATAAAGTGGACCTCTTCATATTCATCCTCAGAATTTGCCACAATGTTGACAATATTTATGGGAGTGGTGCGGTGGCCTAGAGGTGGAGCTCTCAACTCACGATCAGGAGGCTGTGAGTTCGATCCTAGGTAGAGGAGACATTTCTTTCTCTGGGCACACTGAAAATATATCTGCTGAACAAAACTCCACATTGGTGACAGGAAGGGCATCTGACCATTAAAACACTCTGCTTGCTCCATTCAGTTTTTGTTTTTGTTTTTTTTAATTTATATGCCGCCCTTCTCCGGAGACTCAGGGCGGCTTACAATGCATTAAGCAATAGCCTTCATACTTTTGTATATTTTATACAAAGTCAGCTTATTGCCCCCCACAATCCGGGTCCTCATTTCACCTACCTTAGAAAGGATGGAAGGCTGAGTCAACCTTGAGCCTGGTGGGATTTGAACTTGCAGTAATTGCAGGCAGCTGATGTTAATAACAGTTAATAACACTGCTTTAGACTGCTGAGCCACCAGAGCTCCACCCTGCAAGAGATTATGGGATTGTTAAAAGGAGATGTTGAGGAGGAGGAAGATTCGAGACGTCAGTGTGATAGGAACTGAGGGGACAGAGCTCCGTTCCCTGAGTTTCAATTTTCGATCAGGAAGCCGTTTTCTTTGGCACTATTGACCACGAAGAGGTCAATAGATTAAAGGGGAAATCCCGAGGACCTCGGAGGTGATAAAAATTGCCCCGAAAGTTCAAGGAAAACTCCTTAATCCTGATCGGGAAAAAACCAGCCTCTTTTTGGCTGGCCAGAACGCTGACTGCAACGGATCTGAGGTGATTTTGAGGAAACGTAGTGGAGAGTTGTTGATTGAGCATTAAATACACTATATACACAAATACGCAAAGAATTGGAATTGGGAATTAGACAAAGATTTGTTGATTTGTGTTGGATTTATTACAAAAAGAAACGGAAGCAGAGTTGAGACGATAGAGAAGAGACAGAGAAGAGACGTGAATTAGTTTTGAAAGCGAACGAGAGCAATTTAGAGATTTTGTATCGGTAGAGAGACGATACTTAATATCAGTAAAAGAAAGAAAGATTGAAAGTGGATTGACATAATAAGAAGAGTAATTGAAGTATTGTGATAAAACGAAGCAGAGAGTGGAAAGTAGAAAATTGGAGACTCCAGAAAATGGCGGAATAGAAACCAGAGAAAGCGGCGAAGAAAGAAGACAACGGTGGAAGAAGATTTGACAGGTGGTGACTACGTGAGGGATTTCAAAGAGATCCAAGTAGTGGCGATTGACCAGGTCTCAGATTTGAATTTAACGGAGAAGAAGGGTTATTTTTTTTGGACTTGATCACAGAGCCATAGCAAACTAGACAGAAATATCCAGAAACTACTTAATAGGAAGACAGCAAAACAGTGAGAGAGAGAGTGAGCGTGAAAGTGAAGGAAGCCTTTGAAACAAGGGAGAGCGAGCGAGAGCAACGACACAGATTGGCAATTGGAGAAACGGTTGTTTAGGAAAGCAGCTGAGAAGCCAGTAGAAAAACTAACCAAATGATAACGGCAAACAGACTAGTTCAAAGTGTTTTAAAGTGTTGAAATTCGGATATTTGAACCTTTGGATATTGGATTCTTCTAGAGAGACAGATTTCAAAGACTATAATACAAAAAAATTTTTTTTTGGATACAATAACTTCATATATAAGAGTGAAAGAAAATTGTATACTAAGTGCAAAATAATCCTATATATATATACCTGATTAATTCTTATAAACTAGTATAATTATTAATCAATACTTTTTAATTGTGAAACACCTGATTAATTGATATCTAATCTACTATATGGATAATTAATTAAGAAATAATTAGAAATAAATAATTTAAGTTAGTAAGGTTGAAATTGATAGTTTTGATTAGATAGATATATAAGATTGATTGATTGATTTGATCGATATATAAGAGGGAAATAGAATTGTATAGTAAGTGCAAAATAATCCTATATATATATACCTGATTAATTCTTGTAAAACTGTATATTCATTTATTAATAATTTTTGATAGTGAAACACCTGACTAATTGATCTCTAATTTACTATATGGATAATTAATTAAGAACTAATTAGAAACAAATAATTTAAATTAGTAAGATTGAATTTGACAGTATTGATTGGATAGATCGATTATTATACTGATTATTATATTACTATATTGACATTAATTAATATTACTGATTATTACATTGTATTATCAATATCAAAATCTAATGAATTGTTAGAATTCAAATTTTTCCCCAACCTCCTTCATCATATTTTCTTCTTCCTAACGTGAATATATATCTATATGTTTACTTAATTATTAATTATTAGAGTGTTAAGGATATTCATAGAATTAATTCATAATCCAATAAGATTAACACTTATTTAGAGGATCTACAACATATAGAATATAAACCCTAGACACTATTACTGATCATAAATAACAATATTAAAACACAATAAGAGTAGTTCAGTGCATGAAACTTTGGAAGAACCTGCAAAAAAGAGTTAAGATGACAAGCATCGGAACAACCACTATAACTAAAGCGAATAAGAAAGTAACCTCAAACCAAGTCTCCATTACAACAGCCCCTGCTCAACAGAGATCTATAGAAACCATGCTTGGAACAGAAAAAGAAAAGTTAGGCTCTATCTCCAGCATACAAAATATTCAGTCAATCTTGGCAAAGATACAGGAATCGATGAATAAGACCCAGGAAACAATTGCTAACAACCATGAGGAGGCAAAAAGAAATCACGAAGATTTGAAATCTGATGTGGGAGAGATAAATGATAACATTAAGAAAATGGATGACAAGATAGAAAGGATCCAGCAAAACATTGCCAAAAATGAACAAAGGATTCAAAAAACAGAACTTAAAATGGAGCAGACGGTTAAGAAATTAGAAATGCTAGAACAACAACAAATAGCAAGTAATCGAGAAATCGAAGACTCACTTACCTACCTGGAAATGGAAAAGTCAACATTCTATTTAAGATTCCAGAATATAACAGAAACCAAAGAGGAAGACTTAGGAGAGATTATGACGGAGATTTTTGCTGAAAAAACACAAAGAACTAAGGATGATATTCGAAGGGATATTGACGAAGCTTATAGGGTGCATACCAATTATGCACGTAGGAACAAACTACCAAAGGAAGTGCATGTACGATTCACAAAGAAAACGATAAAAGAGGAGATATATAGAAAAATGAGAGAGAACGTGATTTTCTATAAAGGGAAAGAAATAATAACACTGAAACAAATTCCGAGACGTGTAAGGGAACAGAGGAAAAATTACAGTTTCCTTACAACACAACTAATTAAAAACAAAGTGATGTTCCGTTGGCTACTACCAGAAGGCATCTTGATCTCATGGCAGGACAAGAAAATTAAATTAGATAATCTGGAAGGAGCCCAGGAATTTTTTGATCAACACTTTGTCCTTGAGGAAGATCAAGAATCCAGAGAGGAATCAGAGAATAAGAGTCAAAAGGAACAATCTATAGAAGAAACAGAAAAAGAACAAGAGGAGAAGAAAAGACAAGAGAGAGAAAGAATGGAGAAAGAAGGAGCAAGGGGAAAAACGCAAAGAATAATAAGAAACACAAGGAAACTAAAGACAACAAATAAATAGGAAGAAAAATGGAACAGGAAATAAAAATGATTTCGATTAATATAAATGGATTAAATGCCCCAACTAAAAGAATCCGGACATTTACTAAATTACAAAAATTGGAGATGGATATAATAAATTTACAGGAAGTTCATATCAAAAAACAACACCAACAGATATTAGAAAATACAAGATTAGGAAACCTTTACACATCACTAGCAGAACAAAAGAAAAGAGGCATTGCAGTTTATATTAGGAAACACCTAAAATCAAAACAGGTATATGCAGATGAGGAAGGAAGAGTTTTAATGATTGAATTACAAATGGAATTAAAAACAATTTTATTGATTTCGATTTATGCGCCAAATGAGAATCAACGTGCCTTCTTCAAAAACATACATAACAAAGTAAAAGATCTAAACTATGAAAACATTTGCATGATAGGTGATTTCAATGCAATCTCAGACATGGAAAAAGATTATTGGAGTACCAGAAAAAATAAAACTAGGAAAAAGACCCTCCCAGATACTTTTAAGGAAATGGCACAAGAATTATGCCTCCAGGATGCTTGGAGAGAAATAAATAAAGAAAAAAAACAGTACACCTTCTACTCCAATCCACACTCATCCTGGTCCAGAATTGATATGGCCTGGATGACTACAGATCTTAGGAAAGACTTAGAAGAAATAGAAATAATGACAAATATTTGGGCAGACCACAGTCCAGTAAAAATAATTTGGAAAGGCTATCAGAAGAAGAAGAGATGGATGATGAATACTGAGATCTTGAAAGATAAAAACTATGTACAAATGATAGAAAAAGAAATGAAAATATTTTTTAAGATCAACATTAAAGAACAAACCTCTCTCCAGAACTTATGGGACACGGCGAAAGCCTATATAAGAGGTCTGACAATAGCATACATAGCAAAGAAAAACAAGGAAAAACAACAGAAGAAAGACAATTTATTGAAAGATCTTGAAAAATATGAATCTGAGCTACAGAATGAACCCCAAAACAAAAAGATCAAAGAAAAAATAAATTTGACAAAACACAAAATAAATTTGATCACACAAACAGAAATAGCCAGGAAAATCAAATCAATAAAACAAAATTATTTCGAACACGCGAACAAGACAGGACGATGGTTGGCGTACAAATTGAAGAAAGAAAAAGAGAGAAGGACAATATATCAATTACAGGACGACACAGGAGAGATATATTATAGGAACAAAGATAAAAAGAACATAGCTAAAACATTTTTCCAAAAACTATATGAACAGGAAGAGACCTCAGAAGAAGATATCAAACAATATTTAAATGAAGCTGATATCAAAGAACTAGAGGAAACACATAGGGATTTATTGGACAGACCAATTACAATGACAGAACTAATAGAGGCGAAGAAAAAACAAAAAACAAATAAAACTCCGGGACCAGATGGTATACCCGTAGAGTTTTACAAATCTTGCCAACATGTAATAGATGAAATTTTACTTGAAGTCTTGAACGATGCACTTCTAGAAGCTAAAATTCCTAATTCCTGGACAGAGGCCATTATTACGCTGATACCAAAAGAAGAGACAGATCATACACATATAAAAAATTACAGACCAATATCACTTTTAAATGTGGACTACAAATTATTTACATTGATTATCACAGAACGTCTCAATAAAATAATTTATGAATACATTCACTCCGATCAAAATGGCTTTATCCCAAAGAGACAGACAAAAAATAATATGAGATTAATAATGGACATATTAGAATATTATGAAATAAACTCAGATAAACAAGTGGCCCTAATCTTTTTAGATGCACAGAAAGCATTTGACAATTTAAATTGGAAATTTCTTGTACTGCAATTGGAAATTATGAAATTCGGCGACAAATTCATAAATATGATAAAGAAAATTTACTCATCTCAAATGGCAAAAATAATAATAAATGGTGACTTAACAGAACAATTTCAGATATCAAAAGGAGTTAGACAGGGGTGTCCTATGTCCCCCCTATTATTCATATTAGCCTTAGAAACTCTCTTAAAGGAGATCAGAAGAGATAAAGAAATAAAAGGTCTGAAAATCAAAGGGGAAGAATACAAACTTCAAGCCTTCGCTGATGACATGGTATTTATCATAGAACAACCAATAACAACGGGCATTAAATTATTAGATAAAATAGAAAAATACGGGAGTGTAGCCGGACTCAAAATCAATAAACAAAAAACAAAGATACTAACGAAAAATCTCACTAACCAACAAGAAAAAGAATTAGAAGACCAATTAGATATACAAACGACAAAGAAGGTAAAATATCTAGGAATATGGCTCACAAAAAAAAGCTCATCAATTAAAGAGGATAATTATGATAAATTGGCAAGAGAAGTTAAAAAAGATTTAGAAATTTGGAAAAAATTACAATTATCTTTTTTGGGAAAAATCGCCTCAATTAAAATGAATGTTTTACCCAGAATTTTGTACTTATTCCAAGTGATCCCAATAAAACCGGGGAAAAACTTTTTTAAGGATTTTAATAAATTAATAGCAAACTACATATGGCAAGGGAAGAAAGCAAGAATTAAAACAAAACACCTACAAGATATAAGAGAAAGAGGAGGATTGGCACTACCGGACTGGGAGACATATTATAAAGCATCAGCACTAATTTGGATCAAGGAATGGATGGAACTCAAAAATAAAAGATTATTGACTTTGGAAGGATTCGACTTAAAACGAGGATGGCATGCTTTTCTGTGGGAGGGCACAGATAAGCAACATAAATATTTTCAGAGACACATTGTTAGACAAGCACTATACCAGACATGGCAGGGCATCAAAAAAATACATTACAATAAAATCCCGGAATGGTTATCAATCATGGAAGCCCAGATCTATCCAAATACTATGGACATCACCAAAATGAGAACTTATAAAGACTTACTAAATAATCAAGGGGAACTAAGAACAAGAGAAGAATTGAAAGAGTTGGGTATGGATATTGATTGGTGGCCATATCTACAATTAAAATTAAAATATAAGAAAGATTTGGCTCAATTTGGATTCCAAAAAGGCCAATACGAATTAGATAAAATTCTACAAGGAACACAAGATAAATTAATAAAAAAAGTTTACAATTATTTAAGAGAATACAAATTAGAAGAAGAAGTGGTCAAAGAAAATATGATAATTTGGGCAAAGAATTTCGGCTATAATATTCAATTAGATAATTGGGAAAAATTATGGACAATAAACTATAAATTAACAATGTCTACATCATATAAAGAAAACGTATACAAAATGTTCTATAGATGGCACCTTCCACCGGCCAGACTGGCAAGAATATTTCCCAACACTTCTCCATCTTGTTGGAAATGTAAATTGCATAAAGGAACCTATTACCACATGTGGTGGACCTGTCCAAAAACAAAACAATACTGGCAAATGATCAGAACTCAAATAGAAGAAATCACACAACGAAGATTAGAAATGAGACCGGAAACCTTTCTACTAGGTATAATACATGGACAATATGAAAAGGAAATAAAATACTTAATCATCCATATAATAACAGCAGCACGAATAATTTTTGCACAAAATTGGAAGAGTAGTGACACACCGACAGAAGATAGAGTAATTAATAAGATTATGGAATGTGCAGAAATGGACAGACTCACAAAAGAATTACAAGATAAAGAGGAACATGACTATTATCTAATATGGGAAAAGTGGTATACTTGGTTGAAAAATAGAAAAAGGAAAAAAGAATAAAGAACAATTGGAGTTACAGAAACAGGAACATAAATCACTAGCATAAGTTAATAGTAATTAAAGTAAATAATAAAAATAGATATATGAATAAGATCAAACAAACAAGAGTCAAAACACAAATAAGAACATACATTACAGTTGTGATATAGTTGACAAAATGTATATTTGAACTCTTTGTTTTCATGTTTGGTTTGTATGTTTTATTATCACTAGTTTTGTTTTGTGTGTACTTTTAAACAAATAAAAATTTATTTAAAATTAAAAAAAAAAAAAAAAAATAAAAGGAGATGTTGACTATATTAATGAATTAATTCCTAATGTTCATTGTTATTTAATAATTATATTTATAGATACCAGTTCATTAAATAGCAAAAGGGGCCTGAGTGGCGCAGTAGACTAAGGCACTGATTAACATTCAGCTGCTTGCAATTACTGCAAGTTCAAATCCCACCAGGCTCAAGGTTGACTCAGCCTTCCATCCTTTCTAAGGTAGGTGAAATGAGGACCCAGATTGTGGGGGCAATAAGCTGACTTTGTATAAATATACAAAAGTATGAAGGCTACTGCTTAACGCCTTGTAAGCTGCCCTGAGTCTCCGGAGAAGGGCGGCATATAAATCAAAAATTTTTTTAAAAAAGGAGTTTATATGTTTTTTCACTAATTCATTCTTTTAACATCCCTGTGAAGTATATTACACTAAAAATAATAACTGAGTTAAGGTCATTGATTAACTGTGTGACCTAGAACTTTGAACCTGGGCAGTGGTGAGTTGCCCTCGGTTCACACCGGTTCTATAGAACCAGTAGTAAAATCGGTGAGAGGCTCCGCCCACTGACCCTGACATCATCAAAACACTTCTTTCGCTAGCGCAGAAGAGCACACGCACGTGCGGTCCCATTGCAAACTGGTAGTAAAGGTAAGTAGAACCCACCCTTGAACCTGGGTCTTCTCAGATCTAGCCAACATTCTAATAACTACATGGCCATTCTGACTTTCAACCCTGGAACAAATTCTTGAAGTTGTTTAATGTAATAAGGTTTCACTTATGTTATTATTATTAAAAATTAATAAAGAGATCAATGAAGACTTCTTTAAAAGTTAAATGGCAATGTGGGCCTGCACATGGAAGTGTTTAATTTGCCTATCAAGCATATTGCAACCACAGTGATAGGAAACAAGGACATACTTAAAACAAACTTAAAAGGTTTTCTGCCGAACCATGCAATAAACATTAGGTTTAGTCTGACACTGCATTTCAAATCTATTAATGCATTGTAAGTTTCGTTGTATTGCTATTAACCAGTTGAGTTTTGTATCCATAGAAAAGTGGGGTTTAAATTTAATAATGTACAAATAATTAATATTTTTTAAAGTATAAAGATTTAAAAATTGAATAAACATATCATTTATTCTGGTTCTATCTCTGTAATCCATACATATCCAGTAGCAGAATCTGAAAACGTTCTGTTTCTGATCAATTCTGTTTCATCAGGGATTTGCAAACATAACTGAGTGAAAGTAGAAATTTCAGAGCTTGCTGAAACTCAAATAAGATGCCATAATAGGGGTTGCAAAAGGTGGCTCTGTGGCTAAGAGGTTGAGCTTGTTTATCAAAAGATCGGCAGTTCAGCGGTTCGAATCCCTAGTGTCGCGTAACAGGGTGAACTCCCGTTACTTGTTCCAGCTTCTGCCAATCTAGCAATTCGAAAGCACGTAAAAAATGTAGGTAGAAAAATAGGGACCATCTTTGGTGGGAAGGTAACAGTGTTCTGTGGGCCTTTGGCATTTAGTCATGCCGGCCACATGGCCACGGAGACGTCTTCGGATAGTGCTGGCTCTTTGGCTGAAACGGAGATGAGCACCACCCCCTAGAGTCGGGAACGACTAGCACATATGTGCGAGGGGAACCTTTACCTTTTTAATAGGGGTTGCAGGGGCAGAATATTATGTATAATTCATTTCTTTCATTCTTTGGGTACATATGGTTATATAGGATGAGACTTTGGACTTAGTCCAAATATAATTTTTTTTAAATCACATGTGAAGGTTCACAATTCACAATTGATCTGCTGTTGGCAAAATCCACTCCATCCATTATTCTGGTCTGATGAAAATGTTTCTATATTCAGAATACGTTGAGAAAAACTGATGTCACTGTGTTGGCTAAATGCTTCACTTATCCAAATGCTATAGCTGGCTTTATCCTCTATGACAGGGGTCGGCAACCTTAAACAATCAGAGAGCCATTTGGACCCGTTTCCCACAGAAAGAAAACACTGGGAGCCACAAAACTCTTCCTGTGCCTGATTATTTGCTGAGTGGCCACAAAACTAGCATATGTAGTTGAATTAAACATTCTGTTTTCTTCTGAAACTTTTCTTTTCTTGGATTTATCCATGGTTGGCCTACTGGGAATTGAAAAGCTCAATAAACCATGTGCCGGCAGGTGTCACACATTGGCGGTTGTGACACATATTTTGAGCAACAGGGAGCCGCAGCAGAGGGATGAAAGAACCACATGCAGCTCTAGAGCCACAGGTTGCTGACCCCTGCTCTATGAATTTCTGTATATCAGAGAATGAAGGTTTACGGCACAGGTTTGCTCTCAGCATTCCAGAAAACCCCCCCCCCAGCTCCAAGTAAAGACTCTGAAGCAAGCATTTTCAAAGTTCTATTTACTAGAAGAGGTAAACTGACACATCTGGAAAAACCCGAATCTGAGAGGTCTGAGTTTTCCCTCAGTAAGTCAAAACCTCCAAAACCATCTCCTCACTCCTCAGTCGATCACATGCTCCAATCAACCGCCGTCCCACCTCGAGACATCACTCCGACCACTCCTTCTCCAGATGCAGGATCGCCCTGACCTTGACCGACAGGAAGAATGCTATTATGTCTATAGACAATCCCTCTACTAAATCCCCTCCTCCTACTTTCCCACACATGAGAAGGTGGCAGCATGGAAGCTTCCGGCTTAATATGGCTTCCAAAGCTGACATTTGCTTTATATTTCTGTATAATTTTGAAACATGGCTCTACATTACAACTTACAGTAATAGATCAGGTTTTCAGTGACAGAAATTGTGATTCCAGCAACCGGGGAAAGTCGGTATGAATCTATTCCCAATGTCCTTGATGTTCTCAACAAAACTTTGATTTCATTCTTGTAGCAAACTGACAAAGCTATTTAACTGAGATCAATATATAATATTTTTCTTCTGATCTGTGTCAGTATTTGGAAGGCAGGACAGCCGCTGAAAACATTTCAGCCTCTTCTGCAACTGAAAACCGACCTTTGTCATTCGTTGCTATATAAAGTTTTCAGAGAAAATCTATAAAACTCAGTGAGATTTGCTCATCAGTATGTTACGGAATGAAATGTCTTAATGAACCATGTAATGCTCTTGGTGATGTTTCTGAAAACATTAATCAAGAGTTTCACTTACAAGGAGCCATAAATTGTCTGACTTATTATACTCTCTGATAACATTTCACTGATTGAAACTATTAGCTCTGGTCTTTATTCACCTTACGGAGGCCTTTCCCCACAGCCTGAATTAAAATGTTATTGACCCATCCTTGGACCAATACAAAATATTGCTAATATTTTCTCAGAGGTTGTTCTCATTCCCAACCTCTACTGTATCAGTGGTAGGTTCCTCACGGTTCGGCCCAGTTCTCCCGAGCCGGTAGCGGAGTCAATATGATGTCACCGAACCGGTTCTGCCCCCCCATGCCCTCCACCTCCCGTGCCCGCCCACCCCCTGCATTATTCTTACCTTTTATTTGGCCCCACCCCCAATATATTGCTGCGTCCTGAGTCCCAGCTGATGGCTAGAGGGGAAAAACTGTTTAAACTCTTGCCGGGGAGCTTCAAAGGGCCGCCCTACAGCTGATCAGTGTCAAAAGAAAACAAATGAGTAGACCAGTGCCTGCAAAAATACATGAGTAGATCAGTGCCTGCAAAAATACATGAGTAGATCAGTGCCTGCAAAAATAAATGGGTAGATCGGTACAGCTCTGCAAGCAGTTAAAAGCCTGGTAGACCAGTACCTCTGCTAAATCCTAAATAATTGTCACATGACCATCAAGCCACGCCCACAAAATAAGCCACGCCCACAGAACCGGTAGTAAAAAATTTTAGAACCCACCCCTGTACTGTATCTCAGGTGGGGATTTTTTTCCTGATTTTTTATATGCTAATTGTTATAGACCAATGATGGCTAACCTTTTCAGCACCGAGTCCCAAAAGCATGTGTGTGTGTGCGCACACCCATAATGCAATGTGTGTGCTACTCCCCTGCATGCCTCGCCCCCAGCGCATGTGCATGTGACCCCCCTAAGTGCGTCCCATGCACAACCCACATGAATGCATTTGTGACCTCCACATGCGCCTCCCCTGCACATGCGCACGTGACCCCTGCGTGCATACATGACCCCCGCATGCGCCCCGCGCACCACGCATGTGCGGCAGAGACCCGAAAACCACCTGGCCGGCAGGAGGCGCATGTGTGGCAGAACTGAGCTGATGCGACGGCTCGTGTGCCCACATAGAGGGCTCTGCATGCCACCTGTGGCACATGTGCCATCGGTTCACCATCACAATTATAGACAATGTGATAGGGTTTTCCCTTTGATTTTCTTGCTGTCTCCTTTCAATATATTACAGGTGGGAAAACATATGCCAACGGAGGCACTGCTTGCAGAATGAGAAGGGTACTCATCCTAAAATGAACCCTCTTTACCTGGAGCTTCAAAATTTCTTCATAACCAAACAAAAGTGTATTTTCTGTGCAGTTCACACCTCTTGCTCGCTCGATGTCACAAAGCAAAACCCACATTTTGTAATTAACCCCCGTGCCCCATTTTGGCTGGCAGAGTGCTGCAGGAGACTGAGTGTTGTCACACCCCCTGGCCACGCCCACCCTGGCCACACCCACCCATCCACACCCACCCTACCAGTTATTAGGGCAGAAAACTGGTCGTTAAATTATTTGAACCCTACTACTGGTATCACTTCTTATCCCTGCTTGCATTCTCTAAACTGGTTTGTTTGTTTGTTTGTTTGTTTGTTTGTTTATTGGTTCAATTTATATGCCGCCCTTCTCTGGAGACTCAGGGCGGCTTACAATGCGTTAAGCAATAGCCTTCATTCTTTTGTATATACCTGCTTAGTAGGGCTTTTGCGCCCCCCCCCCAAAGCAGTGTTCTTTTTTATACAAAGTCAGCTTATTGCCCCCACAATCCGGGTCCTCATTTTACCTACCTCAAAAGGATGGAAGGCTGAGTCAACCTTGAGCCTGGTGAGATTTGAACTTGCAGTCATTGCAGGCAGCTTGTGCTACTTAACAGCACTTTAGTCTGCTGCGCCACCAAGGCTCATTTAAGCATTTATCAAGTGAAATAAATAAATAAAAAGGAATAAAATAATTATAGCCCTAGAGCAGAAAGCAAATACTGCTATGATCATTCACCTAATGGGGTCCTTTTCACCAGAGTGAAAAGAAACTGATTAGCTTCTGGACATCCCAGTCTCTTTGAAAGAGTGGTTGAGTCTGACAAGTAGAAAGAAAATGTCATAGAAGCAATAATCCAGTTAAATATAATTCACTATTCCTTGGATAAGACAGAAAGAAAAGTGAGGCCAGAATCATTTCAAGATATTGTTAATAAAGCTCTTCCACTTCCCCAAAATGAAACACACGACCTCTGATCCATTTCTCTTATTTGGTAGAAATCTTTGGACAAACATCACATAAATTACAGAAAAGATTATGGAAAACCAGGAGCCTGGTTTAGCTCAGCAGACTAAAAGCATAGTGATCAACACCAGCTGTCTGCAATTACTGTAAGTTCGAATCTCACCAGGTTCAAGGTTGACTCAGTCTTCCATCCTTTCTAAGGTAGGTTAAATGAGGACCCAGTTTGTGGGGGCAATAAGCTGACTTTGTATAAATATACAAAAGTATGAAAGCTATTGCTTAACGCATTGTAAGCCGCCCTGAGTCTCCGGAGAAGGGCGGCATATAAATAAATAAATTTAAAAAAAAAAAACAGATAGGAAACGATGTATCCGCATATCCTAATACTCTCAATGCTCCCAAAACTCAATTCGGATCACACTTGACAACAACTTTACTGACTTTGCACCCAAGAGAATAAATGGTGAACACATTTTATGTTCTATGAAGCTGTCTCTGGCTGGGTGGTATTAAAAAAAAGAAGAAAGGAAGACGGAAGATGGAACTTTACTGATACAGCTAATGAAGATGCTGGGAATGAGATAAGGGCAACATCATGGGACCACGTGGGAAAATTAATCAGGTATGATGATGGTCCTAGGGATACTATTATACTTCTTTTGATTACATGATCTATTATTTTTGCAAGATATTTTTTGTAATTATCATCAGTCATATATCAGCAAAATTCCTGTACAACCTCTGTCTAGTGAGCTGTTAATGGATCTTTAAAAACTTTTGAATGTCTGTTAAATGTCATACTCCTTTTAAAAGTCGGGGGGTGGAATTAATTAATGAATAAAAAGTCCTTTCGCCTTTGCATTTTATGTGAAAAAGGAATAATACCCGTATTTAGAGATCTAACTTACACATCCATTTTTGCATCTTTTCCAAAAATATAAGTATTTTTTTTCTTCCCTGTCATCCATTTTTGCATCTTTTCCAAAAATATAAGTATTTTTTTTTCTTCCCTGTCATCAGGAACATAACGGTTGGGAATGTTTGGGATAATCACATTATGTTACCACAAATTCAAATATTTAATTTCACATCTGCAGACTACTCTTTTCTCAAATGATTCCCCCTCTATCTTTCTGTATAGTTGAAAAACTGGATATAATTTTTAGTCCAGTAAATCTGGAGAAATTGTGACCAGTCATGTGGACAACATATCAATTCTTTTCAGCTCAAGTTAAGACAATCCTTTTCGGCCATTTTTAAAATATATTACCCAGATGTTATTTTTAGGGAGTGCATTCTACTTCTGTAGTATTTGTGTTTTATTCTGGTGTACTTATTAAGATATTTTATTAGCTGCTTGGAGATTTTTGATATCCTTTGAGTATTAAGCGGATTGTACAATAAATAGTTATTTTTATTATTTATTATATATCCGTGATGGTGAACCTATGGCACATGTGCTGGAAGTGGCATGCAGAGCCATTTTTCCAGGCACGCGAGCTGTCGCCTAACTCACCTGCAGCTGCGCATGCGCGCGCATCCCAGCTGGTGTTCGGACCTCCGGAGCGCATGCACGCAATTCAGGGAACCCAGTTGGTCTTTGGAGCTCTCCTGTGCATGCATGCGCATTTGCGCATGCACACGAGGATACTGGTGCTCAGCGCACAAATGTGCAGTTGGCATTTGCATGTGTACATTGCGTGCAGAAAAACCATGTGCATGCACAGATGGTGTGATTGCATGCATGGTGGGGCACACTCATGAAAGCTGGGCACATGCGCAGATGGTGTGGTTGCACACACAGCACATAGGGAGGAGCTGTGCATTAGCACGGATGGCTTCTGCATGTGCAAAGTGCGCAAAGCACAAACCTGTTTGGCTCTCTATGAGTAAAAGGTTTGCCACCACTGTTATATATCATTACATATATAACATTACATACATATCATCATGTCTCATATTCCAGTCTCTCATATAGTACATTCTCTTTTAATTAATGTTTGTTTGTTTGTTTGTTTGTTTGTTTGTTTATTTATTTATTTATTTATTTATTTATTCATTCATTCATTCATTCATTCATTCATTTATTTATTATATTTCTATACCGCCTTTCTCCTGTAGGACTCAAGGTGGTGTACAACCAAGAAGAATATAGACATACAAACATCATAAAATTGCTAATTAAAATTATTACTTACCGTATATACTCGAATATAAGCCGAGTTTTTCAGCCCATTTTTCAGGCTGAAAAACGCCCCCTCGGCTTATATTCGGGTCATGAAAAAAATGACTTTTTCCCTGCAACTGGCTCCCAAGGCTTGCTAGGGGCACGAGGGGGGTGCCTAGCAAGACTCTCTGCAGCCCTCTGGAAGCAAAAACGGGCTGGGGGGGGCTTAAAGGGAGAAAGAAACAAAGAAATCCTCACATTTAGGGAGATCCCATGTGCACTGACCTTGAGTTGAGAGCTGATTGTAATTGGCTGCTAGCTAGCCTTCTTGTAATTGGCTGCTAGCTAGTGGGTTCTCCCAGCTTGGCTGTCTCAGGAATTCTGGGAGTTGAAGTCCACAGGTTGTAAAAGGGCCACATTTGCCCAGCCCTGGTATCTCTTAACAGAGGCTTCAACTTGCCTGAAATTAGATCAAGCCAGTGACTGGGTGGGCGTGGCTAGCTGGTCATGTGATATATGTGTATAGGGACTACTCAGAGGGCTGAAAAAAGTCATTTCTGACAGGTCCTCGCACTTCTGACTGGTCCTCACACTTATGACCATCCTTACATTTATGCCCGTGCAGCATTCTTAAAACCATGTCACTCATTTCACAACTGCTTCTCTTCACCATGGTGATAAGATAGGGCAAAAACATAAAATGTGAGGACAGTCGTAAGTTCGAGGACTGGTCACAAGTGCGAGGACCAGTCAAAAATAACTTTTTCAGCCCTCTGAGTAGTCCATATGCACAAAAGGACTACCCAGAGGGCTGAAAAAAGTGATTTCTGACAGGTCCTCGCACTTTTGACCAGTCTTTTTTTATTTTGAAATTTACCAGTAGCCGCTGCATTTCCCACCCCCAGCTTATACTCGAGTCAATGAGTCTTCCCAGTTTTGGGGGGTAAAATTGGGGGGGTCAGCTTATATTCGGGTCGGCTTATACTCGAGTATATACGGTAGTTTGGTCAATTAAATAAAACCCAGAGTTAGATAACATTTTAAAAGATCATTCACATGTTCATATGTTTAGCTCCGCCTGTTGGAACAACAGGGTCTTGAGGGCATGGCAGAAAGCACAGAGATCAGGGACATTCCGTATCTCCGGGGGCAGTTCATTCCAAAGGGTTGGAGCCCTCACAGAGAAGACCCTCCCCCTGGGAGTCACCAGTTGGCATGATTTGACTGATGGTACCCTGAGTAGTCCCTCCCTGTGAGAACGAACTGGTCGGTGGGAGGCTATTGGTGGCAAAAGACGGTCTCGTAGGTACCCAGGTCCTAAGCCATGGAGCGCTTTAAAGGTGATGACTAACACCTTGAATCGCGCCCAGAAGACCACCGGGAACCAGTGCAGCTCGCGCAGGAGAGGTGTTACATGGGTGTAACAAGTTGCGCCCATAATCACCCGTGCGGCTACATTCTGGACCAGCTGGAGCCTGCGGGTGCTCTTCAAGGGGAGCCCCATGTAGAGAGCATTACAGTAGTCCATACGGGAGGTGACTAGGGCATGAGTGACTGTGCGCAAGGAGTCCCGATCCAGAAAGGGACGCAACTGGCGGATCAGGTGAATGTGGTAAGACACCTATACCAAAAGCTGGTTAAGTACAGCTTTACAGCAAACTATCACTTTTATCTACAGCACTTATTAAAATTGTTACACCTTTTGCTTTAAAATTGTTATCTCACCTGATGTATTTTTTGAGACAAAGTGTATCTCATTGTTAATCTTATAAATGTACTTGCTATATATTTCAAAGGGATCATGACATTCATTATTTGCATGGTCAGTTCAATCCGTAAAGCAAATTTTTCACTAAAAAGAGCACATAAATTTTGCTTGTTCTTCAGATGGCTCTCCCATACTTATTATTATGAGCGACCTTCTTAAGTAGCAAAAGCCTGCTGTATTGAGATACGAACATCGTGTTTGCTAATTCCTATTCATTGTAGTCCTTATTTGACAAAGTATCAGGAGCAGCTTGTAGGCACAGGCACCGGATGCTACAATATGTATACGTGTGTGGGCGACAGGAAGGGATGATAAAAATCAGGGAGCCATCCTTGTGTTATATACTTTCCATTAGCCACTGAGAACAGTGAAACCAGCCACTAAAGAACATAAAAATACATTTCCTCTTGTACATTTGCAGCCATTTCAAAAATCAAGATTCTAAGATATTCTTATAAAATCATTCGTTAGAAATGTCAAATATATACAAAAAAAAAATCAAAGCAATTTGTATACAATGTGTAAAATAAACACTTGTAAAATAAAAAAAACTATTTTACACATACTTTTCATGCAATTCAGTATATACATGTGTTTCTGTATGTGTGTCTGTTTGTATCTCATATATATAGAAAATACAGTGTTTTATGGAGTCAGGCTATTCTCCAAAGCACTTGAGGGTAAGACAATGGGTGGGAACTAATCAAGGAGAGAAGCAACCTAGAACTAAGGAGAAATTTCCTGACAGTTAAAACAATTAATCCATGGAACAATTTGCCTGCAGAAGCTGTGAATGCTCCAACATTGGAAGTTTTTCAGAAGAGATTGGATAACCATTTGTCTGAAGTGGTGTTGGGTTTCCTGCCTAAGCAGAGGGTTGGACTAGAAGACCTCCAAGGTCCTTTCCAACTCTGTTATTCTGTTCTGTTTTTTATAATCCCATTACTCAAAATGTACAAAGAATAGTCCATACTGCAGCCCATACTATGTTGATCAGAAACTTAGCTTTTTTTGGGCGGGTGGGGTGAGGGAAACACTCTCAGAATGCTTATCTGTTCTCTATGCACCTCCATCACATCCAAAGACTCTTTAATTTCAATAGAAAGATTTCTCACTAACTAGTGAGCACAACACACGCTGATTAAAAATTAATAAAGAAGCAATATTTAAAAATTAAACACAATTGTGCTATTAGGAATGATTCAATGCCTCAAGGAAAAAAAACATTGTAAGAAGCAGAAAATATTCAGTAGAGCAGTGAGTACCTTTTGTCTGTTTATTTGATGGTGCTTTCAGCAATTTGACTAAATTTTCTTTTTCACATAGATTGTTCTCTATTTTTACAGAAATTCTGGCCATATTTTGGTAAAATTTGCCAGGCATGACCAACAGAAAATTCTATTGCTCTATTGGCAACAAATTTACAGTGATAGGAAAGGTTATAAACATAAAATCTGTTTATGTTCAGAGTAATTAACCCTAGTAGTTCAAAAGTTCTAAGCCTTCTATTGGACAATACTTTATTAAAGCAATTCAAAGTTACCACAACTAACCACCAGACTGAAAATAAAGTAGACAGATATTAGAACAAAAGAGTTGTCAACAACTTATGAAAAGAAAGGCAAGTCAGATATACATCTAGATTCAGCCTCCAAATGAGGATTACCATTTAGATTAAATCAGTTTCTAGTTCTCTTCCAGAAATGGTTTTACAGCAGTGGTTTGTGCAATGTGCACTCACCTTACTTTTAACTGGGATAGGGGGGGAATCCTGCACTAATAAAGAAGTATTTATGGGAACTTCCATACAGGAAGAACCTTATATAATAAGGTACCTATTGAGATGAAAGCTTAGATTTTACAACAGACGTACAATATGTGTTATTTGGACAATCCCAATTCTGGAAAAAAAAAATAGATTGCTGCTGTAGACCAGCCTCCTTGCTGTCGGAATCAGCTACTAACTGCACAGGCCGCTGACGGGCCACAACACTTCCAACTCTGTTACTGTTATTATATGTTTGTGTCATAAACACCTACCAAGGCTCTTCCAAGTTGGAAGGATTAGCTGGTGACATAACCATTGCCCAGGGGACACCCAAGGGAGCTCCCTTTCATGGGCCTATTATTTTTCCCACCAAAGTGATTCCTATTTACTTGCTTTCAAAATGCTAGGTTTGCAGGAGCTGGGACATGTTGATGGGAGCTCATTCCCCCCATGCGGTCAGACTCTCGGGTTGAACTGCCGAGCTGTCGACCTTTCAATGGTCTTCTGACTCAGTGGTTCTAATCTCGTGACCTACTGCAGCCCCATCTTTCCTACTATAAGCCTTAGTTGTCAGCCTCTATGATGCTTGCTTGCTATCGGCTGCCATAGTAACGGGGGGGGGGGGGAGATTGACATTTGGGTGGGGGAAGTGAGCTGGGTTGAGATGCCCTGTGTGAATGAAAGGGGAGGATTGCTCCCATGTTCTAATCTGCAGCTGTATGGACTTGTTTATGCCCAGTCAAGATAAACCTGTCCTGGAATACCAGATGGGCGAAAACACCTGAAGATGCGGCCCACATGACATCAATTGGGTTGGGGATTGGACATTTACCTTGGGTCCTTGGGGGCGGGATTTGGGAATACTTTCAATATGTAACTTTCACGCCTTTTGCTTCAGATCTTGCTTTTCTTTCATTGCTATCATTTCAAACTCAGTAAAAGTACCTTTTCTCTGCAAACATGGAGTTGGGGGTTTCCTTTCCTGGGTTTTGAACAGAATGTTTGTTACAAACATTTGAAAAGAATTAACTTACAAGAAGAAAGAAATTCAGGACAAAAATAGAATTACTGTGGATTATTTTAGGGTAAGTGTAACATTAATTATTGTGCATGCAGGCACACTGATCCACAGACCTCTGGTGAGGGCAGTGTCACACCATCGCAGACATGATGCTGAAGGATATACAGATACATAGGATTGGTTGTAAAACATCTGGGTAAGAGTTAGAACATTGAATCCTCCAGAAATTATTGTTATTCCCAAGTATGTGAGTGACTATTGAAACTAGGGATTCTAAGAAGTGGTAATTAAGAAGAATGAGAGCTTCATTCTGAGCTCTGGTGGCTCAGTAGACTAAGGCAGTTATTAACATCCACTTACTGCCTGCAATTACTGCAAGTTCAAATCCCACCAGGCTCAAGGTTGACTCAGCCTTCCATCCTTTCTAAGGTAGGTAAAATGAGGACCCAGGTTATGGGGGCAATAAGATGACTTTGTATAAATATACAAAAGTATGAAGGCTATTGTTTAACGCATTGTAAGCCGCCCTGAGTTTCCGGAGAAGGGCGGCATATAAATCAATTTTTTTAAAAAAAAATGATCTTAGGTTACACCCAAATGTCTGAGATGAAGGATTGCTGGTCCACATTTTGAAGCCTAGCAACTATGCAGCTTGGTTCTCAAAAGTAGAGTACCTTTCTTTTGTTTTTAAAAATTAATTCTTCCATATGATGTATGCCTCAGGAGCAAGACAACAAAGTAGCAGAATAGTTTCAAATACTCTGAGCTCGTTGGCTTCTTGCAAAAAGAAGATTTAATGTATTAACTTGAGAGGATCAGCAACCTGTTGCATTGACCTAAACAATGTTGTAGCAGGTTCATCACCGCCACAAATCAAAACATTAGAACAAAATACAAGACTACATCCCTAATTAGTTTCCATAGTGCATTGTTGAAGGAAAACTGGGGGAAAAAAGATATTTTATGCATACATATTGAATTATACGAAAGACAGTACATATATGGATGAAAGTATATGTTCTTTTCCATTTTCTCCACAGGCAGTAGCAACAGGGAAGGCAATCAAACAAAGTATATATAATGAAGTATCAGCATGTGGAGAGAAGCGCAGTATGATAATCTTCCCCAGGATGGAAACACGTTATATGTGTTCAATTGTTCTGGTATAATTATTATTTGGAATTTTCAACTGGTTTTTCATTATATCCAGGTATAGGTTACAGTGGGATTAATAAAGAAATATTGTGATATGGAATGTCCGGGATTCCAATTTAGGTTAGCCAATATGCTTTTTTTCATTCCTTCTGCCTTTGTTTTTCCTTGTAGCTAAATAATGGTGCTCACTGAGCAGAAATCATTCTCATTTTTTATTTTTATACTACTAAGGGTTTTTTTAAAGTTTTCATAAATATTGTTTATAACAGATGTCCCTGCTGACACTGAGGCTTTCCCAAGCTTGCTGATATTTTTCTGTATAAACACTGTCATTCTGGAGACTAAATAAATCAAAAATGATAACAAAGTTACCTTTTCTTTTATTTCAAGATTAACCCCATTTGTTATATTCTCCCATCATTTAAGGCAGGGCTGTCAAACTCCTGGCCCATGGGCCGAATGCATCATGCCCTGGCCATGGCCATGCCCAGTTTAGCGAAGAGGGGAAAAAATCCCGATACATCAAGTGATGTCCACATGACGATGTGAGTTTGACACCCCTGATTTAAGGCAGTGAATGCAAAAATAGCAGATTAGATCTAATGCACTCTTGATACAATCAGCAAAAACACACATAACATTTAAATACAAACCAGGGGTGAAATCTACTTACCTTCCTTACCGGTTCAGAAGTGCATGCACCGCGCAGACCCTCTGTGCATGCGCAAAACCTTCTGCACATGTGCAGAGGGTAAAAAACACATTACTTCCTGGTTAAAACCAGGAAGTAACAACAACAGAGCGGGTGGGCGGAGCCTCGCGCCGCCATTGTTACCGGTTTTCCGAACCACCGGCCACAATCGCTACTGGATTGCCTGATCCAGTCCGAACCAGGAGCATTTCACCCCGATACAAACATATAGCTATGTTTCATTATGCTTTTTGCTCTCACCCATTTAAGAGTCCTGAGTTTCAGCTCATCATTTTTATGAGCTGAAATCTAAGAATTCATTTGAGTGATGTTATTGTGATGTAATAGCGACATTCCAGAAAAGTAGGCAAGGCCAGGAGAAAAGCTAAATAAGCCCTTAACTTACTTTCACTTTAATTTACTAAAATTTACTAAAATTAAAGTCATTATTAGTGTACTAATTTCAGAATGATCATGCCAACTATACTGAATTCATGTACTTTTTCTTTCCTGTCAGACAAAATAATCAGAGGCTCATTGAAGTATTGTACTACGGCCCTTTTATTTTTAGTTTCTCCTTCTGTTTTCCCCAAGATCTTCTGTGTGTGAGAAGGTTATCCTTGTAAAGGTAAAATCCAGGTGCAACAATGTGGTTTTCCTTCCCAATTCTCTCATTAGTTCAAGATGTGACTCTATGCATTAACATTTATGAAATGCATGCTTTCTAGTTGCAATAATGAAAAATTTCCCCAGTTCTTATTCCACCACGTTCCACATCTCTACCAACTAAATCTCACTGCTGCAGCACTCACACATTTCTCCAAGTAAGAATCTGCCTGTGAATAATTAAACACCGAGTGGAGGTGTGGTGGAGAGAGGAAGGTAGAGGGGTGGATTTTTAAAGACTTGACAAATTGTTCCAGGAACCAGAGTTTTGTTTTTTGCATATGCAAACGGGTATTTTTGTACAGCACTTTGATGAAGATGCTATTTATAAAAATCCTTACAAAGCAATTACTTGTCTTTTGCATACAACAGCATCCAGTTCCAAAATAGCTGCTTCATAAAAGTTGCTAATTTGTATTGTGAAGCTTGATTTTTCAGAATAGGAAATACAGGAAGAGAGAAGAAAAGCAAGAAGGTGGTACAGGGATCTCTTTCAGGCAAAATCACACTCTGTCTTTCAAGAATAATAACATCGAACTAGCAACAATACTTTCAGGCAAAAGGGTTTGAGTTAAGTGCTTTTTTGTTCTTAAAAAAAACCCCATCTAATTACATTTGTTCAGGAATTTAGAATTTCAAAAAGAGGAAGCAAACTATGTATATACCTCTAATGCAATAGGTCTGGGGGCGCGGTGGCTCAGTGGCTAAGATGCTGAGCTTGTCGATCAGAAAGGTCGGCAGTTCGAATCCTTAGCACCGCATAATGGAGTGAGGTCCCGTTACTTGTCCCAGCTTCTGCCAACCTAGCAGTTCAAAAGCACATAAACAATGCAAGTAGAAAAATAGGGATCACCTTTGGTGGGAAGGTAACAGAGTTCTGTGTGCCTTTGGCGTTTAGTCATGCCGGCCACATGACCACGGAGACGTCTTCGGACAGCGCTGGCTCTTTGGCTTAGAAACGGAGATGAGCACCGCCCCCTAGAGTCGGGAACGCCTAGCACATATGTGCGAGGGGAACCTTTACCTTTTAATGCAATGGGTACCCATTAAACTTTATTAAAAAGTACTCAGCTATACAATCTATTGCAACACACCCAGTGGTGGGTTGCCCCAATTCGCACTGGTTCTATAGAACTGGTAGTAAAACCGGCAGGAGGCTCCACCCACCAACCCCAACATCATTAAAACACTTCTGCGCTTGCGCAGAAGAGTGCATGCGTGCACAAGTGAAGCAAGCACATGTGCGCAGCCCTGCTGCAAACCGGTAGTAAAGGTAAGTAGAACCCATCCCTGAACACAACCATCACAATCTATAAAAAGGGTAAGACTCTGAGACAATCATCAGACTATTACAACCATTTGGCATCACGGTAACAATAAAAAAAAAAAAATCCTTCCAAAACTTCTTAAAGACTCAATAACCAAAAAAACCCCCAAACCCCAGGAATCATTACACAATGGAGACTATAACAGGCATTATTTAGGCTAGACAGGTTTGGCAGGACACACCCACAAATATCAACAAGCAGCCAAAAGACGGTATACACATTTCTTAATCTCTTATCACATAAACTAATTCAACCACAATTTCAATCGAGAAACTGTTGACATTTTAGACAAAGTTAAATGCAAAATGTCTAGGAAATGTCTTGTTTTTCCTGACAAATCACCCTCCACAGAAACATAGATGTAAACTCCTCCTACATTTATAAGATACAACCAGGGATGGTATTCACTTAACTTCGCTACTGGGTCGCAAATGTGAGCACGCACGCATACGCAGAGTACAGAGCGTCAAAAACAGGATGTGATTATGTCTGGGGGGGGGAGGGAGCGGAGCCTCCTGACGCTACTGATTCGCCCGAAATGGATAGAACCATCTGAATACCTCCACTGGATACAACTAGATGTTAAGGAAGGAAACAAACAGCTCATAGCATATAGTCCCAGCAACCAGCACTCAGGTAATTCAGAAACAGAACCTGGCAAACAATTTGGGGAGAACAAAATCTTAAGGAATGAAGGGAAAAGGCACATCCCTAGACAAGGTTAGCAAGGAAGCTATAAGGAACCTGCAAACTTCACTCCCCCATGCACTGGAAGCTTGGTAATAAAAAAATCTGAAAAAAATAACCACATCTGAGAACAGCAAGAACTTAGAAATTCAAATATTTTCTAAATATGTACAGTGTTTCAGAGCTCTGTTTTTTATTTGTTTGCATATTATATAGTATGTAAGGTGTCACTTCAGATTGGGAAGAATTGATTTTGTCATCTACCCTCTTTTAATCAACAACAACAACAACAACAACAACAACAACAAAAGAAAAATATATCACACAATAACTCTGAGGATCCAGAGTCACATTATATTCAAAGAGAAATGCACAGGGTAGGATAATTATAATGAGTTAAAAACAGTTTAAAGCATTTGGGACAGTGGTGAAATTCAAATTTTTTTACTCCCGGTTGTGTGGGCGTAGCTTGATGGGCGTGGCTTGGTGGGCGTGGCAGGGGAAGGATACTGCAAAATCTCCATTCCCTCCCCACTCCTTGGGGAAAGGATATTGCAAAATCTCCATTCCCACCCCACTCTGGGGCCAGCCAGAGGTGGTATTTGCCAGTTCTCCAAACTGTTCAAAATTTCCTCTACCGGTTCTCCAGAACCTGTCAGAACCTGCTGGATTTCACCCCTGATTTGGGATGTGTTGCCAATCATGATTTAAATTCAGTTGCTCCAAGTTCAGAACGCTTTTTCTAGGATATGAATAGAAGTGGAAGGACACAGAAAAAGTGGTAGCTGGATAGAAAGAGTTAAATATTTATCAAGAAACACAAACAATGCTGCACTATTCCAGATCTCACTGTTTGCATAAAGCTTAAATATTAAAAGCAGCATTGTATTCATTTCTTCAATATCCGTCTTTCAAAACATTGCAATTTGAGAACTCTGGCTGAATCATATAAGCTAATCAATCACAAACTCATACCACTCTCTCTCTTCATCTTTGTTATGAAGTAGCTCTATTTTCTTCTAAAACAATAATAAAAGAGGTTTAGATTCGGATTGAATCTGTTTCAGAGCAGTTGAACCATATTAACAATATGTATGAAAGATTTTTATGGGTTATATCTGAGTCTAGAAATATCTGTGAAACAATATTGTTGAGTAGCCAAACATATTGTTGTTTATTGTATGGTGTTCTAAAATGTTAGAGGATTAAGTAATAATTACTTATTTCTTAACATGTTTGTTGCAGAGAATAATACCATACCAAAATCTGGAATGATAGTATTATGACACTGGAGAAGTTATCATTCATATTAGAAAAGAGTAAGGAAGGAAGGTATAGGGACACGGAGGCTCAGTGGCTAAGACACTGAGTTTGTCGATCAAAAGGTCAGCAGTTCAGCGGTTTGTATCCCTAGTGCCGCGTAACGCAGTGAGCTGCCGTTACTTGTCCCAGCTTCTGCCAACCTAGCAGTTCGAAAGCACGTAAAAAATGCAAGTAGAAAAATAGGGACCACTTTTGATGGGAAGGTAACAGAATTCCGTGCATCTCTGGTGTTTAATTATGCCGGCCACATGACCACGGAGACATCTTTGGACAGCGCTGGCTCTTCGGCTTTGAAACGGAGATGCGCACCACTCCCCCGAGAGTCGGAACGACTAGCACATATGTGCGAGGGGAACCTTTACCTTTAGGGAAGGAAGTTAAGACCTTTTCTTTTTCTTTTTTTCTCATTTGGGAAAGGATCGTCTCTTTTGTTTTGTCGGCTTCTTTTCCAAAACAGAATTGTTGCCTCGCTTCTGATCTGGGTGCTATGTAGCATGAGGTCACCCAAATGCCAAATATTGCTCTGATAAATCCCATAGTCTTTCTTTCTCTCTCTGTCTCTCTCTAAACAATTTTTGCAGCCAGTTATAATTGATTTGGTCATGAGCCCTGGGAAGTTTAGCCACCTTCTTCAGACAAAAGATGAGAAATGCAAAGAATAACCCTCTCAGAAGAATAGCAGTGGAAAAGAAACTGATCTTTTCTAACTCAAATGTTATCTAAACCTAGGATCAGCCACAGTCAGGTATTTCAATAGAGATTTCAAGCTGCCTGCCTGGGGAAAAAAACCTGATAGATTTCACATTATTGGGGCTCTTATTCACCACTGCCATCACCTGCCATAACAGCATTTGTAAACTGTGCAGCCTGACAGATGAACAATGAACGAAGAACAGAAGAAGATGAAATGAAAAGGCATCCTGTTGGCATAGGGAGGAGAAGAAGCCCTTCATCAACCTCTCAGAGATGGCATTTTGTGAGTCATTTATCAGTGCCTAGGATTATACAGCATATCAAAGTCATTATACTGAAGTGGTGGAAATGGAGTGTCTATTTAAAATTGGTGATGGGTTTGTTTTCTGTTGAGTGACTAACACAGATTTTTGGTGAAAATAGACAGTGCTCCTTTGACTTATAAGGCAGCAAATGATTATTAATCTATTACAAGTCAATATATAAAAGAACAACAACAAAAAAGGTAATTACAGCCATATCCCAAATTCAGCTGATTTTGTAAATCTTTAAAGGGAAAAAGTCAGCTTGCAATGTGGTCCAATCTGTTCTCCCATACGTTTTATTCAGTGGTGGGATTCAAATAATTTAACAACTGGTTCTCTGCCCTAATGATTTCTTCCAACTACCAGTTCACCAAACTGTTCAGAAAGTTAACAACCGGTTCTCCTGAAGGGGTGCGAACTGGCTGAATCCCACCACTGGTTTTATTACTACAGCATGCAGATCCTTTTGATTTTTGGCTATCAGAGTAGTTCCTCAGCATAGTTAGGTTATTGATGTTTCAACCTCCAATGTAAAATCACATTAATCTTCTTTCAAACCAGCTGTGAGGATATTTTTGGCAAGAAGGCAAGACTAGAAACAATGGGCAGAAACTCATTAAGGAAAGAAGCAACCTAGAATTAAGGAGAACATTCCTAATAGTGAGAACAATTAACTAGTGGAATGGCTTAATTCAGAAGTTGTGAGTGCTCCATCACTGGAGGCTTTTAAGATGAGACTGGGCAGCCACTTAGGGCCGTGATGGCGAACCTATGGCACGGGTGCCACAGGTGGCACATGGAGCTATATCAGTGGGCACGCGAGCTCAGCTCTGGCACACATGCGTCCGCCAGCCAGCTGATTTTCGGGCCTTCTGGGCCCACCAGAAGTCAGGAAACACAGTTTCCGGCCTCCGGAGGGCCTCTGGGGGGAGGCTGTTTTTGCCCTCCTCAGGCTCCTAGAAAGGCTCTGGAGCCTGGGGAGAGCAAAAAACAGGCCTACCGGGCCCACTATGCCATCATGTGCCAAAAGTGGGGGGAGCACGAAGGGGCAGGGCACATAGAATTATGGATGTGGGCCTGTGTGTGTGTGACCCCACCGCGCTCCCCTGCTTTTGGCATGCGATGGCAAAAAGGTTAGCCATCACTGGTATAGGGCAATGTTGATGAACCTTTTTGGCACCGAGTGCCAAAATGGGAGTGCGTGCATGTGGATGGGGGAGCACCGGAAACCGGAAGAGCACCAGCATGCATATGCACACCAGGAAGCTAGTGCACATGCACCTGCAAAAACCAGTTGGCTAAATGCCCATGTGTGCGCCGGAAACCGGAACCTCAGCTTCCTGGCACATGCATGTGCGCCAGGGAGCTGCTCTTCCAGTTTCGAGCACTCCTGGGCATGTGTGAAGACCAGCTGGTGCGCCGGAACCTGAAAGAGCAATGGGCGATGGCTGGCATGCCCAGAGAGATGGTTCTGTGTGCCACTTCCGGCACAGGTGCCATAGGTTCACCATCACTGGTATAGGGTCTCCTGTTTGAACAGTGGTTGGACTAGAAGACCTCAAAGGTCCCTTCCAACTCTGTTTTGTTATTCTGTCTTTGGTCTTTTCTTACATCACTGCTGTCCAATATAGGTGTCTTATTTCTTTAACTGGGGAGCTGGAATAACCTTCATGCCTTGAGTGACCCTCCTGTGAATATAGCTAATTTATAGATTTACTCTTAACAAATACTCCCAACATTCCTCACTCACTCATCCCAGGAATAGCCCACACCACAATGAGGGCTAGGAAGGTGGGGGGGATCTGTCAGAAAGAAGTAATTTAGAAAATTTAGAGTTTCTAATTGTTTTACCTTCCTAAATAATTTTTTCCTAAAACCTATCAATTTGGTCAAAATATTAAAACAATTAACTCATTTTAGTCTCTTTAAAAGATTTTCATCATAATTCAGTTACTACAAGATGGTTCTGAAAAACCAAAGCCATGTTTATATCCTAAAAGATACTGCATTATTGTTTTCTTATAGCACAGTTGCTTACATCTTGCTTACTGAATGTATTTCATTTGAAACACCAGGCAAGGCTTTTAGCTGAGGCTGTAAGACATATTATCAGCTTCAGTTGATCAAATCAGCCACTGAGAATAATCCTGAATAATGAATTGACATAATATTTTTCATTTAGATCTAAAGAATGAGACTTCTAATGGGTTCTCCTCCAAAGAATCTAAAGAATTAATTCAGTGATTCATTCAGCCTCATTTGGGAGGAAATCACATGTTAACAAAACCTCCTGCTTTAATTCTGGAACACCAGTCAGAGCGCATTATGTGCTCACAACGTTCTGGTGCAGAATATAAAGTAATAAGAACCGCAAAGCAGTTCCTAATAGATGCAGCTGCTTAGTGAATTATGCAATTTTTCACCTAATTATTTTTTTCTTCTTCACTGTCTGAGCAATAGTCTTCAATTTTCATATCTTTTTAAAATCTTAGACCAGGGGTGGGGTCTAAATTTTTTTACTACCGGTTCTGTGGGCGTGGCTTATTTTGTGGGTGTGATTTGATGGTCATGTGACAATTCTTTAGGATTTAGCAGAGGTACTGGTCTACCAGGCTTTTAACTACTTGCAGAGCCGTACCAGTCTACCCATTTGTTTTTGGAGCGCACTGTCTACCACCACACTGCCTTTTACCGCTGATCAGCTGTAGGGCAGCCCTTTGAAGCACCGTGGCAAGAGTTTAAACAGGTTTTTTTTCCTTCTAGCTAATCAGCTATGACTTGGGAGGCAGCGAATAGATTGGGGGCGGGGCCAAGTAGAGGTGGTATTTACCGGTTCTCCGAACTACTCAAAATTTCCACTACCAATTCACAAGAACCAGGGAGAACCCACCAGTGTCTTAGACCCTCTAATGCCGGGTCTAGGAAGATATTGAGGTATATGAGTAGTAGTTTCTGCTGTATTTTCTAGTGTAAGCAGAAAGACTGTGGGAAGGGTGGGCATCTTACAGATAATAGGATAATTAAAATTCAGCTTTATCCACTACTGGCACACTTGCAGGATTTGACTAAAAATGAATGGAAATGTCAGCCTCTATGATGCTTGCTTGCCATCAGCTGCCATAGTAATGGGGGGGGATGTATAGGTATTGGGGGGGGAAGTGAGTTGGTGAGGATGTCTTGTGATGTGACTGAAAGGGAGGAAAAGGAAGAATATTGTCAACATCTTCTGCGCAGCTGAATGGACTTGTTGATAGCCAGTCAAGGTCAACCGTTCTGGCATACCAGATGGATGGGACCATCTGAAGATGCACCTCACATGACACCTTGGGGAGCTTGGGATTGGACATTCAGCCAGGGTCCTTGGGGGAGGAATTTGGGAATACTTTCAATATGTAATTTCTGCACCTATTGCCTCAGATCTTGCTTTCTTTTTGTTGCTATCAGTTCATGCTTAGTAAAAGTACTTTTCTCTACAAACATGGAGTTGGCGTTTTTCTTTCTCGAGTTTTGAACAGAGGCACACCTGACAAGAAGCCATAATTGGTTATACTTGCTACTTCCTCCAGGCTCTTCTGCCTTAAAAGATAAGTCATCACGGTTTACATAATGGTTATTCTCCAGTCAGGAAAAGGGCAATCATCTTCATTTATGTTAAGGCTGTAATCAAATATACATGTACCATACACATCTTTACATTATTTCCTGTGAATCATATAACAAGTGTATTTAAAAAAATGAGTTTCTACATGGATTCCAATAGTTGCCACTCTTTCACAAATGGAAAACTTCGGTGTATCCTACCATTTTTCTCCTTGTTAGTTTTAATATAAAATATTTTCCTGGTATGGGTTTTAAATCAATTCATGGCTTTCAGACTAGTTGGCCAGCAAGTATGTATTCCTCATATTAGCTGAGTATGGATCAGAGTTGTAAAGCTAAACATTTGAAGGGCACTTATTTGGGGAAGGGAAGATCTTCCCAGACTTAACATTATGGAATCAATAAATACTCCAATAGACAAAAAACATTTTCCCCAAAACACATGTAATATTTGTTGTTTAGATATCACAATCTGCAGGATCCTAACTGAAGAGCTATTATAGTAGAAAGCTTTATCTTGTACAATTCATGGATAGGAATTAAAAGTTTCGATTCCAGTTTAAGAGGGAGAACAAGAAAATGTGGAACTTCTTCTTTTTTTCTTATTATATTGTGCTGACCTTAATTTCTGTACTTACGAGAACATAAGGATATCAGCACAATGCAGTATAGCAAGACGTTAAACCTTTTTCTATTGGTTCATAAGAAATTTTCCTACTTGAATGCCTTATGCAGGAAACATCTTGATTCACTATGTATTTTAGGTAACAGCTGGGGATGCAGCATGGGTCCAAGAAACAGCTAATTGATTTAATTCTCCATAATCAGGATGCACAGTTTACTATCAGATTATAAGAAGAGGCAGCAAGCATTTCTGAGTGAGTTGCCTTGCTTGAAGGGAGCGGGGGGGGGGGTAGAAGTCAATAGCTCTTAAATTCTTATTGTTATTCAGACAAATATGAATGTAGAAAAGAAAATAACATACTTAAGTATGTATCTCGATTGAATTGTTCCATCACATTTGTCTGATAAGGAAAACCTGAAAAGGAGACTCCATCACAAAGTATAAAATTTCAAAGCCTGTATTATCGTATTTTTCAGAGTATAAGGCGCACCGGACTATAAGACACAGCTTAGTTTTTGGGGAGGAAAAAAAAATCTGCCTACCAGGTATTCATCTGGCTAGCGTCCTTAGTCTGGTCAGCTTCAGCACATTAGTTTGCTGGTTTTTTATCCCCTGCCTGGGGATAAAAAACAGCTTCTAAGGCACAGCTGAGAGGAAGCAGCAATGAGAAAAGCAGGCAAAGCACAGAGGGAGATTGCTTCACTCGGCTAGCACCTAGTTAGGGCTGAAAAAAAGCTTCTAAAGAACAGCTGAGAGTCGGAGCAAAGCATGGAGATCACTTCACTCACTAGCACCTTGTTAAAGCACAACGGAGAGTTGAGGGAGCAGGCAAAGCTGGGAAGAACCCTTAACTCGCTAGCGCCTCGTTAGCGCCTCGTTAGGGCTGAAAAAAAGCTTCAAAAAAGCTACATTCTGAGAATAAGGCGCACCCAAATTTTCCACCTCTTTTATGGGGGATAAAGGTGCGTCTTATATTCCGAAAAATACGGTAGTTATAGTTTGAGAAATACTACAGACAATACAGGTTTTGGAAACTAAATTATTTCTTCAGTAGAAGTAAAGAAACAATTTTAGAATAGCTTATGTATGCACACATAAAAGTGCATTTACTAGCTGTAATTACAATTTTTACCGCAGCCTAATTAAAGAGGACATCCATCACATATATTGCCTTCTTAACTAATAACAATCAGTTTTGCAAGATGGATACATAGCACACTTTTTCTCCTCTTCCAGACTCTGAAGGGAAACTTGCATAATTTGAGAAGAAAAAAGGAATCCCCAGATAATAACTTTTCTCGATTTCTGCTCTTTTTGGTAGGAGGATATTTTTCAATCCTGTGTACTCATGAGAGGTTAAATTAGAAGATTTTTTTAAAATAAGGTTGACTTGAAAATGCTCTGCACTTACCTCTTTGTCTTTTCCAAATCTTCTACTTTTCTTTCATGCACCTTTTTTTTATTTCTAAATTCAGAAAAGTGAATATTGTCAGTTTTTATAAACTGAGTCAAACAAATTATGCAGATTTTTTTTTAAAAAAACTGCTTTGGCTTTTTTCTAAGTACAGAATGAATGTATAGAGGTACAGCTGTTTCCACAGAAACAAATTTAAGTCAAGATTCAATTCAAATGACTATATAATAGCCACCTGTGTTTCTCTAGATAGACATCCTTTGGGTGTTTGGAGTTCTGTTCTCTTTTCCCCCATAGGTTTTTTTCCCCCCAGTCTTTGGATCTCCAAAGGTATGATCGAAGAATATGAGGTATCTGGAATGGGTGGGCCTGAATTTTTGCTCCCTTTTAGAATGGATGAGTATATAAACCAAAGACAGAAGAGCTATATTAAGTCCAGTGGTGGGTTGCCCCGGTTTGGACCGGTTTGCAAGAAACCAGCGGGAGGCCCCACCCACCACCCTGGATGTTGTCATCGGCGATCTGGGTATGCGCAGAAGCAAGGCGTGTGGTCCCATTGCAAACCGGTAGTAAAGATAAGTAGAACCCACCCCAGGTTAAGTCCCTTGGAGGTTTAAAACATCTATTACTTTAATTTTGTAAATAAATAAATAGCTACAAAAACCTTTCTGCAGCATTTCAGTATATGGCCACCAAATTTCAATCATACTGATTTTCTTTGAGGAATCCAAAAGGGAGCTGAGGATTTTATGTCATCCATGGATCACATTAACGTACTCTGGAAACGGAAAGTACCTGTCAATGAAAATTCTGGAGTTTATAATGAAATTATATATACCAAAATAAATACTTGCTCAAAGAATCAATGCATCATTAAGTCACTATTCAAATCATTTATCAATTTCTTTCTAATGCTTCCAATTCATTTTTTTAAAAAATTCCTCTGGAAAGAATTTCTTTCAGCCCCTCATGCTCACTTTAGAATGTATCTGGTTTTTTTTAAAATTTTTAAACTTTTATTAATTTAAGAAACCACATAATACATTTATAAATGCAAGTAAAACAATTTACAACAAGCATCATCCTAATGACATCTACCTATAATATCTGAATTGTTACAATATCAATATCCTATATTCTTAAGTATACATTATTTCTCTCACCTTATATAATGATATTATTTTATTGATATCTGGTGTCTCTTTCTTAAATTTCATTTGATGTAAAAAATTATTTTACTCTATTGATATCTTTTCTTTTATTTAATTTTTCTTTCTTTCTTCTTTTCTTTTTTTTCACTTCCCTCTAACCATTTATACCACTGTATCTGTTACTCTCAA
Source organism: Ptyas mucosa (assembly GCA_012654045.1). Lineage (NCBI taxonomy): Eukaryota > Metazoa > Chordata > Lepidosauria > Squamata > Colubridae > Ptyas > Ptyas mucosa. Next base: position 3,708,512 of record WNWU01000048.1, on the reverse strand, counting down.
TAGCTTTCATCAAATAATTCTACACAATTATACCACAATTATACTCTTTTCCTTTTTTAAAAAAATACGCTAATTAATATTTTTTTGGGAAATGGCTAATGTGGGTGGACAATTTCTCTCCATTCCCCAGTTTTCATCAATATATTATAAAGAAAGCTATTAAAAAAAATATCGATTTTTTACTACTTTTGTTTACAATCTTTTAATATTATACATTGTTTCTGAATCACATGCACTAGGAAATTTCATTGAATAATGCCTTTAAATTGAGTCTTTAAATCACTTGAGATGTTGAATCCAGTCTGACGCCTTTGAATTGTTTTGAAGATATTGAGTTTAATAGATTTTTCTGGCTTTGCAGCTTCTCAAACATTTTTGTCATTTTTCTTTCATATAGGGACAAAATGAAGAATAGTTTAGCGATGTGAGTGCTTTGAAATAAATGTACGTGTTAGCAAAACTGTTTTCTCCTCTCTGAAGAAGACCTCCATATGAGTGCATGGTAAGTGTTAGTATCTTATTCTTCAGTTCAAATTTCTTTAAGTGGAATCATTTGAAAAAATAAGAGTAAGAGACTCTGATTTATTCTGCTATTCTTTTCTGATCTTGTTTGTTCTTTGTTCCATTCTCTGTTTTTTTTCATTGTCCTATGCCTCTTTAACTTTTATCTCTAATTGTGAAACACTTTATTTGACCTATAACATCACCCCTGAAAGTCTTTGTGTCCAGTTTTCCTATCTTTTTTCTTCAGCCCTTTAACTTCTCTCTGATATTGTCCCCCACTCTCTCAATAATCCATCTGCCTTCTTTTTCCTACTTGCTTATCTGTCCATTGTTCTGAATGACTATTCTTTATTTTGAGAATAGTTTAAAACAGTGATGGTTAACCTTTTTGGTGCTGACTGTCCAAAATGTGCACTCATGTTTACAAATGACGTATGTGTGCCTAAACCCCCAAAATACAATGCAAGCATCTCCCCGCATATGCAACCCACCCCTGCACATGTACCCCGCCCCCCTACGCATGCACCCCAGCTCCCCATGCCCCATTTTGGCTTCTAGGTTGGTGCAGGAGGCTTTCCAGACCCAAAAGAGCCGAGGTGGCGCAGTGGTTAGAGTGCTGTACTGCAGCTACTTCAGCTGACTGCTAGTTCAGCAGATCAGCGGATCAAATTTCACCGGCTCAAGGTTGACTCAGCCTTCCATCCTTCCGAGGTGGGTAAAATGAGGACCCAGATTGCTGGGGCAATATGCTATTTAGTATACTGTCTTTGGTGTAAGCCACCCAGAGTGGGCGGCATAGAAATGCGACTAATAAAATAAATAAAATAAAATAAAAATGGGCCATGGAGGGCCTTGCGCATCACTCCCCGTGCCCCGTTTTGACTTCCAGGTTTTGTAGGAGTATTTTCAGGCCCAAAATGGGGCCCCACGCCTCATTTTGGGCCTGGAAAGCCTCCTGCACCAACCTGCACCCCCTTCACATGCACCCTGCTCCCCCCTTGCATGCGTATGCGTCCCTTGCATTACGCCCCCCCCACGCATGCGCGACAGAGACCTGAAGGTCAGCTGGGAGGTGGGAGGTTCACACGCATGCGTGGTGGGGCTGGGTTGGTGCAACGGTTGGCTTGCCCACAGAGAGGGCTCTGCATGCCACCTATGGCACACATGCCATAGGTTCGTCATCACGGATTTAAAAGAATGTTTATTGGTTAGAGAATAGTGCAGGGATTGCAGGGGGCCATAAAAAATTAAGGGATGGGCATGCACTGCTCTCTGTGGGATTGCCTATTTAAAGTGGGGACATGTTTCGAGAGTAACTGGCAGTCTGCCTGCAGAACGCTCAACCTTGTAGTGTCATGCAGGTTGAGCCTCCATCTGATACAAATGCAGTTAACTGGATGTGTCCTGTCTTTGTGAGGTTCGCCTTAGAGATAAGTTGGTAAGTTTGCTTATCTTCGTCCCTGAACCACAGCAACATCCTTACCTGAGCAAGATGATTAACTGAAGATAGAGTTCTCCAACACCTGGAGGCCTTCAACTTGTCTTCTTTGAACCAATGGTTCAAAGATATGATTTTGGGGTTCATGGGCACCATGGCAACAATATATTTGACCCAAATTATTAATGATTCAATGAAGATGAGTATATATTCTACCTTCTTCTATTACATTAAAGGATAATAGATTAAGTATCTGTTCTTCTTTTAAATCAAAGCTAACCAATACTTTTTTTAAAAAATATGGTGATCGGCACTATAATCACGACTTTAAATAAATGAATGACTGAATGGTTGTCTAAGTGGAAACTTGAGAAAATATGATTGTTGCAGTCATGCATCCAAACATTTATTTATGCAAGTGACTTGAGAAATATCATGCCTTCGTTTGTTTTTTTTTCTCTTGAAAATAAAATGCTTCTGGACTATTTGCCATTCGTTGTGGAAGAGCGATTTAATTCTAGGATGCTATACTGAAGATGGAAAATGTGAATGATAACAGTATAAATAAAGACAATAGAGCCAAAAGGGTGCAATGAGCCACAGTGGTGCAGTGGTTAGAGTGCAGTACTGCAGGCTACTTCTGCTGACTGCTGGCTGACTGCAATTTGGCAGTTAAATCTCACGAGGCTCAGGGTTGACTCAGCCTTCCATCCTTCTAAGGTGGATAAAATGAGGAGCCAGATTTTTGGGGACAATATGCTGACTCTGTAAACTGCTTAGAAAGGGCTGTAAAGCACTGGAAAGTGATATATATGTATAAGTGCTATTGCTAAAACAAAGAAAAGAAATATTGCAGCAAAAATATATCAAAGAAATGGCACAATAAGAACTCCGAGATATTGAAGGAGGTTAAAGACCCTAAACCACCTGTAAGAGAAGATGTCACCCATTATAAAAATGCACTTAGCCAATTCAGTTTGTATTAAATCAACTAGCAATGGGAGAAACAATATAGTTGAACAATTTCCAATAAGTGTAATTTAATGCACTTTTCTGAGAAAGATTTTTCTACCACTTCAAGGATTCTGAAAAATTTGATTTCCTAAAAAGATTACAGGTAGATTTTTTTTTCTTTAGAAAAAAGGAGAAAGCCTCTTAGCAGAAATAAGTACTATCTTAATGTTAAAATTACATATAACAAGAGTTTCTGCATAATTGAGCAAATTATGCAGAAACTAATAAAAATAATACTTTATTCAGTATTAATAGTGTTTCAGAAGAGTGATGTATCATCAATTATTATGTCTAAGCTGGATTTTTTGCTGTCACTCCAATCCACTATTTTCATGGAATTTATTTTAAGTACAGCCCACAAAAAAAAAAAAAAAACCCTCCAGATATAATTCAAACAATATGATATTAAAGGAAATTTAGGCAAAGTTACAAAAAAGTTAGGGTTGTCAAGCACGGAAAGAAATGAAGTATGAATCAGGATTAGGCATGAAGGGCATATAATGGAAATGTTTAGCACTTTATTATTATATCAAGGGAAAATAATGTGGCCTAATGTGGCCAGAATAAAGCCAAATTAGGACAAAAAGCAATTAGGAAATTTACAAAGGTAAGATAAGAAAAGTAATAAGGAGCTACTATAATCCTTTTCCTAATAATTTATTATTAATTATTAATCATTATTAATAAATAAAATAGGAATATGTGTGCATCAGTGGTGGGTTCCTCCCGGTTCCTCCCGGTTCCGCCGAGCCGGTAGCAGTGATGATATGATGTCACCGAACAGGTTCTGCCCCCCCACCCTACCCCCCGCATTATTCTTACCTTTTATTTGACCCCACCCCCAATCTATTGCTGCCTCCTGAGTCCCAGCTATCGGCTAGAGGGGAAAAAAACTGTTTAAACTCTTGCCATGGGGCTTCAAAGGGCTGCCCTACAGCTGATCAATGTTAAAAGAAAACAAATGAGTAGACCGAAATAAATGGGTAGACCAGTGACTGCAAAAATAAATGGGTAGACCGGTGCCCACAAAAATAAATGGGTAGACCGGTGCCTGCAAAAATAAATGGGTAGACCAGTACAGCTCTGCAAGCAGTTAAAAGCCTGGTAGACCAGTAGCTCTGCTAAATCCTAAAGAATTGTCACATGATCCTCAAGCCACGCCCACAAAATAAGCCACGCCCACAGAACCGGTAGTAAAAAAATTTAGAACCCACCCCTGGTGTGCATTCATAAGACTAGAATATAGAAATGACAGAGCTGGAAAGGACCTTAGAGGTCTTCTAGTCCAACCACCTGCTCAAGCAGGCGGCCCTATACCATTCCAGACAAATGGCTGTGCAGTCTCATCTTAAAAGCCTCCAGATATGAGGAGATACAACAACAACAACAACAACAACAACAACAACAACAACAACAACAGATATGAGAAGGCCCAGGCATCTTGCAGGAAGTCCACATTGCCATTTTTCCAGGTAATCCTCAACTTACAACCATTAATTTGTGAGCAAATTTACAGCACTGCTAAGCAAGAATTCCCTCTATAGACACAAGCCAGCATATATGTCAGGAATGTTATGATGCAAACAATACAAATTAAATCTATTTTTACAGTGACATCAAAATGTTTGCGACATCGCTTTAAATATTAAAAATATTAAAAAGACCATCCAACTTAATAAATAGAGCTCTATGTAGCTCATAACCATAAAAAGGATGGATGTATGAAAGGATGGATAGATGGATGGATGGATACAGGGGTGAAATCCTACCGGTTCTGACTGGTTCGGCTGAACCATTAGTAAAAAATGCTACTGGTTCGCTGAACCGGTAGTAAAAAATGTAAAACAAAAGTTCCAATGATTAGCTGAGCAACCCGCGATCGTCGGAACCTTTTTAAAAACTTTTTTAGCATTGTTTTACTACCGGTAGTTTTTACTACTGATGATCACAGCTGTGCTGCGCGATCACCGGAGCCTTTTTAAAACTTGTTTAAAACATTTTTTTACTACCTATTTGTCCAAGCCAGTAGTAAAAAAATGCTTTTAAAAAGTTTTTTAAAAGGTTTCCACACACGTCACAGCTGATCACCACTACCCCCACACACGCTGTTCTACTTACCTACCCAAGCCTCCTTTTGATGTGCACTGCATGAGCGCGCAGATCATGTAGTAAAACAAATTGAATTTCACCACTGTGTGGAGGGTTTGGGAGGCCAAAATGGGCCCATTTTTTACAAAAACAGGGTGTGCAGAGATTTTGGGAGGCCCGCAGACTGCTCCTGGGACCTGGGGAGGGCAAAAACACAATGTGTGGGGGTGGGGTTGGGAGGCCAAAAACGGGGCTGTTTTCATGAAAATGGGCCCATTTTTCACAAAAATGGGATGCACAGAGGATTTGGGAGGCCTGCAGAGTGCTCCTGGGGCCAGGGAGGGCAAAATCTTTTTTTTTTCTTCTTGTTTTCCTCTTCGAAATCTTGGTGCGTCTTATACTCTGGTGCATCTTATAGTCCAAAAAATATGGGTAGCTCATTTCTATGAGGCCTGTTAAAAATAGAAATTACCTGAAAATAATGACAGGTTTTGACTTTGATTTTCCCAGATTGGTTGAGTTACACGTTTTTTTCTTCTTTTAGATGGCTTTTTACAAGAAGAATAGAGTACTTTGTTCTTTCTTCTTTTCCTTCCCTCGCAGCTTAGAAAGCTGTTTTGTTACATGGGGTTTGGTTTTTTTTTTTTGTGAATGTGGGTGTTGTTTTTTTACCTATAGGATATAACTCTAGAGACACATTGTTCAGAAAAAAAGTGGCTCTAGAGACACGTAAAATACTGACTCTAGAGATCCATAATAGGGTTGTTCAATTTATACGCATAAGTGCTGCTAAAAAAAAAGGACTGCGGTGAATAAACTTTTCATCTCAACATTTCCCCTATACTTTTGTCATTCTTAAATAATTGATGTTGCTACTTTGAATTTCTATTATTGTTTTATACAATGATACCACATTTGGGATTAAATATTTTTGGGGAAAATAGCCTAGATATTCAACTTCTCTAGAAATGAGATGTTGAAAGCTATGCATCTTTCTGTATATGTGTTCTCATGGGCATTTGTTCATATGTCTGAAGGACTATGTCCCCAGTTCCCCATCTATTTGATTAATTGTGATAAGAGCCGAGGTAGCGCAGTGGTTAGAGTGCAGTACTGCAGGCTGCTTTAGCTGACTGCTAGTTGCAGTTCGGTAGTTCAAATCTCACCAGCTCAAGGTTGACTCACCCTTCCATCCTTCCAAGGTGGGTAAAATGAGGACCCAGATTGTTGGGAGCAATATGCTGACTCAGTAAAACCGCTTAGAGAGGGATGTAAAAGCACTATGAAGGGGTATATAAGCCTAAGTGCTATTGCTATATAGCTTTCATATTAACCTCTTTTTTGAGGCAAGGCACATTCGACATCATGGTGAACTCCTGATAAAATGTTCAGTTTTTCAGGTTAAGTCTACTCCTTACTACCAGGTGTTATTTATTTTGAAGGAAATCAAAATAGGACACATAGCTTCACAAATATTCTTAAATATTGATAAGAATCAGTAGGAATACTCCACTGAATGAAGTAGAAAAATAACTATAGATTTGGTCTTGTCAATATTGCTGCTGAGCCAATATAAAATAAATACGTGGGAGAGAAAAATCTTACTTGAACAAAATCATTTTGCAACCACTATAGTTCTTTCTCTTTATTTATCTAAGTGGGTTCAAAATTATACATCTGAATGAATAATATGGCATATATGATGAGAACCAATATTAATTCACTGAAAATATAATTCATTCAGCTTGATTGTTAAGCTAAATTCCATGTGCTCTTCCAGCTAAAACATTATAATTAATGATTGGTTGTGAAAGATTATTAATATTTTTTTCAGGCTGATTTTTGATCAGAAAGCCTGATTTTTTTAAAAAAAGTTTTTATATTTGGTATGATAGTATGGAAAGAAGTTGCATATGAGTTAAAGAAAATCACACATGGGATTTTCTACATGGAAATCTACATGGGATCTACATGGGAAAGATCTCAAATGTGATTGCTGTCTCTTGCTGAAGCTTTGACTTTCTAGGTTTGATGTCCCTTTGTTTGTCTTTTTCATCCTTTTCTTTATTGCCACATAATGGACTGCAAAAAAGAAAACAACAAATCATATCTTAAGCAGAGTAAAGACTCTTCTACAGACATTACATATTGTCTTGGAGATAACTGGCTTTTAATCATGGCACATATCCAGTCTTGCTTTAGAAATACATTTCCATTATGTCTCAATAAAGACACAACAAAATTAATTATTAATGGGACAAATTAATCATCCAATATACTTGGAAATAATATTTGGTCTCATTGATCAAGCAAAACTAAACTGCGATCCCCATGGCAAATATTGAAATTACAATGCAAAAGTATCACCTGCTACAGTTGATATAATATCCAAATTTCTAATGGCAACACCTTCTGTGCAGACATATCTAGAATAATCCTGTAAAGAGATATGTGGCTGCCACCTTTTTGGCTGTCAAAATGGTAGTTTTCAGGATGGTAATAAAAAAATACAGAAGAATGTCAGTGGGCTTAAAATGGGGAGGAAATAGAGATGAACATAAATCTTATCTCCAATACTCTGTGCACATTAACTCTACTTAAACACCACTTATAAGCCTGCCTGCATTTGAGTAACTTATGTCTGACCTTCATATTCACTGGCAGATATCAGTGTAAACCTGAACTGAACTGAAATGTGCATGTCAAACTTTGAAAGCTGGATTAGTGGGGGTTTTTGTATTGGGTTGATTGCATTTTCAAATGAGAAAGAAGTGGCAAATTTATAGATATACAACCCATAGTATACACATGTGTAACTGCAAATGTAATAGTAAGCAATCCACTGTTGAATCTATAGACATAAATCTAATAGTTAGATTTGTATAATTAATTTTGATGAGAAGTAAATAGTTACGTGTTATGTTAACTTCCTTTTAAAATGATACAAATCAAATGTGACGTTGTTTGGCATGCAGCAGTCTACTACTGCATCATAATCAAAATATGTGGAAATACAGATCAATTAATATGTTTATCCTAGAAATGTGCCCTATTGAGGAATAGGATTTCCTGAGTAATCATGTAGAGAATTACCTTTCATCTATTTTTCCAGTGCATTTACATAGGCATAAATGTCAGCACATATATATGTGTGTGTGTGTGTGTGTGTGTGTGTGTGTGTGTGTGTGTGTGTATTTGGTGCACTGCGTATAAAACTGAAGGTTTATTGAGGAAACAGTATAGCACAATTCTATTACTTCTAACAGCTCAATTTCCCTGAAATGATATTTACTGCTGTTGAAAATATTTGGTTGGTCTCCAAGGATTCCAGACACAATTTGTTTTTATGGAAGTTCCTTAGTTTCTTTTGGCAATGCTTAAAATCCAATTTTAAGTTCATGACAAGCATAAGGTTGTTGACAGTTAGATATAATACCTTTAAAGCAGGGGTGAAATCCAGCAGGTTCTGACAGGTTCTGGAGAACCAGTAGCAGAAATTTTGAGTAGTTTGGAGAACCGGCAAATACCACCTCTGGCTGGCCCCAGAGTGGGATAGGAATGGAGATTTTGCAGTATCCTTCCCCGCCATGCCCACCAAGCCACTCCTACCAAGTCACACCACGCCCACCAAGCCACACCACACCCACCAAGCCACGCCCACAGAACCAGTAGTAAAAAATTTTGAATTTCACCACTGCCTTAAAGTTCTAAAGGAAAATGGACAAAGAATTGAAAACAAACATGAATCATAAATTTGAAAGTTACTCAAATCAAGAAAAAAACTAAAGGCAATTGAGAAAAATAAAGTTTTCAGTTTTTGAAGTGAATTTAAACATTTTATCTAGTAATAAATGTAAGGACTTCTAATTGTATAGTTGCAGATTGTTATATGATTTATTGGTTGCAAAGGTGAATTAAGAGATTTTTAACATTTATTTAATTACTGCCTTAGCTATCTATTTCTGGGGTTTATAATATATGCTACTTCAATCCAGCAGAATTCTGAGTGGCTCATTATTCAGGAAAGTTGAATCCTTAATGTAGCAGTTCCAAACTTTTTTTTAATTTCATGTGGGCTCCTATATTTTCACTGAAAACTTTTGTTCACTACCACCAAAGCTAAAAGTAAGTAACTGAGAAGTTATTGTTATCATAGATGAACCCCATTGCCACATGGCCACCAAAGACATAAATCAATTTTTTGGGACAAAATATTCAAAATATAGTTAGATTACCGACATATATATATGTCGTACACAAGAAAAACAATCTTACTGGATTTCAGTAAATCTCACAGATAATTGCCTAAATTATCAAAGAATGTAATGTTCTCACATAAGATCCTTTGTGTAGGGGAATTATGAATAACATGGCTTCAACTGAAGCCAACATTCTCCATTTTGTTCATATGCAGAAAAATGGTAGCATTTTGCTAAATATTCTAGCTGAGTCTCAAGTAAGTCAATCTTCAGATTTTGTTTTATAGAGAATATATGATCCACTGTGCGTGTGGTGAAATCATGGCTTGTTCTATTTTCCCCATGTCTTCCTTTTAAAGCCTGTAAAACTCTGTAAAGTTAGATATTGTAAACCATTTAAGCTACAAACTTACATTCAGATATCTGTGATGTGTGAATGAAATTTATTTATTTATTTTATTTTATTAGTCATATTTCTATGCCGCCCATTCTCCGAGGACTCTGGGCGGCTTACACCAAAGACAGTATACTAAATAGCATATTGCCCCCAACAATCTGTGTCCTCATTTTACCCACCTCGGAAGGATGGAAGGCTGAGTCAACCTTGAGCCGGTGAGATTTGATCCACTGATCTGCTGAACTAGCAGTCCGCTGAAGCGGCTGCAGTACTGCACTCTAACCACTGCACCACCTCGGCTCTATAATTCTCGGCGTTACTCCAGAACTGGTTAGTTCAAGATTTGGTCAAGGAGATTTGCTCTAATTACAGCTCACTTGGAATCAGTGGTGGGATTCAGCCAGTTCGCACCACTTTGGGAGAACCAGTTGTTAATTTTCTGAGCAGTTTGGCAAACTGATTGTTGGAAGAAATCATTAGGGCAAAGAACCGATTTTTAAATTACTTGAATCTCACCACTACTTGGAATCCATAAATAAACTTTCAAAGTGAAAGCCACAGCTTCAATTTCAGCAGTCAGCTGAAGTAGCTGCAGTACTGCACCCTAACCACTGCGCCACCTTAATTAATTAAGCAGAAAATTTGGATTAGTTTTAAGTGCAAACTATAATACAAAAACATTTTGCTTCATTTTAAGCCTTAAACTGGAAAGCAAATAAAGTTGAAAGTTTTTTCCACACCTAGTTGTATATTTTTCTGAAAATATCTATTATATTAAGTCAGCATTTCAAAACATTCCCATATCTACTTCAAATCAGTTTATATTTTGTATTTATAATACTCCTTGGAAAAATGATGAATAGTTTGTATAAAATTGCTAATAATCACTTATCATCTGATATCAATAAGAACACAATAAAATCACCTATCATATTTTTCCCCCATTCATTTCAGTAGAAGATCAACCGTTGATACAATAGTTAAGATATTGAACTTGACAGTTCACAGAAGCTGTGGCTTTGGGCCACTCACTGTCTCTCAGCCTCGTTCTTGGGTACATTCTTGGGTACAGAAAAATAAGCATAGACACATGTACACAATAAAGGACATGGTGGCTCAATGGCTAAGATGCTGAGCTTGTCGATCGAAAGGCTGGCAGTTCAGCGGTTCGAATCCCTAGTGCCGTGTAACGGGGTGAGCTCCCCTTACTTGTCCCAGCTTCTGCCAACCTAGCAGTTTGAAAGCACATAAAAAATGCAAGTAGAGAAATAGAGACCACCTTTGATGGGAAGGTACAGCGTTCCGTGCACCTTTGGTGTTTAGTTATGCCGGCCACATGACTATGGAGACATCTTCAGACAGAGCTGGCTCTTCGACTTTGAAACAGAGATGAGCACCACTCCCTAGAGTCAGGAACAACAAGCACATATGTGTGAGGGGAACCTTTACCTTTACCTATGTACAAATCAATCTATGCAGTACATCAAATAAATAAACAAATAATTATAATTGTTCAATATTGCTGTATATCACTCTCTTCCCCCACTTAAATACCATATTCATACACGGTACTTGGGTTCATGTAACACAATCTTGTATTAAGAAAACACATTTGCACTATATTTAAACAAATAAGCAAAAAACTGAATCTATATGATTGAAAATGGTGGCCTGGTGGCCTGGCTTAGACCACTAGATGGGTTTTCCATAACATGCTACTGAATCTACCAATCCTCATTATTTTCCTTTTCTAATGTATTGCGCAAACTCGGCCTTGAAGCTTAAAGTCTCAATATACATGGTGTAACTATTGAGACAATGGTTCAAAATTTTGATTTCCTGGGGATTCTTTATATTCTCAAATATGTCAAAGAAGCAGATATGGTTCAATTACATTACATAAATTTAATATCTCATTATATATGCCTCTAATTCAAATCAAATTTAATTTTTGCCATGGTCCTATCACTCCTTTGAAGTTATTCTTCCCACCTTGAAAAACTGTATCCTTTCTCACTAAAAAGATGACACTTTTGGCCTGAAGACATTTTTGCATTATGTGATATTAGATAATTAGGCCAATTAAAAAAGATGAGATTAAATAGTTAATTTAAACAGTGCCTTCAATAATGGGATTGGAAACCAAGCTTCTCTCTTTCAAAAGACTCTTGTTTTGTGATGCTTACTGAAAAAGTCCCTTGAATTGCTGTCACATTACCGTACTGCTTACCAAAGAAATAAATTATGTGTCTTATACTTGCAATACAGTTATTCAATGTTTATCCCCAGTATAGCTGGCTATATATGCATTTAATGTATGTTAGTAATACTTGACTAACTGCTTTTCCCGAAATTATTTCATCCATTTATTTTTTAAAAATGAATCTTAGCAGTAAATCCTCCACACTATAGTTCAATTGAAAAGTCAATATTGAATACAATCTCTCTTAGGCATTAAGTATGCAAATTTATTTATAGCCCCAGAGAAATGTAAGGAAACAGGATATACTAAGACATCTCTAGAAGCTTTTTTTCTTCAAGATTGCAATCTATTACTTTTTGAATCCTCTCCTTTTACTGTTCAAAATATAAACAACAGAATATCCTGTTACTCTAGTGTTGTGTGATAATCTGAAACCACAGGTAGCCCGGATATCACACACAAAAGAGGTTTGCTTTATTTTTTCATCTGTATAGTGGTTTGAGCAAATTAGCTGAAGGAATAAATACTGTAATTTCATCAGCATGCTATAAATAAGTGAAAGTACATTGCAGGGGTGAAATCCAGCAGGTTCTGACAGGTTCTGGAGAACCGGTAGCGGAAATTTTGAGTAGTTCAGAGAACCGGCAAATGCCACCTCTGGCTGGCCCCAGAGTGGGGTGGGAATGGAGATTTTGCAATATCCTTCCCCTGCCAAGCCCACCAAGCCACGCCCACCAAGCCACACCATACCCACCAAGCCACGCCCACAGAACCGGTAGCAAAAAAAAAAATGGATTTCACCACTGGTACATTGGTTACAATGATTCAAATTTACCTTAATTATTTATACAGCTGTCTTGAGTTTTGTATATGTATGTGTATAGTTTATCATTTTTCCTTCTACAGAGGAATTACTGAGTCTGTCATCTGCACCTCTATAACTGTCTGGTTTGGTTCTGCAACCCAACAAGACAGACACAGACTTCAATGGATAATTAGAACTGCAGAAAAAACAATTGCTACCAACCTGCCTTCCATTGAGGACCTGTATACTGCACGAGTCAAAAAAAGAGAGCTGTGAAAATATTTACAGGTTCTCGCATCCTGGACATAAACTGTTTCAATTCCTACCCTCAGAATGACATTATAGGGCATTGCACACCAGAACAACTAGACACAAGAATAGTTTTTTCCCGAACGCCATCACTCTACTAAACAAATAATTCCCTCAACACTGTCAAACTGTTCACTAAGTCTGCATTACTATTAATCTTCTCATCATTCCTATCACCTATCTCCTCCCATTTATGACTGTATGACTGTAACTTTGTTGCTTGTATCCTTACGATTTATATTAACTGTTTCCTAATATGATTTGATTGCTTATTTGTACCCTACGACTGTCATTAAATGTTGTACCTTATGATTCTTGCCAAATGTATCTTTTCTTTTATGTATACTGAGAGCATATGCACCAAGACAAATTCCTTCTGTGTCCAGCACACTTGGCCAATAAAATCGTATTCTATTCTATTCTATTCTATTCTATTCTATTCTATTCTATTCTATTCTATTCTATTCTATTCTATTCTATTCTATTCTATTCTATTCTATTCTATTCTATT
>WNWU01000048.1:3647693-3695034 GCA_012654045.1 Ptyas mucosa | reverse complement strand
TTCTATTCTATTCTATTCTATTCTATTCTATTCTATTCTATTCTATTGGTTGATTGAGTGATTGGATTATGTGCCATAAATTTGGTCTATGAGGTCTTGGCCGCATAGATTTTCTCCAGAATATTCTGTCCCCAAATTGTCCCTCAGATCATCCAATGTGTGCCCATTGCCACTGTAACTGAGTCTATTCATAGAGCTGCTGATCTTTGAAGATTGTGTTGGCAATGAAGCTCTCAGTACATGCAGTCCATCTTGCTTTAACTTCTCATAGCAGAGAGATACAAATATTATATTGTGTGTCATGCTTCCGCATAGAGGATTTTACATAATTTCCCCTATTGAGAGGAGGAAGAGGTTCTCTTTTTCATACAGGGTATATCCTGTGCAGTATTTTCAGTTACTAGCGCCGCCTGGTGGTCAATATAGCTGTTAGCAACAAGGAATTCATTTGACTGACAAAAACCAAGTCATTCTACTGCTTCATTTTGGTTTTGTAGGTCATAGAGTCCAACTAGGTTCGCCTCCTTAATATTTACAACTTTGCCATTCTAATCTACAACTACAATAAGCACATATTGCTTGCACATTCTGTCAATTTCCAACATTTTCTTCTACATCAGTGGTTGAAGTATAAATTTGGATAATTGTCGTATCTATAAATTCTAATTAATATTATTTGGTAATTGAGTCCAGCATACCAAAATTTTATCCTAAATATATTCTGCCTTAATTTCAACAACATTCCTTTTTAAAAAAATATCCCTAGTAGTGAATAGTATGCTTTTCTACTTTAAATGTGTAATTCCAGTAATTTTGATTTACTGATATCTGTCAACTTGTTGTTGATTTATGTCATTTTTCACTCTACTGAACTTGCCAGGTTCATGCTTATTTGGTCTCAAGCTGCCGCTGTAATTCTGCCTTTGCAGAAAATTCCAGTAATTTTGGCCATACACATTTTCAGCGCAGATCATTTTTCAGCACATTAAAAAAAATTCCTCCAGAGACAAAAACCACTTGCAGGAGTCAGTTTAACTATAAGTGTTTCCTCATTATAATACCATTAACTTCGAATCAACTACTCATTCTGATTGAAGAAGAAAATTCATATAAAAAAGGTTACATCTTAGAGTCTGTAATTTAAACAGTTTAACTGCCATATTTTTATTATTTCTTATGCTATTCATGAATAAGTATATCAGGAATTAGAAAATCTAATTTTCTTTTTTCATTTCTTAGCTTTTGATAAATTGTATTAAGCCTGTGATATGTTGAGTGGAGAAAACTGCATGTCTGTCTTGATTTTTTTCACATCAAGGTCACTGTTGTAGCTCCTGAAAAATGAAACAAATGGCTATTATGACAGGTGTAAAAGGGTGAAATATGTAAGGTCAATTATATATTTTGTTTAATGTTCTTCTAATATCTAATCTGTTGAAAGACTCTTCTATTCCTAATGATAAATACTAAATAAATAATTCTTAATCCTTGAGATGTTATTTTAACCTTTCATTTCTGCTTTAATTTCCAAAATGGTGACCGGTCTCTAATAAAATTCATAGAAATACTTTTGTTGTGCTAGAGCATGCATGAGTATCATATTGGCTGAGCATTATACATTGTCATATTTATTAATTAATTTATTTATTGGTTCGATTTATATGCCGCCCTTCTCCGGAGACTCAGGGCGGCTTACAATGCGTTAAGCAATAGCCTCCATACTTTTGTATATATCTGCTTAATAGGGCTAAGCGGTGTTCTTTTTTATACAAAGTCATCTTATTGCCCCCATAATCCAGGTCCTCATTTTACCTACCTCGGAAGGATGGAAGGTTGAGTCAACCTTGAGCCTGGTGAGATTTGAACTCGTAGTAATTGCAGGCAGTTGGCAGCTAAGTGCTACTTTAACAGCACTTTAGTCTGCTGCGCCACCAAGTCTCTTGTATGTGGCTGTAGTATTCATACTTCTAATGTCACATCCAGTTTGCATGAATATTCACCCTAAGTACCAGTGTATATTTTCAAGCACAACTTTAACATTACTATTAAAAAAAAAATTAAGATCACAGTATTGAGGCAAAGATCCCAAAGCATAAATTCA
Source organism: Ptyas mucosa (assembly GCA_012654045.1). Taxonomy (NCBI): domain Eukaryota; kingdom Metazoa; phylum Chordata; class Lepidosauria; order Squamata; family Colubridae; genus Ptyas; species Ptyas mucosa. The sequence continues at coordinate 3,692,933 of WNWU01000048.1, read as the reverse complement.
GACAGACGAACATCACAGTATCATTTTATCACGGTATCGTTTTATCACGGTATCGTTTTATAACTATTTAGGGTTTTTTTGATAGTGTTATGCATATTATATACACATTAGATCTGTTAAGATTTTTTTTTTGTTGATGGCAAACAAGGTAATCAATTTTGCATGTTTTAAAATAAAAACTTACCCTTTTTATTTTCTTAATTAAGATATGGAACTGACTTAATATAGAAATGGTTGACTGAGAATATTAAGTAGTACCAGGCATCTGAAAAAGACTTATTCTTTTTTTCTTAAGGGCAACACTGGTAGATAGCCTACATACCGGGGTGAAATCCAGCAGGTTCTGACAGGTTCTGGAGAACCGGTAACGGAAATTTTGAGAAGTTCGGAGAACCAGTAGTGGAAATTTTGAGTAGTCCAGAGAACTGGCAAATACCACTTTTGGCTGGCCCCAAGGTGGGGTGGGAATGGAGATTTTGCAGTATCCTTCCCTTGCCACTCCCACCAAGCCACGCCCACAGAACCGATAGTAAAAAAAAATGGATTTCACAACTGCTACATACTCTATAATTGTTAGAAAGTTTATTATTGGCTTAAGATTCTTTCTTTTTCAAAAGGCAGAATCCCCTGTAAGGACCAGCTTCTCCCCCCCTTCCAAGAAAGTACAAACTCGCAAGAACTTTGTATTTCAAAAGGAACCTTTTATTGAAAGGGATGAAAGCAAGTCAAAATTCAAAGCAGGCTCTGAGGTCCCTCAGGGCATGCCATTCAGGATAATGAGAATCCACAACTTCCGATGTGGATTCCGACCAATCTGCCAGTGTGACGATGAATTGTACCGGCCTCTCTGAGAAACAGATATTGTATTTATTTATTTTATTTATTTTATTCCATTTTTATACCGCCCTTCTCCTGCTGGACTCAGGGCGGTGCACAGCCAAGATAAAAACAGCACATACAAAATTTAAAATTTTAAAAGAATTATACTAGCATTGGCCCAATAAAATTTAAAATATCCCAACTAAAACCAATAAAACCAATTTAGCAATTAAAAATATTAAAATTAAAAAGATAATTAAAAGATATAAAGAGCTTCTCAGGGTCATCTTACAATCCACTTGTTTCCCCCCCCTCTCCTTTCATTTCCCGAGGTGTGAGAATTCTCCAGGCATTCCTGGCACCAGGCAACAGTTATAAATCAGGTTAAAGTTTATACAAAGAGGACCAGGCAAGAAATTGGATACTTAGGACACATAGGAAAAGAACTAAATGTGACAACTCTAAATCCGCCCCCCTCTTCTTCCACGAAGAATGGCAGATGCACAGATCTGACATCCCCATTGATATTCCAAATTGGATACTGTTTTCTGTAGCTAAACAAAATTGCAAGAAAATCATTTTAACATCTTTATCCAGCTGGATTTGAATGCAATTACAAGTCATAAATTTACACCTAAGTCTGAGAACTAAATGTGATCTTCACCCCATTTCACGTTCTCTCTTAGAATTATATGATCTTAAATTTGTAAACTGCAGGTGTAAGTTCCTGGGCATATTTTCAAGAAAACACCTTTAATTTTAGGCATTATTGATAGGGTAGTATCCACTTGAAGATATTTTTTATATAATGTTTTATTGTCCTGTTTTAAATTTAACCCATATAAAGTTTTTGTTGGGCAGGAAGAATATTTAGATTTTTCCCCCCAGTGCTAATAAGAATAGAATATGATTGCTTGAAAGGTTTGCCTTTACCTGGCTGCCGGAAAAACACATAACTGAGCTCTGGTGGCTCAGCAGACTAATGCAGTGTTATTAACTGTTATTTAACATCAGCTGCCTGCAATTACTGCAAGTTCAAATCCCACCAGGCTCAAGGTTGACTCAACTTTCCATCCTTTCTAAGGTAGGTAAAATGAGGACCCAGATTGTGGGGGCAATAAGCTGACTTTGTATAAAATATACAAAAGTATGATGGCTATTGCTTAACGCATTGTAAGCCGCCCTGAGTGTCCGGAGAAGGGCGGCATATAAATCAAATTAAAAAAAAAACCTTTATATGAAAATGCAATGGTCACGCAATAGTACTTAGCTGTATTTAATATTTGTGTGTCTCTTTACTTTATTATACATTATGGCTTTACCCACAGAGCTTGTTTACTGTGGTACAAAAATGTACGATGTGACCTTTTGTCAAGGATATGTCATCACTATAGACCAGTGATAGTTAACCTTTTTGGTGCCGAGTGCCCAAAGCGCGTGCACGCATGTGTGAATGCAGACGTGTGCCTGAACCCCCAAAATGCAATGCAAGCGCCCCCTGCATATGCGCCCCAGCTTGTGCATGCGCCCCAGCCCTGCACATATCTGTGTGTCCCCTGCGCATCCACCCCACCCTGTTTTGGCTTCCAGGTTGGTGCAAGAGGCTTGCACCTGGAAAACCTCCTGCACCAACCTGGAAGCCAAAATGGGGCATGGGGACACAGCATGAGGTCCCCCCGTGCCCCATTTTGGTCCTGGAAAGCCTCCTGCACCAACCTGCACTCCCCCCTGCATGCACGGCACAGACCCAAAGACCAGCTGGTTGGCAGGAGGCATGCGCGCATGTGCGTTGGAGCTGGGCTGGGATGACAGCTGGCATGCCCACAGAGAGGGCTCTGCATGCCACCTGTGGCACGCATGCCATAGGTTTGCCATCACGGCTATAGACTCTTCAACTCAAAAGCAGCATCTGTTAGTGTCAAAGGAGATAATGTGAAAAGTGGTTGGCAGTCAAGATATTCATGTGTATGAAACAGGGGTGGGTGCTAATTTTTTTTACTACCGGTTCTGTGAGCGTGGCTTATTTTGTGGGCATGGCTTGATGGTCATGTGACAATTATTTAGGATTTAGCAGAGGTACTGGTCTACCAGGCTTTTAACTGTTTGCAGAGCTGTACCGATTTACCCATTTATTTCTGCAGGCACCAATCTACTCATGTATTTTTGCAGGCACTGATCTACTCATGTATTTTTGCAGGCACTAATTTGTTTTCTTTTAACACTGATCAGCTGTAGGGCGGCCCTTTGAAGCCCCATGGCAAGAGTTTAAACAGTTTTTTTCCCTCTAGCCATCAGCTGGGACTCAGGAGGCAGCAATAGATTGGGGGTGGAGCCAAATAAAAGGTAAGAATAACACAGGGGGGCGGGGGTGGGGGTGGGGGTGGTAGGGGCGGGGGCCAGGGGGGCAGGGGGCAGAACTGGTTCAGTGACATCATATCGTCACCGCTACCAGCTCGGGGGAACCAGGCCGAATCGGGAGGAACCCACCACTGATGTGAATGTCTTGGAAAGTGAAGGAAACAAGGATCCTAGAGAGGAAGAAAATATCCCTAGAAGAAAAAAAAAACCCGGTGCTGGTAGACCAATCAGCACAGGAACCTTCTACCAAAGTTTGCTTTCACTACAGGGATGGGAAGGGCAAGAAGCAGAGGAATGACTCACCTATACATCCACTTTTGTAGAATATTAATTTAAAAAAAAAATTATGAAATGCAAATGCTGGTAGAATGATAATTATATGTTAGCTGTGGTGAAAGATATTGCTCGTCAAGAAAAAGAAATGAAAAAGAAGACATGGCACTAAATAATAGAATAACAGAGTTAGAAGGGATCTTGGAAGCCTTCTAGTCCAATCCCCTGCTTTGGCAGGAAACACTGTATCATTTCGGACAAATGGTTGTCTGTCTGGTCTCTTCTTAAAAGCCTCCAGTGATGGAGCACCCACGACCTCTGAAGGCAGGCCATTCCAATGGTTCATTGTTCTCACCATTAGGAGATTTCTCCTTAGTTCTAGGGTGCTTCCCTCCTTAATTAGTTTCCATCCATTGTTTCTTGTCTTGTCTTCTCGTGTTTTCAGTGTTGGAGCATTCACAACTTCTGGAGACAATTCCACTGACTAATTGTTTAACAGCAGGACTTCAGAATAGGTTGACTACCTTTTCTTTGTGGCAACCCTTAGATATTGAAACACTGCTATCATGTCATCCCTAGTTCCCCTTTTCATTAAACTAGACATACCCAGTTGCTGGAATTGAGTATTTCTAGTTTATGTGTTTTAGCTTCAGTCCCTAATCTTCTGTGTTACTCTTCTCTGTACTCTTTTAGAGTCTCAACATCTTTTTTTACATTGTGGCGACCCAAACTGGATGCAATATTCCAGATGTGATAAATTACTAAGGATGAATGAATAAGTGTGATAATGAATAAGGATGAAACAAATAACAATAGCACTTAGACTTATATACTACTTCACAGTGCTTTACAGCCCTTTTTAAGTGGTTTACAGAGTCAGCATATTGTCCCAACAATCTGGATTCTCATTTTACTGACCTTGGAAAGATGGAAGGCTGAGTCAACCTAAACCTTTGAGAATTAAATTTCTGGCAGTCGGCAGAATTAGCTTGCAATACTGCATTCTAACCACTGTGCCACCACGGCGCAGAATGTACACATACAAAGAATGTGTGTGAATTGTTAAGAAAAAAAGGAAGATTGAGAAAGGCAAAGTTGGATGGAATTGATGAGATTCTGAAAGGAAAAAAGATGAAAAACTGAAATATAACATATGTAGCATCCTGATAGAAGCCATCATGCTTTACAATGAGAGAACGGAATGGAGAGGTAATTTGAGTGACGCCGACTGATAATTTCTTTGTGTCATTTTCTAGATTCTGCATAATAATGTTTACCTGAAAGATTTATATGTATTTATACTGTAGGTGTTCCACAAGGTATTATTTTTGTTAAGAAAGCATTCATTCAGTGCTAAGTGGAGAAAAAGTAAAAACTGTCTCATTTTTTAAGCATGAAAAATAATGTACACATAATTGAAATTACTTGTTGCTTATACTGGACAAAAATAAAATAATAAAAAATAATAAAATGCTAATAGTATAGTTGCAGCTTAATAATTTGCGGCACAAACTAAAAAAAGAGCTTTTGTTGTTCTTACTGTGATATTTTAATATGACTATATCTCTGAAAGTTGTTGATTTTTTATATATTAGAATGTCAGTAGCTCCAGCTCCGTTATATAAATATTTACTGATATATATAAGTTTTATTCAGTTCTCCAGGTTGTGGAATGTTTAATGTGGCATATAACAATATAAAATGCACAAGCAATATTAAAGCTTGAAAATGCAAATTAAACATTTAAAATATGTACATGTTATTAGGTCAGAAGAGAGACAGTTTTGTTTAGTAATTAAGGCATCAAATTAAAAACCAGGAGTCCAAGAGTTATAGTCCTACCTTAGGCACAAAGCAATTGGGTGACCTTGGTCATTATTTCTCTCTCTCACCTGTGAAAATGAGGCAATGGTAAAACTGAAAATCTTGCCAAGACAATGCCAATGACTTGCCCAAGCAATTACAGGAGTCAAGATTTATTTGAAGTAATTCCCCCCCCCCCCCACACACACACAGAGAGAGAGAGAGAGAGAGAGAGAGAGAGAGAGAGAGAGAGAGAGAGAGAGAGAGTCATTAAAGACCTTTTGGGTGAAATTGTCATGACTGCATGAGAAGAAATACAATTTTCATGGGAGTGTTTCCAAAGCTTCAGAGTTCCCTCTTTCCATATCAGTACATAACAAATCTATTTCATCATAAAATATCAATTTATGTGTGATGAAACTGTGTCATCCATATTATCCAAGATTGGAATTAGAAAGATATGTAATAAGTATTAGAATAGACTAGAATAACAGAGTTGGAAGGGACCTTGGAGGTCTTCTAGTCCAACCCCCTGCTTTAGGCAGGAAACCCTATCCCACTTCAGACAAATAGTTATCCAACATTTTCTTAAAAACTTCCAGTGTTGGAGCATTCATAACTTCTGGAGGCAAGTTGTTCCATGGATTAATTGTTCTAAGTGTCAGGAAATTTCTCCTTAGTTCTAAGTTGCTTCTCTCCTTGATTAGTTTCCACCCATTGCTTCTTGTCCTATCCTCAGGTGCTTTGGAGAATAGTTTGACTCCCTCTTCTTTGTGGCAGCCCCTGAGATATTGGAACACTGCTATATTATAAGTGGTATTAACACTTCAAGTGATCTTGATTCAATCCCTCTGTTTATGCAGCCTAGAACTGTGTTGGCTTTTTTGGCAGGTGCTGCACACTGCTGGCTCATATTTATATGGTTATCCACTAGAACTCCAAGATCCCTCTAACAGTTACTACTATTGAGCAAGGTATCACATACTGTATCTGTGCATTTTGTTTTTCTTGCCTAAGTGTAGAACCTTACTTTTTTCACCATTGAATTTCATTTTATTAGATAGCACCCAATGTTCAAGTCTATCAAGATCCTTCTGTATCTTAAGCCTATCTTCCGGAGTGTTGGCTATTCCTGCCAGCTTGGTGTCATCTGCAAATTTTAGGCCAAGGCTACAATTCAGTTGGTGGCATCACTGAATTGCCTTCATCACATACCAAAAATTCCCCAGTGGCAGTTCAGGATTTCTTTTTAAATCCTTGTTCATGAGCTGAAGTGGTACATAATAAGACTATTCTGTGCTTATTGCAGGGTTAACAGAAATTAACCTAAAATCATCTCTACACAAAAAATATTACAGTTTACTGCTGTCTGAGGCTTTTCTATAATTTTATATTTATAACATTATCATCTTAACTTGTTTAGTTTAAATTTGTTAATTGCATCTGTGTATAATTCCAGAGAGAATACAGTTGTGTTTTTGTGTGCACATATGCGCACATATGTAAATGCAGTGGTGTTTAAAAGTTTGTGCACATTTTTGGATTGTCTGTATTCCTGCATGAATATGTCCTAAAACAAGATGTATTCTTACACAGGTTCTAAAAATAGATAAAAATAACTTAAACAAACGCATAAAAAACACTATATGTATTTATTTACTGAAGAAAATTATCCACAGCTTCATATTTATGTGAGGCATCTACTGTAGCTTCTAGATAATTTTGAAAAAGCATTTTATATTAGACTAGATGTGAGGTTACTGGAGTATGATTAACTTAATTCAATAGCATAATTTCAGAACTGTTAATGGAGGGTATCAATCAAATTGGGAGCAGCCAATTTCTCTAGTGATTTATTTGAATCCGAAGATCTTCTCCATTATTTATCTGCCCTTAAACCTCACACAATAACTACCTCTCAACAACATGTCAGCTGATCAGGATTCAGCTTCACTTTATTGGTGTTCATTCAGCTCCATATTGCCTTCATAATTATGGGGGGAAATCATTTGGGAGTTGACAAAGACTACAGTTTTCCTCACACAGAATTAAATTTTTTAAAAATAATCTTCAGGCAATAATGTAAATGTGTTTCTGATGTGCGTTTCATATTTACAATTGCATTAAAAAATTCTCTAAATATTCAAACAACTATTACTTCTGAAGTCATTAGGACCCTATGGAGAAAGTGGTCTGTGAAACACTACCCAACTCTATGGATTTTGTTATGAAAGGTGCCTTTGCTTGGAGATAATTAATGGTGAAATACAGAGTTTTGGTAGCACTATTTTTATAGAATGGCAGTGCCAAATTATTATGCCATTCCCCAGATAATTGTGAGTTGGAAGAAAAACAGATTGAATTAATTGGGTAACCAGGCTTTGATATGAGTGTTTGACGGGTGGGGGGATACATGTAGGGGTTGGTGAGCAAATAATGTAACTTCTACTGTAACCAACTGTCTTAAACCAGAATCTCTAGTTCTCAAATACAAGAACTACCTCTTAATGGTATCTCATCTGATTTATGAAGGTTCTGCTTCACAATATATTCTTTGTTATGTTTCTCCTATAGTCTATTAGGAGTGGAATTTTTCTTATTATGCCTGCTAATAATACAAAATTCACACTTTTAGAGGAGGATGTGGGGGACAGTAGATCCTCTCCCAATGAAGTCAAGCTCTACTTCTAGAATAACAGCCAAACTCTTTGCCTAAGAAGTATTCCAAATTCTTGCAATTGTTCCTTTCCTGCAATATTTTCACATCATCAAATGTAGACCCCTTTCTCCCTTTGCACTTATCTTGTTTTCTTATTGTAAAATAATAATTCTTCTGCTAGTGTATAGGTACACTTGAACTACCTTTGTTCAACATTCTTTATAAGATCTATGTCATGCTGTGGTTCTTGCCCAGGAATACAAGAGACCAGTAACTCTCTGTAGCCTGCTACCCTGTTTCCCCTAAAATAAGACATCCCCTGATAATAAGCCCAATCGGGCTTTTGAGCGCATGCACTAAAATAAGCCCCCCCCAAAATAAGCCCTCCCCAAAAATAAGCCCTCCCTGAAAATATTTAAACGCATGCGATGCCGGTCCTCACCATTTCCTCTGGTTAGGGTTACAGAGACAGAGCTGGAAATCACGTAAGACAGCAAGAAGAGCCCCGTCTTGCTCCATGCGCCCCAAAATAACAAGACATCCCCGAATATAAGGCCAAACACTTATTTCAGGGTTCAAAAAAATATAAGACAGGGTCTCACTTTCAGGCAAACACGGTAGCTTTGGACTAATATAACAATTCTTTGAATTCTCTCCAGTAGTTGACATTTTTTAATGAGTTATTTTCCCGTGCAATGTTTTCATAGCAGGTACGTTTATCAGTACCACTCAGCTATAATAGCTAAAGTGAAATCTCTGGGCTTGGAGAATATCAGCTACCTAGAGAAAATTACTAAGAAGGGCTATTATAAGCATCAAAGAAGGATCTTATTGCACAATTTAGAATCGAGATGTAACCTCGTTAATCCTTAGATCCAATAAAGAAGAATAATTGTTAAAAACATTTTGAGAAACTTGTCGACATCTACTTAGGTCAACAGAATGCCCACAAAACATAATTTATGTTCCCCAGGATATTATGTTCTCCAGTAATATAATTGTAATTACTGGATTATTGTTGTTGATTTTTAATCATGTCTGCAATCTTGCATTGTTCCTTGATTGCCTAGAGCTTCCCCACACACTGGATATTTTTAGGATCCTTAGAAGCCTCAGAAAAACCTATTTATAGCTATAATACATCTTGTTTGATCAGTAAAAAAGCCAGTAACTGTTACCTGTTAGTTGTTAATATTATTGTTTTGTCATGGTAGAGAATATTGGTGTAGATGGACAAACAGCTGGTGCAGAATAAAACAATTTCCTAAACTCCAACCACATTACACTTCTTAAATGATGAACCATATAATTTCTATCTTAAACGTAGTCTAAAGAAGGACTAAAGATCTATTTTTAGACTGGTAGTATCTTATAATTTGTTCTACTGTGTATGCATATGGATGTAATTTTCTTTTTAAATAGATTGCTGGAGAATAATTTGAGATGGCAGACAATTTGCTTAACAGCTATTTGCGCTAACAATATCACTATGAATAATCAACCCATGTTGTTGATTAAGAAGTTTTCACATTTCTCCTGAAATAAATCATCAGGTTTATCTTCTAGTAACAAATGTTTAATCACTAAAACTCACAGAAACTAGTAACACTTCCCATTCATTGTTCCACAAAATATACCTTTTTCTCTTAAAGCAGAAAGAAAAAGTCATAATCTTTGTTATAAAATTGATTTGTAACAGTTTTAATACATGCCTTTCACAATACAGTCATATGTCAGTCATAACTTTGTGATAAAAGCCAGCTGCTGTAACTAAATAAACCAGTCCTTCTTATCCAGGTGGCCTCTGGATGCTTTTTTTCTTCTTTTATTAACAAATGTTTCCAATAGCTGAAAAATTTGGGAATTTTAGTGCACATATCTAAAAGGCATTAAGCTGGAGTATAAGACTAGGTATAATTGTTGACTTGCAACAGTTCATTTAGTGAATATTTAAAGTTACAACAGCACTGAAAAAAGTGACTTATGACCAGTTTTCACACTTATGACCATTGTGGCATCTCCATGGTAATGTGATCAAAATTCAGGCGCTTGGTAATTGACTCATATTTATGATGCTTACAGTGTCCCGGGGTCATGTGATCACGTTTTGCAACTTCTGAGAAGCAAAGTCAACAGGGAAGCCAGCAGTGGTGGGTTTCAAATAATTTCACCACGAATTCATCGAAAATGTGAGCGTGCACGCACGGCTTCCACACATGCGCGCACGCACAGCGGGGATGAGCGGCAAGCGGGTGGGTGGGGGCAAGGTGGGCCAGTGGTGGGATTTGCTGGTTCTCCAAACTGCTCAAAATTTTCACTACTGGTTCGTCCAAAACGGTGCGAATCAGCTGAATACCACCTCTGGAAGTCAGATTCACTTAACAACATTTTGATTAATTTAACAACTACAGTAGTTGTTACAATTACAATTTAACAACTATGTCAAGAAAGGTGGTAAAATGGGGCAAACTCGGTTAACAAATGTTTCACTCAGCAACAGAAATTTTATGTAGTAAGTCAAGGACTGCTTGTATAGCAACAAATCAATCACTCTACTCTCCTACACCAACCCACCCATTACACATTTGGAACATGTTTTATCTCTTGAACATTCCTTCCCCCCTCTCTCTGGTTTGCATAGATGAGGCCAATTTCATTACATTCAAATTCAACTGATCAACAGGAAAGCAGTTATAATTTATGAGGCTAACCAGTACTCAGCAGTGTTAGCAGCAATGTGGGTTTACAACAGGAGTGTCCAACCTTGGCAACTTTAAGACTCTTGGACTTCAAATCCCAGAATTCCCCAGCCACCCTTGCTAGTTGGAAAATTCTGGGAGTTGAAATCCATAAGTCTTAAAATTGCCAAGGTTGGATACCTCTGGTTTACAGCATACTGTAAAAGAGATAGCTTTATCTATAGGTGACAGTCATTTCAGTGTGCGTTAATGCTAGAATATGTAGAGATATATCTAAGGGTCAAGAGATACAATCTTTTGCTGTTAAGTTTGTCCCTGAGGTATGTATTGTTTATGTTAAAACTGATCCACACATCCAAATTAATACGTTGACAATATAGATGAGGTGAATCGAGAAAGAAGTGAATGATATTGATGTAGTTATATGGTTTCATCAATTATAATCCAATCTAATTTAGAAATAAATTCTTATTTAAATTACCAGTGTTTAATGTAATGTGCATACTCTGGTGCATACATGTGGACAGGTTTAAATGAATTCACAAATATTATTATTTTGAAATATAAGTAAGGTTTTTTTTTACTTTGCTTATATTTGTTCCTTTACCGTGTTTCCCCCAAAATAAGACCCTGTCTTACATTTTTTTGAACCCTGAAATAAGCACTTGGCCTTATTGCCATGCACTCAAAAGCTCAATTGGGATTATTATCAGGGGATGTCTTATTTTGGGGGAAACAGGGTAGTTGCTAACCAACAAAAAGATATGTACTGGTTCAGTTGTTTGGAGTGTGTCAAATTAAATAAAACATACTTCTTGTGTGTCAAGTTAAATAAAGCATAATATGGTTAGGCCTAGTTTGCATTATAAGTTAGGAAAAACACATATACAGTCTATTTCTTAAAAAAAAAGAATAACATCCTATCAATTTGTTTTAAGTAAAAAGGCATTTTAATATTATAACAGAAGCTATGTCTAGAAATGCTATTAAAATATTCTTTGCATCCAGCCTAGCTTCTTTCAGCACATTTTGCAAAGCAACACTTGTAAATAAGTCTTGCTAATTCAAATGTAATGTGTTTGAAATGTTCAACAGAGGTCAACACTTCAGTAGGCCTGGAAATTGTGAGCTGTGACATTTTAGCATTTATTTTCAGTATCCAGAAGAGGAAAACCACATTCATATGATTCAAACAGTGAGAGGCATTCGCCAGGGATCTCAAATTCACCATCACACGCATGCAACTAATCCTTAGGGATCTCAGCAAGACCAGATTTCAAAATATACTTCAGACATGCTCTCTTGCTCCTGTCAAGTTTTAAGAAGAAGAAGCAAGACATTTGGCAAGAAAAGATTCAAGTAACACAAGATGAAATAAACTTGAAACAAAATGATTTTACAAAATTTAACCACTGCACTCCAAAAGCAACGAAAGTTCAAATGCTGGGACAGCTGTTTGTTTCCTCATTTTTATTTGCAATAAAACCCCTTTATCAAGCACATTTTCTGATTTGTAAAATGCGCCCTGTTGTAAGATCAGAAATGTCATTATTACACATATCCTTTAATAGTTTTGTTTAATGGATTACAATTTGGTCAAAAAATTATCACACATTTGCAAAAAGCGAGTGAATAAAAGAGATAAATAAATTTGCACTTCACATAACTTGAATAAAGGGTACAGTGTAATAAAAATTTAGAAACTGAAATATGCGTTTTCCGAATGGACTTTTTCTAAATTGTGTTTTTATCTTAAAATGAATATGTACTAAGTTTGATCTTCAGTTAAGGCTCCTTTAGTATAGTATAGAAGTTAAACATTGTATAGTATCAATCAACCAACCAACCAACCACATATAGGTATATGAATAGAGCTCACTATCAATCCAGCCAATTGCATAAAATGTTGTGAAATTAAGATGAAGGGAAACCTCTCTATGTTAACTTCTTTTATATGTGTACATGTAAAATATTAAATGGAAACTGAAGATATCAGTAAAATCAAGAATACTCTAGTAATGATGTACGTTTGAAACAGAGTTGTGCAACAAAATACTGGTATATTCAATATTTTAAAGTTTTAGTCTATTTTCCCTTTGCATGAATAATTCATAACAAGCAAAGAATTTAGTAGAGTGGTTTGGCAGTATTTAACATTGCTTGAAAGCATAAATAATTAAAAAGAATGTTGCAATGATATTTTGAACTAATCTGTTTTTTCTCCTTCTCTTTCTCTTTCCAATAAGAAACTTCTGCAGAAAAAGCAAATCAAGTTATGAAAGTAAATTCAATGAATTTAGCCAAATACTAGGAGATTTTGCAATGGTTGATGAAATCATAGGAACAGCCTACAATGTGAATACACCAAGTTATCTTAGAAAATCACATTGTCTATCTATTTTTCTTTTCCCTTTCCCCTTCGCTTAGGATGCTGAACAATTCTTATCACTTTCCAAACTTGAGATGCTTAATTTTGTGACCAGTTAGCAAGTTAAGTGAAGAATGAATGAGAAAAACCTGATCTCAAGTTTTCGTTCTTATGCACAAAGTTTACTCAAACAAGATAGTGATCTGGAGGTTTGTGACATGTAATGTCTGAAGGAATGGAGTGCATATTTTTGAGTGACAAACAGTATCTGAGGGCGAGACATTCATCAGCAGAAGGTTGTTAGTCCTCCAGTGGCACTGATAAATCCAGAGGGCAAGCAAAAGATGATCTCCAATCAGTTGGATGATTATCAGTTCTCTTGTAATCAAAGACTTCCTAGAGGGCAAACAACTGATGATTCCAATAGAGATAAGAAAAATCATCAATTCCCCATTAAGGAAAAAAGATAAACAGATTCACTCCAGCCACCAGCCGGACACAAGAGAGACCATATTTGCAATTCTTCCCAACCACTTTTAGATATCGAAATGTGTTTTTGTGCAAGTATTTTGTTAAAAAGAAATAACACTTCACCTTTTCATGACATTAACACATCATCTTAAATGGTTTGTTTTAACCATTCCAGCCTCACAGAAAAACAAAGTAATCAGAGAGCTATTATAATTCGACAGTTCTCTCTGTAGATGAAACAGTTCAATAGGCCATAGGCTATGGCTTCTAATATATCATCATCACATAAACAATTTTCCATTGTTTGGAAGTTTGTATCTCTACTTTCAACAATTGTAATGGACTAATATTCTGCAAGACATCAAAATGATAATATTGTTTAAGTATCAAGCTGGATATAGGGTATATAACAGTGATGGCTAACCTTTTCCAGACCAAGTCCCCAAAGCGCATGCATGCGTGCACGAATGCATGCACCCCTAAATTTCAACGTGCCCGCCGCCCCACCACATGCACCCCACATCCCGTACAAGTGCTTGTGGCCCCTGAGCATGCACATGCAGCCCCCTGCATGCATGGCAGAGACCCGAAGAACAGCTGGCTGGCGGAAGATGTGTGTGCATGCGTGGTGGAGCTGAACTGGGATGCATGCCATAGGTTCACCATCATGGGTATATAACAACGACTAGTAAAAAATTTGTCCTTGTCTTCCTATGTATCTATATCTATAAATATCTGAGCATTTTGTGGCTCTATCATATTCCATTTTCATTTTTAACTGGAAGGAAAGTCCCTACTGCAACATTTGGGTGAGAGGTGTGGCATTTCCCATTTTTACTACAGGAATGTGACTGCCCTAACATGAAAATTGTGAATATAGATATGAAATATTAGTGATCAGGAAAGGGGAAAGGGGGGGGGGGGAGATTAAACTATATCTGTCAGTGGTGCAATGCCTCTGCAAAGGATCAGGGCCTACAGGTAGTCCTTGACTCCCAAATATTCACCTAGTGACCATTTGAATAAAAAGTGACACTTATGACTGTGGTAGCACCACCATGGTCACATGATCAAAATTTGGGTATTTGGCAAGTGACACCTACTGTACTTAAGACAGTTGCAGCACCCCGTGGTTATGTGATTACCAGTCATTTGCAACCTTCCCGGGAGGCTTCTGACAAACAGAGCCAATAGGGAAGCTGTGTTTCCTTAATGACACTTAATGATTGTAGTGATTCACTTAATGACAACAGCAAAAGAATTTGTAAAATTGGGTGTGATTCAGTGGTTCGGCCGAGCCGGTAGCGGTGACAATATGACGTCACCGAACTGGTTCTCTTTGTTCGGAGCTGGGCCCTCCAGCCCCCCTGCCCCCCCGCATTATTCTGACCTTTTATTTGGCCCCACCCCCAATCTAATGCCGCATCCCGAGTCCCAGCTGATCGGCTAGAAGGAAAAAAATTGTTTAAACTCTTGCCGCCGGGCTTCAGAGGGCCACCCTACAGCTAATCAGTGTTAAAAGGCAATGTGGTGGTAGACCGGTGCCTCCAAAAACAAATGGGTAGACCAGTACAGCTCTGCAAGCAGTTAAAAGCCTGGTAGACCAATACCTCTGCTAAAGCCTAAAGAATTGTCACGTGACCATTAAGACTTGCCTACAAAATAAGCCACGCCCATAGAACCAATAGTAAAAAATTTAGAACCCGCCTCTGGTGTAATTCACTGTATTGGTTAGCAATGTTTCAATCCCAGTTGTGGCTGTAAGTCTGAACTTGAAACCTAACTAGAGTCAACTGTGGTTAGCAATTGAGTGAGAAGTACTTGAAAATTCTGGACTGCTAGTTATACTGGAATGTCCCAGAAATGTCCCAGAAGAAAGCTATGACAAACCAACTTTTGTATTGATGCCAGTTGCGAAAAAAGCTACACTCAGAAGAAAAATTATTTTATTACAATTCAATGGCAATTAAAATTGGGAAAGACCCATTTTAATGTGAATGAGTTACTAGTGTGACAGGTGTGCCATCAAGAGAAATAAGGGAAATAAAAATAAATAATTTTTAAAAACATACAGACATACCGTATAAAGCAAAGAGAAGAAAGAAACAGCAAGCAACTTTTCAAAGGCCACCAGAAAAAAAACAAGAGAAATTGCTCCCATTTTAGATGATGCTACAGACTTCAATTTCAACTTTCCCTTCCAAATATAGGAACTGAACATTTTTGTTTCAATATGGTTTTTGTTTTTGTTAATAATCCTATTTAAAGCATTTACACTGATAATTATTACATATGTTTGTTGCACTATATAGAAATATTTTTATAGTTACAGTGAGTGTTTAGGTTTCCCCACATACCAACTTATGGAAGGAAATATGGAAGAAAGTATTGCCTTCAGAAGTTGTGGGAGCTCCATCACTGGAGGCTTTTAAGAAGAGACTGGACAGCCACTTGTCTGAAATGGTATAGGGTCTCCTACTTGAGCAGGGAGTTAGACTAGATGGCCTCCAAGATCCCTTTCAATTCTGATGATGTTCTTTGTTCTATGTTCTGTTCTACGTCCTATGTTCTATTATTTTTGCCTGTCTGGTGGAACTCCTCAGCTAAATGTCTGATCACCTGAGCCAAAGTTATGAAAACGTAGTGAATTCTAATAGAGATATATATGCAGTTGTTAGTGCTTGGAGTTCTGAGCCCAGAAGAATGGGAGTCCTGCTGTATTGTTTTGCATCTGCAGACCTGGCAGAAAGAAGCTTAACTGGCAAAATAGCATTTCAATATATATTGTCTTGTGGAAGATCCCGCAATTGAAATAACTGACTCAGTAATTTCCAAATGCAAGTATTCTTTCCAAAGAAAAGTGATGCTGGAGAAACCAACTTTAATAGCTTGTTAACGCTGTATTAATAAATGTAATTCTGAAATATTTAGTTACCTCAGAGCTGTCAAACTTCCGGCCCGTGGGCCAGATGCGTCGTGCGCTGGTCACGCCCGTGCCCAGTTTAGCAAAGGGGGGGGGGGAAGTCCCAATACGTCACGTGACTCTGCTGTGATGATGTGAGTTTGACACCCCTGAGTTACCTTGACACTATAATGTACTTCCAATTTGATCAATATTTCTGTAACTTTTCCACAGTCCTTTGAAATAAGAAAAGTAATTAACCATAGGCTATAAGTTTGTTGCCTTTTCATTATAGCATCAAATAGTTTCTTACTAATTTTTTAAAGATCTTATACTTTCAGAACCATTTTTTTAAAAAAACTATTCGGGATAAAAACTGGATTTGAAAATACCTGAGGAAAATTGCATTGCTTATTGAGGGTATTGGTCTAATTTGAAAAATGTTAAGAAAGCAGATAAGGCTTGAAGACTGCAATAGACATCGTACCGATATTCATCAAAGGGAATATTTTGGAAAGAGCGTGTCAAAGAAACCAAGTATAGGTAGTCCTTGACTTACGACCATAATTAAGCTCAAAATTTTGGTTGTTAAGTGAGACAGTTGTGAAGTGACTTTTGAGCCACTTTATGACCTTTCTTGCCACAATTATTAAATGAATCACTGCAGTTGTTTAGTTAGTCACACGGTTGTTAAGAGAATCTGGTGTCCCCATCAACTTTGCTTGTCAGAAGTTTGCAAAAGGTGATCACATGACCCGGAGACCCTCATAAATATTTTGATCACATGACCATGGGGGTGCTGCAACGCTCATAAGTGTGAAAAATGGTCATAAGTTACTTTTTTCGGTCGGTTGTAATTTCAAATGCTCGCTAAATCAACAGTTGTAAGTTGAGAACTACCTGTATAGCTTGTTAAAATAATAGGGGAAAGACAGCCTATAGATACTTGAAAACTGTAACCCCCCCCCCCAGATAGAGAATTGAATTATGTAGTCACTAAAGAAGAACATAATTAAAAACAATGGGATGAATTTTTAAAATGGTTTATCCAAAGTGATTTTCTTTTTTTCTTTTTTTTTAAAGGTTAAATTAATTAGTTTCCATTTTTTCAGGAAAACCACGATGATATTAATTATTTAAACAAGCTGGACTATAGAAAAATAGCCAACAGGATCTTGAATTCAGCAACTCTGCTGGGCTCAATAGCTTTAAACTGTCTATAATCTCAGCAGAGCAGGCTTAGAAATCACAATGACAGTGAGCTTCATAAGTGCTTGTTATTACAAGGGCAATATTTTTCTGTGATTGTGTCAGTGAGTTCCCATCTCTTGAGACAAAGCTCCATTTGGCATCAAAATATATCTGCTACATCCAATGCTGAGTGTTATTCTGGAGGGAAACAAGCTTTCAGCAAGCTGAATATAACCCAACAGTGGTTTGAGGTAGACTGGGTATCCTTCTGTTCCTGGTTGCTTCTTTTGCAATTGTTCAGGATATTTGTAACTACAAAAAAAGTCAATTTGGATAAATTAATGGGACAAAATATAAAAGATATTTTTACACGTAGAACAATGAGTAAACATACAGTTTAAAATATTTCATGCATGTAAAATTTAGTTTACGGTTTAATAACGCCATTCTACTTCTCGGATAATACAGACCATTTATTTTATGTACTTTAAGGAATGTATAATGTAGGATTTTCAAAATCAGATTTTGTGGGCCATTACTATTTCTGATAGTATCCTTAACCTGTTGTTCTCATTATTAAAATATTGCCGCTAGAACTATTGCTATAGTTTTGAGAAGGTTAAACATTATTCTGGCGGTAAGAAAAGTCCATGATCAGCTGATTACTGTCATCACTGACTCAGAACAAGCATAGCTATGCTTATTTGGGTGTTATGGAGAACTAGGGCTGAATATTACCCAGCTGCTGTGGCCTTGAGGGGGAGCTCTTACCTCACAATCAGGAGATTGTGAGTTTGATCCTAGGTAGAGGCAGATGTAGGGTCTCCTGCTTGGGCAGGGGGTTGGACTAGATGACCTGCAAGGTCCCTTCCAACTCTGTTAATCTGTTAAATCTGTTAAATATCATAAGCGTATTTATGTGACTGAGCCACGAAACCCCTGATGAGCATCAGAAGTTTCCTATAATTGTTAAATAAGACTAATGATAAAATAATGCAATGTGGCATACAGAGTCAAGGCCACTCAATGTATATCATAAGAGGTCAAGAAAATGGTTTGGAAAATAGTTTCATGAGGGGATCGTGAAGCACCAAAAGGCAAGAAGAGAAACAATGGTTGGAAACTATTCAAGGAGAAAAGCAACCTAGAACTAATAAACAAAGCAACGTTGTCATTCCTTACATTGCAGGCATATCGGAAAAGCTCAGGAGCATCTTCAGCCAAAATAACATATGTGCATACTTCAAATCCAAGAATACACTAAGGCAAAAGCTTGTCCACCCCAAGGATAAAACACCCAGGCAGAAACTGAGCAACATGGTATAAGCAGTACAATGCAGTGAGCCATGTGTAGATCTGTACATTGGGGAAATAAAACAACCACTTCAAAAACGCATGGCACAGCATAGGAGAACAAACACATCAGGACTAGATTCAGCAGTCCATCTGCATTTAAAAGACACAGGCTACTCTTTTGAATACAACAGAGTCCATATTTTGGACAGAGAGGATTACTGGTTTGAAAGAAGGGATAAAGAGGCCATCTATGTCAAAATTGAACAGCTCTCTCTCAACAGAGGGGGAGGGATATGATATCATCAATCTCTAATCTACAACACAGTCTTTTCAACCGTTCCAAGAAGGCTCCACACCCATTTGCACCACTCAGGTGACTCTGAGAAAAACGTTCAGGTGGCCTTAATGGCCTGCTAAAAGAATGTAAATGTCCAGCTGTCTGCAAGGAGTGTAAATCCTTCCATTCCCCACTATCCAGTCAGAGCTGAAGAAGCTTCTTGGATGAGGAGTGAAACGTCTTAAAACAAAAAACAAACAAAAGTTCAATTGTCTCTTGAAAAAAGCACTTTGGGTTAACCATGACTTAGATAACCGAGAGTCTCCATAGATGCCTGAAATGATATGAAATTTAGACCACTTCCCTCTGAAAACCATGAAGTTCCCTCTGTGTGTGTGTATGTGTGTGTGTGTGTGTGTGTGTGTGTGTGTGTGTGTGTGTATCTCCCTCCCTCCCTCCCTCTCTCTCATCTCTCTATCATCTAGAAGGGGAGAGAGGGAGGATGACCCATCCTAAGCAACTCCAGGATTACAAACAGGGGTGAAATCTAAAATTTGTTACTACCAGTTCCGTGGGCATGGCTTGGGAGGGGGGGGGGGGTAATGTGACTGGGATTTTTTTTTACTTTTAAAACCATTTTTTACATGTAAAACCATGTAAAAAATGCTTTCAAAAGGCTCTGACGATCCCAGCTGAGTTGCCTGATCACCTGGGATTAGTCCAACTCAGCTAGGATCGTCAGACCGTGGATCGTCAGAGCCATTTAAAAGAAAAAAACTTTTTTTCTTTTAAATGGCTCTGATGATCAAGCTGAGTTGCCTGATCGGCAGGCAACTCAGCTGGGCTCATCAGAGCTTGGCTCGTCAGAGCCATTTAAAAGAGAAAAAAAAGGCTCTGATGATCGCGCGGCTCTGCTGGGCATGGGGGTGGGAGCAGGGATTCTTGCTACCGGTTCTCCAAACTGCCTGCCGCCATCGTTACCTACTCGCCCGAGCCGGTCCGAACCGGGAGCGTTTCACCCCTGTTACAACATATATGTTTTGTGTGCATGTCTACCTGTGTATAGAATCAAGAGGAAGGATATTATTTAGAAGTGTGGCAGACGCCATGGTGCCAATGGGAATAGCATTGCTAACACCCAGAACAAATAGAAGATTCCATATATATCTCTTGAGAATTAAATCTTAGTAAACAGCATGGGACTTGTTTCTACAAAGCTATGCAGAAGTGCAGCCTCAAATACTTCTTTATTTGCACTTCAGGCAAAAATCCTCAGTTTAGTTTTAAGTCAAGGATAAAAATCCATAACAATTGTATGCCTCATATAGCTTCAGCATTAAAGGAGAGAGAGGAAAACTCAATAGAAATTTCAGCAGCGGGTTTATAGCCCATGTAAATGATTTGATGTTGAATACAGGAAAAAGAAGAAGAAGAAAGAGTATAGATTTTTCAAATCGTATGTTTTTTAATGGCAATGTACTTTCAGCACACTGAAAGTACTGTTTCCTTTAGAAGGAAACAAATATTGTGTAATATAGTAACAAAAGGCTGTATGGAAGGATATATTTGTTCTGTGTGCGTTCTTTGCTACAGTCCAACCATTTTATACATTAATCATCTCTTTAACTATTCCAGTTCTCTGGAAGACATTACAGCATGCATCATGTCTAAATAGTTTTCCCCCCACATTTCTTATCTTCTAACAATTCTTCATTTTCTTTTTCCTAATTTTGACATTCTGCTCTTTATTACCACAGTCAATCCTCAATGGAAAGCATGAGCTGAATATGAATTGCTTGATAAACAGGGAATAGTAAATATTTTATAAAAGCAGTGAAATTCAACAGAATGCCCTATTTATAATTTAAGGAAATTATTTCTATCAAGAGTTTGAAGCAAACCAATTCTCTTTTTACTTTTCTTGTTAACTTGCAGTACCGTTACTGCTTCTATTATCTCCATCATCTACTTTTCATTGACTTTTTGCAGCTGTTTAGAGTTAAGATGCTTATTGATAACTTTATTGAGCAGTGATGCCTAAAAACTATCGATGAATGAGATGGGAATTTTAAAATACAAAAATGCACTCCTGTCACATTTTTCATAAGAAACTGTTCTCATGGAGGATAGGTTTAGACATGAATGTCCATCACTTAATGTATCTACATGACAGCTGGCAGTGAAAGATGAGATCCAAACATTGAGAAAGCATTGTAACCCATCAGGGCAGTTCTAGGCTGCATAAACAGAGGAATAGAATCAAGATCATGTGAAGTGTTACTACCACTTTATAATGCCTGGTAAGGCTGCACTTGGAATACTGCATCCAGTTTTGGTTGCTACGATGTAAAAAAGATGGTGAGACTCTAGAAAGAGTGCAGAGAAGAGCAGCAAAGATGATTAGGGGACTGGAGACTAAAAGATATGAAGAATGGTTGCAGGAACTGGGTATGTCTAGTTTAATGAAAAGAAGGACTAGGGGAGACAGGATAGCAGTGTTCCAATATTTCAGGGGCTGCCACAAAGAAGAGGGAGCCAAGCTATTCTCCAAAGCACCTGAGGGCAGGACAAGAAGCAATGGGTGAAAACTAATCAAGGAGAGAAGCAACTTAAAACTAAGGAGAAATTTTCTAACAGAACAATTAATCAGTGGAACAACTTGCCTCCAGAACCAGAACAACTAGACACAAGAACAGTTTTTTTCCTGAACACCATCATTCTGCTAAACAAATAATTCCCTCAACACTGTCAAACTAGTTACTAAGTTTGCACTACTATTAATCTACTCATTATTCCTATCACCCATCTTCTTCCACTAATGACTGTACGACTGTAATTTTGTTGCTTGTATCCTTATGATTTATATTGACTGTTTCCTAATATGATTTGATTGCTTATTTGTACCCTATGACTATCATTAAGTGTTGTACCTTATGATTCTTGCCAAATGTATCTTTTCTTTTATGTACACTGAGAGCATATGCACCAAAGAGAAATTCCTTGTGTGTCCAATCACACTTGGCCAAGAAAAAATTCTATTCTATTCTATTCTAAGTTGTGAATTCTCCAACACTGGAAGTTTTAAAGAAGACATTGGATAACCATTTGTCTGAAGTGATGTAGCGTTTTCTGCCTAAGCAGGGGGTTGGACTAGAAGACCTCCAAAGTTATTATATTATATTATAGTTCTATCTATAAGGAGTAATTTACATATGCACTACATAATATTACAGTCATGGCTACTTCAGGGGGAAGTAGGCAAAGGACAAAACATGAGTGATGACTTCTGCATGCAGATACTATAGTTTATGTACTTGGATCAGAAATTGGGATTTAACTATGTCATTCTGGCATTTGTATAATGGCCAATGCATGGTTATGATAGTGTGATCATAATTTTGTTGCAACCATGGTTGAATGTTATCATTAAGTCATTGAACATCTATAAAAAAAATAGCCAGAGAGTCATGGAAAAGGGTGGTAGACAGATGAATTTTTTAAGCAAAATAATTCCTCTGTGCTATTATAACGTATCATAATACTTTTGTCTCTGGATGAAGTGGAAGTATTCATCTGAACTGTCACAGTTTATCTAAGATTCTAGGTACATTGGAATCAAGTTTACTACGATTAAGAAACCATCACGTTGTAAGCCGCTCAGAGCAGGGGTGGGATTCAAAAATTTTAGCGATCGGTTCTCTGCTCGGTTGCTGGTTGGGTGTGGTCAAGGTGGGTGTAGCCTACTCGGCCTCCTCCATCATGGCAGGGGGGCATTTTTGCCCTCTCCAGGCTCCGGAGACTTTCCTCAACCCTCTGGGAGGGCAAAATGGCCTGTCCTGGGCTTCGGAGGCCCTCCAGAGGCTAAAAACAGGCCGTTTCCAGACTTCTGGTACTTCTGGTAGGGCCATTTTTTGCCGTCCCAGAATCTGCATTTAAAAAGTGGAGGGGAATGATCTCTACAACCTATGAAATTGCTCCGTTGTGAATGCGAATGTGATTGATGATTTGCCTGGGTGCGAAACAGGGTCATGATTAGGGCCGTAAATTACATGGGGTCAGACTTGGCTTCATTTGGGTATGTGCTGACATGGACCTCCTAATAAATGAGCTCTGGTGACTCAGTAGACTAAGGCAGTGATTAACATCCACTTACATCTGCTGCCTGCAATTACTGCGAGTTCAATTCTCACCAGGCTCAAGGTTGACTCAGCCTTCCATCCTTTCTAAGGTGGGTAAAATGAGGACCCAGATTGTCGGGGCAATAAGCTGACTTTGTATAAATATACAAAAGTATGAAGGCTATTGCTTAGCGCATTGTAAGCCACCCTGAGTCTCCAGAGAAGGGCGGCATATAAATCAAATTTAAATAAAAAATAAATAAATAAAATAAAAATAACTGGATTTCTCTTGAAGCTTGGCTCGAGGCTCATGATTTAATTAGGGTAGTGGTTGAAATCCTGACACCAGGACCTTCATGGAAATAAATATAATTATGGGGGCTGATATTTTGTTTGCGTTATGCCAATTTGACTGTTATGTTTAAAATTAACACATTATAAACAAGAAGATTAGAGCATTACGGCACCAAGAAAGAAAGCTTTTCTTTTTTTAAAAAAGCCATTCCACTTGCAAAATAAAGAAAGGAAGTTGGATTTTTTACCAGATTCCATGAAAAGTTAAGTTGGCCAAAAGCTGCTAATCTCTCAAGGAAAGAAGCTATCACTGATACTGAGACATTGAAACTATTCTGTCATTAAATACCATACTTATTGTGCTTGAATCCATAATACGATATCAGGTTATATTACAAGACTTATTATAAAGTAGCTGGAAAATAAATCCAAATCCTCTTTTTCATTCTTTTTTGAGTTCTACAATATAGGCCTCTCAAATAACCCTCCAAGACTGATCAGAAGCATCAATATTAGCATGGATCTTCTCAATAAGACCAGAATAAAAATGTGTGAAGATACTGATGGGCTGTGTGCTAAAATAAAGCCAGGTCATGATACATACTTGAAAGTAAAACAGGAAGCTTGTAATTGTGGAGTGTGTCTGGCAAGAACAAAGAATGCTTATCTACAGGAAATATGCATGTGTAAATCTTGTAATAATCCTGGGTAGTTAGAAAGCTGACAACTTGCAGATCTTAGCTAACCATTAGGAATAGCGATGGCCTGCAGCCATTAAAATGTGTATTAGATAACTCCTGGGGCATTCATTAGCCAAGGTTTAGGAATAGGGACAGTTAGAGACCAATAGAACAAATTGTAGAATTATTACTAAAATGTTTATTAGATGATATTTCTTACTATCTTGCCTTGTCCCGCTTTTTCTTTTAATCAAAATGTATAAAGCTTACTTAATCCTTTGTTCTTGGTTCTTGGCATTTTGGCCAGGAGCCCTTTTCCTTGGGGTACTCCAATAAAAAGCAAACAGAAAAACTGCACCTCATATCTGGCATCCATCATTGGCTTCGGCACCAGGCTCAGACTGAACTGGGGACAACAATACTGGAGAAGTTGTATAAAAGAAAGTGAGATATTAACATTTTTTAAAATATCTTAAATTCTTAGGTAAGAACTGGCAGTCACCATAGATGGACACAAACTTCTGCCTCATGGAACAAATTGAGAAAGTTGTGTAAACAAACCAATGTGGTTGTTAAGTAGTCCATACAGCTCCCCAAGTCAGGGGAGGCCTATATGTCTTTCTTGTCAGCCCTATGAGCAAAGCAGTGTATATACTTCAGAGGCTTGTGTTGTTACTGTGATGCAGTAGCAAAAATCAACTCTTATTTCAGGGGTGAAATCCAGCAGGTTCTGACAGGTTCTGGAGAACCAGTAGTGGAAATTTTGAGTAGTTCGGAAAATGGGCAAATACCACCTCTGGCTGGCCCCAGAAGTGGGGTGGGAATGGAGATTTTGCAGTATCCTTCCCCTGCCATGCCCACCAAGCCATGCCCACAGAACCAGTAGTAAAAAAAAAATTGGATTTCACCACTATCTTATTTATTTCTATACCTCAATGGTTTTTCTTGAAGCATGTGTGCCTTTTATTCCTACAAACTGATGTGTAAACTTTGTGATTTTGTGTCATCCTTCTTTGTTGGGCTTCTTTCTATTAGCATTTATTATCAGTTGCCTTAAAATTAGATAAAAGTAGAAGGGTGAAAGTGTGAACCATCATTTCTAACCATCTAGAAGATTATTCTGTTTTGTTTTTCTTTTCCCTTTAGCAAGCATATCAGACTGCTTACCGTATTTTTCGGTGTATAAGATGTACCTTTTTACCCCCCAAAAGGGGGTGAAAATCTGGGTGTGTCTTATATGCCGAATGTAGCCCCGCCCACCCACCGGCCCCCATCCTTCGGCCATTTTCGGCCAGTTCCAGGCGGCAGGGATCTGGGTCGGGGCACAGCCTGAGGAACAATCCTCCCACTTCGAGATGGTTGGTCGGGGGGAGGGAATCTGCCCTGCAGCTTCGGGGAACAAGGTGGGTGCCATGATTTGCAGCTGGTCACCCCCTCTGGCTGCGCTGACTTCACTCCCCAGCAATGTGAGGAGCTGCCACTGCCTAAGCCCTCTCTGCACCCAGAAGACAAGCCGAGCTGAATGGGAACCCTTTTTTTTGTGTCTGCACAGACCCCATGTTTGGAATCAGGAAGGGGATCGTGGGTCTGCCGCCCAAACCCGTGATCCCCTTCCAGATTCCAAACATGGGGTCTGTGCAGACACAAAAAAGAGTCTACCGTGTTTCAGGCGGCAGATCTGGCCAGGAGGAAAGAGAAGTTCAATCTGCTGAGAAGGAGGACGGGGGGGGGGGGGCGGCTCTGCAAAGTGCAGGAAAACACTTTCAGGCGGCAGCGCTACAATCTCCTCCCCAAATCCAAAGCACTTCCCAGTTCCCCGCTGCACATTGCAGGGGAACTGGCCGCCACCTGACACGCGACTCTTGAGATTTGTGTTGGGGAATCCGGGTAGCGATGGCTGGAAAGGAGGAATGTTTCCCTTTACAGGCTCCCATTCAGCTCAGCTTGGCTCCTGGGTGCAGAGAGGGCTTAGGCAGCAGCGGCGGCGGCTCCTCACATTGCTGGGGAGTGAAGTCAGCGCAGCCAGAGGGGTGACCAGCCGCAAATCGTGGCACCCGCCTTGTTCCCCGAAGCTGTAGGGCAGATTCCCCCCCAGACCATCCCGAAGATGTTTGTTCCTCAGGCTGTGCTCTGTCCCTCCCCCCAGAGCATGCGAGGGGTCTCTTTGGGGGGAAAGTGAGTAGTACCTGCACCTCTCACTTGCAGGAGGAGGAGGAGGGCTGGGCCACCTTAAATGCTGGTAGGCAGAAGTAAAATACTTTTTTCCTTGTTTTGCTCCCCCAAAATTAAGGTGCGTCTTATACTCCGGTGCGTCTTACACACCAAAAAATATGGTAGTTTGCCATTTTTATATATGTGAATCATGCAATAATCTTTGTGAGGTAACAGGAGATTTGTCAGGTTCCTGACTGACTTTATGACAATTAAGTTACCATAAAGGACACCAGTTTAAGATTAGTTTCTGAGGTACAAGAGCTAAACAGTTAAACAAATTATCATACTTTTTTGTCTTGCAGAACCGGCCTATTTTTTCATTTCTGTTTTATATGGCTAAGTAGAAATTAAACACTCCCAGAAGAGATTTTAAGACACTAAAAAACTATCTAGATTTTTCCTTTTTTTTCTTCTTAAATTGCTTTCTAAAAGGGATGCTGACAATCAGTGTTCATATATTTCATTCCTCAAAATGGCAGGAAACCAGGCCATCAATTTTCAGCCATCAGGACACCAAATTGACAGAATGATTGGAGTGATTTCAGAGGAATGAAAAAGAGAAAATTTCTGGGATTGCTGTCCTGTTCTCTACTGAGCAAACACACTGCAGCAAATTGGAATTGGTTTAATGACGAGTTTGTATTTTAGACAACTAACAAAGCAGGTAAAATATCCAACTGAGCATTCACATATGTACTCCCAGAAAAACAGGTAATTTGATGTCTTGTTTGGGACAAGGAGTAAAACACCAGAAGAGCCAATGGGAGCTACTACCAATTCTTTCCCTCTCTATTTTTTACTATTGTAATTAAAATTCTTAACTAGTTTGCCTCAGAATGCCACTTATTGAAAAAGTATAAGCAGTTATAGATAATGTCTCGATTTCCTACCACTGGATTCTTGACTGGAATTTTATTGCCAGGTTTGAGAGGCCAAAAAAAAAAATATCTACCTGCTATTTATTTTAAGTAAATAAATGTTTCTTATTCAGCTTAAAATACAGATCTAAAATTTATTTTCCAGTTAATAAGGAATAAAGTTTGTTTCTTTCATTAGCTTTGGGGGCTGGTTCACCAGGTAGGTGATTAACTGCAATGGACACAATACACAACAAGGGGTAACTTCAAATTGCAGCCATTTAGAAAACAATTTCCAGCTCTGTAGGCTGGAGAATAATTTGCATTGAAGTAAATATTATAAGTCCCACAAGGCTTGTTTTGGAAACCCAGATGTCACCTTGCTCTTCCAGTTAATGGAAAGAGCCTAAATCTTTTGGAGAGAGACTATAAAGTCACAGTTTATTCCAAGATGAATTTAGCAGGTTTCATTGCATTCTGTTGCGAGTAAAAGAGATTTCCTAATTTGTATCATGGAATGCAAAATTTAAACAATTTATAAATTGTTTATTTGAATGAAGCTGTCATAGCCAAATTCTCAGCTGGAAAAAATGAATCTCTTTTTTGAGGTATAAAAAAGAGGCATTCAAATTCTAGGAGAGCTCAGTAACTGAAAGGCCCTGTTTCTACATTGTTGCTATATATTGAGGTGATGTTGAGAAGATCTTGCCAGTAACTTCTCAAGTTGCCTGCAAGATGAGGGATGAAAGCAGTGGTGAAATTCTGCAGGCTATATCTGGATCGCGTGATCCAGTAGTGCCAGTGGTAAGAGGCTCCGCCCACCCTCCCGGACTTCATCACGTCCCATTTTTTGACCCTCTGCGTATGTGCAGACATTTGCGAACCGGTAGCAAAGGTAAGTGAATACCATACTTGGGTGAAAGTAGTTAATTAGATAAAACAGAAATAGAAAAATAAAAGCATTGTCAATAATTGTTCAAAATAAATTTGAAGAATTTAATCCTTTTGTCAGAAAACCTGGTCTAATTTTGACAATTTTTGGTACAGAGCAATATGTGATTTTCCTGCAATTTAAATCTATTTTCATATATTCACAAACATTTTAAATAGTAGGGTGATACAAAGCTTCAAAGGTTTTATTTTTTTTAATGAAGGTTTGCATGAAGCAAGTCTTTGAAATTGTGTAATGAGGCTGTTTTAAGAAAAAGAGCATTTATAAAAGCAAACAAAGCTTCATCAAATACTTGTTAGATGTGTTATGCAAATTTTATTAGTATTTTTCTCCATTTTAATGGATTGTCCTAAATATTCTATTGGAGGAAGGGGTGTTTTTCACTTGTTTGTTTACTTAGTAAAGAACTGTAATGGGCACTTGAAAAACACCAAAATTATCCTTTGGTATACAGGTAATCATCATCTCTTTTATCATTTTTTGTTTTTTTAAAAAATGTGAATATCAGCTATGTGCTCATATCTTCTGCGCATCAAGTTCAGTCCCTACAGCTCGTATCCCTCTCTACTGTCAATTAATTGCAGTCTGGAGGGCAGCAATCAAATTAATATTGTATAAAAGTGGATCCACCAGTCAAAACAAACTGAAGGCTTTGCAAAATTAAAAAAAAATAAAGACAAACTGGCTGGAAGTCTTAGTGTTTCACTCCCATTCCATACTACCATGTCTTTTGCTTGGGGTAACTTTCTTTCATCAGCTGCCTTATTTCCTCTGACTCACTTCCAGTGATGACTTTAAATTGCATTCGTTACCTGAAGGTGTACATTAATTTGCTCTTTACAATGAGGTGGCTGCTTCCTCTAGAAGTATTTCTCCCTCTCAACTTGTTTACTGATATGCACAACCGCCTCTTATGCAGGGCAAGCATGAAAGTTTTTTCACGATTGTGTTCTTGTGATGGAATACACTCCTTCCCTCTGGACTACATTCCACCATGGTTTTGTACAGCTGCTTTGTATTTATATTTTCATATTTTCAATAACGTTTGGTAGATATTGCTGCAAACTACTTAGAAATGCATTCTGTGGAGCAAGGGAAAGCGATTTGCACTGTAAGAGAGACGAGTATTCCCAGCCCTGTTCCATGTTTCATGATAGACATACATTAAGGATGTAGAAAGATGCAAAACTCCAATTGTCATCAGCATATTTTTCATATTTTTAAAGGAGGCCGGAGGCAGTACGAATGCTATGAATGCTTCTTAAATCTTCCTAGGTCTAATGAACATTTTGCAAACCTTAAAAACTTAGGTAGAAATCTTCAACCCAATAACCTCTAATCTTGTCACAATCATGGTTTCCCCCCCCCTCATCCTTTGAGATATAAAAAGTTGAAAAAGTAATAAAAATGTATCTCTTAGGCACAAAAAGGTTGCCTAGGCTTGCTGTGGAGAATGTGGAATATTTATCTTTTGAATAATAAACAGAGTAACAAATTATCCCTTCGTTCTCTCCATGCTCATGACATATATTGACTCCTAAGAACTTTTCACAGGTAATGTGCAATTTATATATAAAAAAAGGGTTGCCAATTTCTAATGTCCCAGCATTCCATATTTACTGCATTTTTATGTTATTCAATAAAATCTAATTTCAGTCCCCATATGGAAACAAAATAGCATTTATCTGTACAACTCTACAAATCTGAACCTAACAGAGCTGTCAGCTGTGAAAGAATTCAAAAGAAGATAATTTTTTTTCTAAACAGTTTTAAAGAAAACTTGTAATTTGTAGGCCAGTTCAAAACTCAGCCAGGAATATCGGGTCCATGACTAAGAAGAATAGACATGTGAATAAGAAATAATCAGAAATATTTATGGAAAATCTTAGTTCGGTCAACTAAAGCTTTATAATTTAGCCAATAGATTATGCCATAGTGTCATCTTTCAGGTTTATTAAATTTAACAAAGATTGTTACAGGAGTCTTGTCAACCTGGTGAGGTACGCCAGGCCAGGAAACAAGAAACACTAGAATTCTCTATGTGTATTAATGCACAATTCCAGAACCTTGAAAACTTGATGAGTTTCTCTTTCCCTTCTTCTTGTGGCCAAGAACATCAAGATAATCGCCTCCTGGTTTTCCAGGAGAAGGTGATGTTTTTGTTATAATCTATCTTCTGGACCAGGAATCTCCAACCTTGGCAACTTTAAGACTTGTGGACATCAACTCCCAGGAAGCTGGCTGAGGAACTCTGGGAGTTGAAGTCCATAAATCTTAAAGTTGCCAAGGTTGGAGACCCCTGCTTTGGACTGTTTCTTCTACACCAGGCTCTCATGGGTTAAACGTAAACCAATATGGTTATCAGCATGAGTCTTCACTTTGAATAATCCAGCTTCCAACTACAAAATGGACGACATATCATAAATCTGAAATAATTGCTTCAGAAGTTACTGTATTTTTTGGAGTATAAGACACACCTCCCCCCCCCAAAAAAAGAGGGTGAAAATCTGGGTGCATCTTAAATTCCAAATGTAACGGAAGGCTGAAAAAAAGCTTCAAAAACTAAGCTTCAAAAAAAAAAAAGCCTCCAAACAGAGCTTTTGAAAAAAAAAAAGCTTCTGAAAAGAAGCTTCTGAAAAAAAGACTCTGAAAAAAAGCCTTTTTTCACCTGAAGCTCTGTTTTGGAGGCTTTCAGAAGCAGAAAAAAAAGTTTTCTGAAACAGAGTTTCAGAAGTTTCAGAGGCTGAAAAAAAAGCAAGGTGCAGAGCTCACAACCAATGAACCTGTTGCTAAAATTCACCTCTGGGAACAGCTGATTGGGGGTATTCTGGGAGGCCGATCTACCTGCCAATCAGCTTTCTTTCTTATTTTCCTCCCCAAAAAGTAAGGTGTGTCTTATATTCCAAAAAATACGGTAAATATTTTGGATTATTTATTATTCATTAGGTTAGAGTCTCATAGGCAATGCTTTATCAGTTATTTTTGTGCCTCCATATTTTGGTCTTTATTTCTTTTAAGCTGTAATATTAAGATATTATAATGATGGTATTATTGTGTGTTATATATTTTATGATTATAAACTGATGGGACTATAGTAGTGTATAATCAATAAATAAATTGTTTCTCTTTACTTGTATTATTTTAATATTCTTGCATTCTCTCATCTGTTCCATTTCCTGATTAAAGTTTTATAAGATGTGCATCATCATCATCATCATCATCATCATTATTATTATTTATTATATTTGTATACCGCCCCTCTCCCGAAGGACTCGGGGCAGTGAACAGCCAGCTAATAAAATACAAAAATACAAAATTTAAAACAGTATTAAAATCCAATTTAAATCAATTTGGCCCACAATTAAAACCCCTGTATTAAAACCCATAATTTAACAATTTAAGTTAAAACAATTAAAAAGAGTAGGTCAGGTCAGTCCAGCTTGATGAAACAGAAATATCTTTAGGGCACCGTGGAAGATGCGAAGATCCGGGATCCGCCGTATCTCCGGGGGCAACTTGTTCCAGATGGTGGGTGCCCCCATAGAGAAGGCTCTCCTCCTGGGGACCGCTAGCCGGCATTGTTTGGCCGACGGCACCCTGAGGAGCCCCTCTCTGTGGGAACACACTGGTCGGTGGGAGGCTACTGGCGGCAGAAGTCAGTCTCGTAAGTACCCGGTTTATGACCCGTGGTTAACCAGGTAAGAACTGACACTTTTTATTCCTGTATGTCAAAGTATTTTTTGTATAATGGTTTTAATCTATTAGCTAAATAAAATCAGTATTAGCATCCAAGATACAATCTAATTTCTCTAGCACAGTATCTATAATTTTTCCAGACTGAGAACCATTTTTTGGGTTTCCTAGATTTGCATTCTAAGTGGAACAAAAAGGTTAGTAGAGACAGGACAAATTTGAATTAGATTTAAATGAATGTACTTATATATAGTTAAGATACAGTAATTATTTCCATACTGAATAACATATCCTTCTGTTGCATTAAAAATTGTCTTCAGCCACAACTTTCATGTGAGTTCTAAGCTAGATTTTGCAGATTTGGGGAGAGTTACACAATAAGATATGTATTTGGGAGAAATATTAGGTCCATGGACTCAAACACAATTAAGTTAAAAGAATCACCAGAAAAACAAATTTTATTTTAATTAAAATCAAATACAATTAAAGCAATTAATTCCAAAAAAATTAATGGTTTTTCTCCATATGTTGCACTAAAAATTAAACAATAGTATCTTGAATTGTGTACTTGTAATCAATATATAACATCCAATTAATTGAATTTTATTTGCAAAAAGTAAATAAAAAGGTGTCTTTTTCAATTATCTTTTGCAAATTCTATTGCTATCTTAAATTGCAGAAAAGGACAATTAAAACCATCACAATGAACAATTAAAATCTTCCCCAATGGGCTTGTGATTCACAGAGCCAGAATTACAACAGGATTTTACCAATATGATATGTTCCTAATAAACGGATTTTGATTGAATATGACTGCCATTGATTATTCATTGTTGGGATTTATTACTTGGAAGCTTGACACATAACCAACTACAAAGTAGAAAAGTTCCTTACATAATCATTCCGGATGTCTCTAGTATACTCTATACCAGGGGTGTCAAACTCACGTTATCACATTGTCGTCACATGACATATTACGACACATGACACTTTACTAAAATGGGGGTGGGATAGCCAGCACATGATATATCTGGCCCACTGACTGCGAGTTTGACACCCCTGCTATATACATATATTGCTAGCCGTATACAAAGATCTTTACCATTACCAATATTATCAACACATTAAAAAATGCTGGAACTACAACTTTTGTACAGAAAACAAAAATCTGTTACTAAAATGGTAAATTAGTCAGGAATCAAGGGACTCAACAATCATTGAACAACAAAACGAATCAATTGAATTTACTAATCTAATTTTTGACTGGATTTGATGGATACTATTTCAAATATAATTATAAAGTCACTCGGGGTTTTTTTTTTTATAAAGAAGCAATTTTTTATTTAGGTGGGTAGACGCAAATGAAGATATTTTATATGCTGTTGGAAGATGTGAAGACAAGAAGATTAGCAACTGGTTTAATCTAGTATGAAGAACTTAAATGTTTGATATAGTTATTAAATGATGTTTTATCTGTATTGATAAATTAATAAGAGGTTTGATTGTTATATTTTTTTTAATTAAAAATTTATTATTTTTTTTATTAAGTGTTTTAACTATAACTGGACCTTGATGGTTTAAAAATGGAGGACGGAAGACTTTATATAGTATTTTATTTTAAATTTGGGTTTTTTTGAATGAGGGTTTCTTTTTTTTTGTTGTTGTTGGGTTTTTTTCTTTGTTTTAAATGAAAGAAGTTATAAAATATCTTGTTAAATTGTATAGACTTAATAATTTGTTAAGTATTAATTAGCTATATTGAGTAATGATAGGTTTGATTAGGTAATACTTAATTGTTTTATTAACTGCTGTAACTATAAATGGAGATTAATTCTGTTGAATTAGATGGAATAAGAAGAAAGAAGACTTGCTTTCCTTTTATCTACTTGTTTAATGATTATGATTATGATAAGTGTGAAATGGAGTTTAATTTAGAGAATTTGAGCTGTATTTTATTTTGTATTTGCTCTGGGAAGTTGGGGGGGTGGCTGGGGAGGGGGGAGAAAATGTATGTAAAACTTTTAAAACTTTTTCAATAAAAAAAAAAACCGAATCAAATACTTGCTGGCAAAATTTTCACACAATTATTCCATCCTCAAATATTCTCTGGTCATAGGTTTAGGACTGAAATCTACTGGAAGAAATGGGCTAATTATTATACATACACTGATTTTTTAGAAGTGTTATTTTTGGTTAGTGTTCTGACCTAGGCTTCCTGAGTCAGTAAAACACACGAGTAGTCCCAATGAAGTAGCACCTTCATTTTCCATTATTTTGTCTATTTTGTAGTCCCACCAGTTTTTGCTTGCTGGCAAGTGATATTTATTGCAAATATTCCAATGCACCATTGTTGCTACATTGTCATGTCGTCGTTTGTAGTCAGTCTTGCAATCTTCTTGCAGCAGCTAACTTGTAGGTCCACTCTTTCTTCAGTTTCTTTGCAGAGGCAGCATTTGCCGTCTGTTTCTGACTTCTCAATTCTGGCTTTATATCCCTTTATTCTTAAGGCTTGGCCTATCGTTATTATAGGTCGTATATACACAACGTATCATATATAAAATTAGAGATCAAGACATAGAAAGATTTATGGTCTTGAGAACCGTAACGTTTTCTAGCTTTCCAGGCTGTCATAACTTTGAATGGTCATTAAATGAACAATCAAAAGTAGAGGACTACCTGTATTGGTCAGGGCTCTTGAGCAAATTATGAAGCAAAATGTTTGCAAGCACATAGAATGGCATGCTACAATTAACATGAATCACTATTGATCTGTCACAAACAAATCATGTCTAATTAGCCTTATCCCCTTAAATAGAGTCGATTACCTAATAGATCAAGAAAATTCATAGCTGCAGAGCACCAGGATTTCAGCAAAACCTTTATAAAGTGCCTCACGGTATTCTTAGAAAAATGTGAGTAACATGATAGATGATATAACAATCATCAACTGTATTCACAGTTGGCTAAAAAGCAACATCAAGAGTGGTCATTAATATTTTCTTTTCCGTTTGGATGGAAACATCGAGTCATATGCCAGTGCGCCCCTCCCCCCCGTTTCTGATGCTATTCAACCTTTTGTCTTACAACTTGTATCAAAGTTGGGACAACACTTATACAAATGGCAGGTAAGGCAAAGCTTGGAGCGTTGGTTAATTAGATAAAAAAATACAAAATTCAAAAATAGAATCTCAAGCAAAGGGATGAATGAATGAATGAATGGAGTGTATCAGCTATGAATGTGAAATAATGCATTTGGCTAGGAAAAATGCAAGGCACAACTATAGGATGGAGACACTTGGTCTTTTTTCAGATTTCCATACTTACAGTCTTGCTGATAAATAAGGCATTCACATTGGGCATGAATCACGAACTGAGCTAGTTCAAGTGTGACACAACAGTGACACGAATGAAGACGAATATAGGTGTCCCAGGCTAATGTTGCAGGATCCAATCTGGGTCGGTCACCAGGACCAGAGGTTTTGTCTTCTGAGCTTTCAGACTCTCTGCTAGAGAGAAGTTTCCTGTAGATGGGCTCCAGCTCGAGTCCAAAAGCTCAGAAGACAAAACCTCTGGTCTTACAGTGACAGTTTGTAAGGAATTGTAAGAATAATTAATTTTCACTTGTTTAAACCATAAGTGAAAATATACTGAAGTAATGCTATACCATGGTGGATCAGTGGCTAAGACACCAAGCTTCTCGATCGAAAGGTCGGCAGTTCAGCAGTTTGAATTCCTAGTGCCGCATAATGGGGTGAGCTCCCGTTACTTGTCCCAGCTTCTGCCAACCTAGCAGTTTGAAAGCACGTAAAAAATGCAAGTAGAAAAATAGGGACCACCTTTGGTGGGAAGGTAACAGCGTCCCGTGTGCCTTTGGCATTTAGTCATTCCGGCCACATGACCATGGAGACGTCTTCGGACAGTGCTGGCTTTGAATCGGAGATGAGCACCGCCCCCTAGAGTCGGGAACGACTAACACATATGTGCGAGGGGAACCTTTACTTTTACCTTAATTCTATACCAGCATATTTTGTTTTCCCTTTTGATGTAGGATAGTAACTAACTAGTTGGTCGCATTTCTGCTGGATGGTGAAAAAGTGTCCATTCTATGGCTTGCTTTATGCAACCCTAATTAACAACAGAAACCTCTTCCATACTTAAGCAATAATAGGTTCCAGCACAATAAAACTGGATTGAAAATGTCCTTTTTACAAAATGAATAGTATTAGGCCAATGATGTGGTAAAGCAGATTGACTTTAGAAAAACATTTGACTTTAGTAAGCAATTAGCTTGGATGTTTAAGACTGCAAATTGAATATTTTAATTAGCCTCACAATAAGTTACAATCTTACCTAATAACAACTGAGCACAGGGAGATTTTCCAATAGTTATATGCATTTAATAAAATAAAAGCCTTTGTTGAAAATCACATTAAAGTATATGGAGATGCAAATGTTATTGCTTGGAGTGCTGCTTTTTCATCTAGTTCCAATATTGCTTAATGCAAAAATGCTTAGAGTATCTGTTCCCTTAACTCTATAAGAAACATTACAACACTCTGAATAAAAGATGGTTACAAGAGTCTTTATTTTGTAAACTATACATGAACATAAAAAGAAAAACTATTTTAATGTTACATAAGATAAACATTAAATTTAATATTAAATCAATTTAATCAAATGCAAAGAAACTTTATTTCAATTAATTGCAGATTAAAAATTAGGGAAAATGGTAATGCAGAGTTGAAATTAAACAACTGCTTGCATAATTACACAGAGTTTTTCAATTTCATTAAGGCATGAAGCCATAATTTGACATGAATGTAGGTAGTGGAATCTCAAACGTTTACACAATTAACATGCTAACATAAATAGTGATTCAAATAATTTTGTCTATAGTCAAATTGTGAATGCAACTCTATTTAAGAATTATAATGCATTCTATATGGCAATTATGTAAACATTGGGTCAGAGGAGAAAAAAATATTCTCCATAACAGCAGCAGCACTTATAGTGATATAAAATTTGGAATTTGGAAATGCTTGGCTACTGCCTCATAATTTTATTTCAGTATGCATGCTATAAATCTTTCTATTACTATTTTGCAAGGCACCTTACAATAGCTCCTCTAAAGTTCTGAACTAATAGCAAAAAGGGATAAATTAGAAGAGAAATGTTTAGGACCATTTAAAAGTGAAAAAAAGCCATAGTTCAAAAAACAATTATCCAGACATGTGTCATCGTTATCAGTTACAGTAACACAGAAACACAAACTTTATGGGAAGTTTTACTCAGGACAGGAGAAAGGAACAAAATAAAACCCCCTCAGTCTATGTTTTTTGGGATTGATTGAATTTATTTCTAGTTGATTTCAGAACGGCTAAACAGATTAGCCTTGGTTAATTTTTGAAAGGGGGAATACTACGGCAGTATATTAGATTGGGAAATCAAAAAGTTCCTGGAGATCTATGGCAGACATTTCCATTTTGTTTTCCCTAAACAACATGGGCCCGTCCATATAGTTACTAGGAGTCAAACTTTAGAGCAGGGGTTGGCAGCTATCTCCTTTTTATGACTTGTGGACTTCAACTCCCAGAATTGCTGAGCCAACCATGCTGGCTCAGGAATTCTGGGAATTGAAATCCACAAGTCATAAGGCCCCACCTCTGCTTTAGAAAATGAACACATATCACCGTGACAGCGAACCTATGGCACGCGTGCCACGGGTGGCACGTGGAGCCATTTCCGCAGGCACACGAGCCGTCACCTTAGATTAGCTCCACCACACGGCCAGCTGATTTATGGATCTCTGCCGTGCATGCGGGAGACGCGTGCAAATGCCTATGCCGCCCTGCCCCTCCCAGGAGTCTCCATGTGGATGACTGTTTTGGATGTCAGGTAAGTACAGGGCTCGCGCAGAGGCTCTGGGAGGGTGAAAAATGGGCCTACCGGAAGTGGGCCGTTTCCAGCCTACGGAGGGCCGGAGAAGGCCATTTTTGCCCTCCTGTAGGCTCAGGAAAGCCTCTGGAGCCCATGGAGGGCGAAAAACGGCCCTACCGGAAGTCCATAAACAGGCCATTTCCAGCCTCCGGAGGCTTCAGGGAGGATTGCTAGGCCCAAAACAGGGTGCGGGGGGGGGGGGTGGCGCGCGCCTGCACAGGGGGGAAGGGCAGCACGGGGGGAGTGTGCGTGCCTGCACAGGGGGGGGGGCGTGCATGGGGGCATTGCATTATGGGTGTGGGCACATGGGTGTGCACTATTGCGCTTGCGCTTTTGGCACCCAAGCAGAAAAGGTTAGCCATCACTGACATATCATTTCAAGATCCTAATAATTTGGAAATTGAAAACATAACAGTTCAAAACAGAAAAAGAGTACCTGGCACTTCGTGTCCTCTTATAGATTCTCTGCTGCTCTAATATACAGTAAGCTGATGACATGTTCAAGTTTCCTTCTCTTGCTCATGCACATTCTGAAAAATGTCCCTGTGATCTACATCATGAGAAAACTGATTTATAATGGAGCACTGGTCTGCTGGAAGTGTGCCTTTAGATTCTGAAACAGCAGTTGTCCTTAAAGTTATCTTGGGGTTTGCTTGTTTTTCACTACCTCAGACATCTCAAGTATCTATTTTTTCCCCCTTGGAGGCTACACTCCAGTGCATTTTCTTCTGCTGAGTGGTATATAAAAACAACACATAATATAATGATTTTCATTTAAACGAAGAATGTCCAGCTGCAGTGTTTCAAATAATCATACAAAATATACATGTAGATTTGATTCCATTTGACCTCTGAAGGTAGAAGAATTTCTGGGATAGCATCTTGTAAATTCTAGAGACAAATTAGTCACAGCTATGAAAATCAAATGTATCCCTCATGGTCATCATCATCATCATCACCCTCATCTTCATCATCATCATCTTCTATTTCATCTTCATCATTCATGATATCATCATCCTCATCATCTGTCCATTCATGGAAATCACCACTCGCAAAATCCCCTGATGTCTCTAAATCTACACAATGAAGAGGAAAATATATAAATAGGTAACACACACAAACACACACACACACAATTAATGTTTCTTTAAGTGTCCTACAGGATTGTTATTTTTATTTATTTTTTTTTTGCAATTAACCCTAGAGACCTAGTGGTTAAAGCACTAAGCTAGAAAGCGGGAAACGTGAGTTCTAATCCTGCTTTAGGCATGAGTGCTGTTTGGGTGACTTTAGGCTAGTCATTCTTTCTCAGCCCAACCTATCTCACAAGATTGTTGTGGGGAAAATAGGAGGAGGAAGGTGTGTTGCATGTGTTTGTTGCTTTAATTTAGGAGTTATGTGTAAAAATAATATACAGAAAATAAATAAATACAAACAATTAAAACAAAAGCAAAAGAAAATGATCGTGAATGTCCAGAAAAACACAACACAATGCCTCCCAAAATAGAACAATACCAGAAACGTTAAAATCAACAAGGATTCAGTAAGCACCCAGTCTCCAGGCCTTTCCAGCATTTATGGAACATCCTCAGGGTGTTTATTGGAAGGGAGGGGAGGGATACTATTCCAGAAGGCAAAAATGCTTGGAGTTATCAGATAACTAGGTCCCGAGCTATGAGGGTCTTTCTATATGAAAATCCTCACCTTGAATTGCACACAGAAACTGGCTGGCAACCACTGCAATATACAAAACAGCAATGACACACAGACCTGCCTGTGCTATATAAATACCATCCTGTGCTGCCATATTCTTGACCATTTGTAGCTTCCAAATAAATTTCAAGGGCAATCCCACGTACAGCCTATTGAAGTAATCCAGTCTTGAGATTACGGCATGAGTGACTTTCTGACAGATCTCTCAATCTATGAATGGGCACATCTGGTGCACCAGATTTTTTTTAATTTTTTTTTTTTTAATTTGATTTATATGCCGCCCTTCTCCGGAGACTCAGGGCGGCTTACAATGCGCTAAGCAATAGCCTTCATACTTTTTGTATATTTATACAAAGTCAGCTTATTGCCCCCCACAAACTGGGTCCTCAGTTTACCTACCTTAGAAAGGATGGAAGGCTGAGTCAACCTTGAGCCTTGGTGAGATTCGAACCTGCAATAATTGCAGGCAGCTGATGTTAATAACAGGGCTTTAGACCACTGTACTATCCAAGGCTCTTTTAATCCATGCAGAGGTTTTCTTCCCAAAGCTGCCCCTTGCTCCTCAAGCTGGAGCAGTGAATCTTTTCCCAGGTCTTTCCAGATAAATACTATTTTAATAAATCATCAGAGAACTACAGTGCCTGCTGAACTGAACTATACTGAAATGAAGTACCATAACCCTTCCTCAATCGATTCATTAGAATTCATTTGAATTCTGAAGAACTCTTATGATGATATTAACTGCCTAGAGAAGAAAAGCATGATTTGCTGATTGGTTATCCTACCCTTACATTTTTATTCTTTCCAGTTAAGGCTCTATAGCCGTGATGGCGAACCTATGGCACGGGTGCCACAGGTGGCACGCGGAGCCATATCAGTGGGCACGCGAGCTCAGCTCCGGCACACATGCGTGCGCCAGCCAGCTGATTTTTGGGCCTTCTG
Organism: Ptyas mucosa; assembly: GCA_012654045.1. Taxonomy (NCBI): domain Eukaryota; kingdom Metazoa; phylum Chordata; class Lepidosauria; order Squamata; family Colubridae; genus Ptyas; species Ptyas mucosa. The sequence goes on along the minus strand of WNWU01000048.1, from coordinate 3,652,417 downwards.
GGCCCACCAGAAGTCAGGAAACAGACTGTTTCTGGCCTCTGGAGGGCCTCGGGGGGGCTGGGGAAGGCCATTTTTGCCCTCCCCAGGCTCCTAGAAAGGCTCTGGAGCCTGAGGAGAGCAAAAAATGGGCCTACCGGGCTCACCGTGCAAGCACGTGCCAAAAGCAGGGGGAGCATGGGAGGGCAGGGCGCATAGAATTATGGATGTGGGCACGCGTGTGTATGACCCCATCGCGCTCCCCCCGCTTTTGGCACGCAATGGCAAAAAGGTTAGCCATCACTGCTCTATAGCAACATAACAGAACTTTACTCAGCGGGGGCAGAGAATGTTTAGGGTTTCTATTGTGCACAGAATACCATTACATGGCAGCCTAAAGTTGTTGTATTTGAGTAATATATTCCCACCATCTTTTCTCTGGGGGGGCTAAATACGACAAAACATTAATTTGGCAAAGAAAGTGTATGTTTTTCAATTAAGTAAATGGTAAATTATATAAAGTATCTTGTACTTCAAGTAGAAGAGAAAATTATTAAAATTAAAGTTAATTATTGTAAGAGAAAGCAATGGCTTCTTCTGAAGGCAAGCAAGAATAGGTGATGTGAGCTGTGCTCAGTGATTTAATGAATCTATAATTATGATAGCAATTCATTGCAATCTATTCATAAAACCAATTCAACACAATATTCTTTTATTAGTTCATTATTTATATGAAAAGCTAATGGTCCAAGATAAAGATTAAGATAAGTGAGAAAGGGTCAGTCTGATGTCTTCTTTGAATGTGACGTGTAGATTATTTGAGGCATATGCTCAATTCTCAGCCCCCAAATCCTTTCCAAATTAGTCTCCAAATCAGCCTTTCCCAACATGGTATCTATCTAACATAAAGTGGTAGAGATAGAAGTTATAACTTAATATACTGTATGTGGACACCCTCAAGGTGGGAAAATTAGTTTAGATTAAAAACCTTCAAAATTAGCTATTGCAATGCTGGAATTAGCACACGGTTTTAATGGGGAAACAGGGACATTTTGGAGACTTACCACAATCTGCAGCGCCGTGTGTTCGGGATCCTGTGACTTCATTACCATATCTGTCGACACACCAGCATTGACCGGCAGTTCCATGACACTGAGTTGGTTTATAGTAGCCATCTTCATCACATAAAGGAATATACTGCCCTGAACAAGACAAAAACCACAAATATTTCGCAACGTTTTGCGGCTTTTATATTATGACTCCAATGAAGCATCTTTTAAAGAAACGTATAACATTTAATGGATATTTACTTTAGTATAAGAACTCTTTCTCCTGAATTTCTTTTAAATATCAAGTCAATCTGTCCTGAAAGAGATTGGTTGCTATGCAAAAAAAAAAAAAAAAAAAAGAGAGGAAAGATTATACCCTTTAATTTGCATAGCTTTGCAAAATAGATTTAATAAAAATTATCCAAAAATGTTGTTTTACTTTAATTTATTTTTGTATTACCTAGTCTTAGTGTTTTAAAAGTAAAATGGCCATTCTAGCAATAGTTTAAAATAGCAGCACTATCTTCAAGGTAAGGCACGGAGGGTCCATAGTTTAAAAGTGGCACAGCCTGAGTGGCGTAGGAGGCTAATGCCTCCTACTAAGGCAGCATTTAACATCTAGCTGCCTGCAATTACTGCGAGTTCAATTCTCACCAGGCTCAAGGTTGACTCAGCCTTCCATCCTTTCTAAGGTGAGTAAAATGAAGACCCGGTTGTGGGGGCAATAAGCTGACTTTGTATAAAATATACAAAAGTATGAAGGCTATTGCTTAACGCATTGTAAGCCGCCCTGAATCTCCAGAGAAGGGCGGCATATAAATAAAAAAATTAAAAAAAAAAAGATTTGGGAGAAGGTCTGTGCTCCGGCAGATTGAGTCCTACCACCAATTGACAGAGTGAGCTCCCATCACTTGCCTCAACTCCTGCCAGTCTAGAAATTCAAAAGCATGTAAATGCAAGTAGATAAATAGGTACTTCAGTGGAAAGGCAACAGCATTCAGTGTTTCACCATACATTTTGTGCTGTGGCATGATGTCATGCTGGCCACATGACTAGGGAAACATCTTTGGAAAGCCTTGGCTAAATGGCTTAAAGAAATGAAGATGAGCACTGATAAGACTAGTAGAATAAGACCTGCAGGGACACCTTTACCTTTTTACTATCTTCAAACTAATAATGAAATAATTTTAATAGCTTTCAATGTGTTTATACATTCTGTTAATAGAATTTTGGTTGATTATTTTAGGATTCATGTTAATTTTGTATTGCAGTTCCACTAGAATTATTTATTGTATAAGCAAAAAAAAAAGCTTCAAAAAATAACATATAACTTACCTAGAAACTTCTTTCCCCCTTGCTGTTTATAAATGTTGCTGAGTAATGACTGGCAAGGCGGATCTAGAATAACATCAGGCATGTTAAAATTTAGCAAGTATGACAACTGAAGAAAGTTTTGCTCAATTTATAAGTTTCTTTCAAATATTTTAAAACGTTTGATTATCATTTTAAACTTCTTATCCAGAAGATAGTCGCTAAACCTGGTTTGCAAATCATTTTTCTAGACTGGGTTACAGAAGTGTTTTGATTCTGCCTCTGCTTATTCAGATGTGCATTGAAATGCCATAGGAGCACCTTTCCCAGTTTGGGTCTTTCCATACATATTGTTGCATACTAAAAAGCAGAGACATCACCCTGCCAACAAAAGACCGTATAGTCAAGGCTATGGTTTTCCCAGTTGTAATGTATGGCTGTGAAAGTTGGACCATAAGAAAGGCTGAGCGCCAAAGAATTGAGGCCTTTGAATTATGGTGCTGGAGAAGACTCCTGCGAGTCCCTTGGACTGCAGGGCGATCAAACCGGTCAGTCCTAGAGGAGATCAACCCTGACTGCTCTTTAGAAGGCCAGATCCTGAAGAGGAAACTGAAATACTTTGGCCACCTAATGAGAAGGAAGGACTCACTGGAGAAGAGCCTAATGCTGGGAAAGATTGAGGGCAAAAGAAGAATGGGATGGCAGTGAATGAGGTGGCTGGATGGAGTCACTGAAGCAGTAGGCATAAGCTTAAATGGACTCCAGAGAATGTTAGAGGACAGGAAGGCCTGGAGGAACATTGTCCATGGGGACCTGCAATGGGTCGGACACAACTTCGCAACTAACAACAACAATACATATTGATACATTTGGAACTACTGGACTGAAGAAGGTTCTTTTAAACGAAGTATGACAAGTACAGGTTTGCCCTGCTATTTACATATTACTTCCGATAACTAAATATATTATTTAGTTATACTGTATACAGTATATATTATAATATATATTATATCTATTAATAATAGATATCATACAGTAGACCTAACTTCTTTGAATTAGTTTAGTTTTTACAAGGGTACATTCAGGAATGTTATTATATCATTATATTTTCCACTAATAAATTCTATTAAAATAATTAATGTATATAGTGTACATTTTAGATTATAAAAAAATCATTCTGTTTACTCATGTACATTTTTTCTATTGTTTCATAGCATATATACATACATTTGCTTAACCAAACTATACAAAATTCGACAAACAACCAGAAGTTTTAAAACATGCTAATATTTAATCTGTCAAAAATATATTCCAAGACAATTTAAAGTATTCGAAAAACAGTATTGAAAAACAGCAGAACATATTTATTTAGTTGAAACTGACAGTAACTATTCTGCAGAGGCAAAACATTAGTCATATATCTGTATTCCAGGGAGAAAATGCAAAAGTACGCAAGCTTCTGACTTCCATTGAGAGAATTACTCATTGAAACCAGTGTTTGACTAGATTATGCCTTCTTTGTACATGACTTGCCATTGTATTTTTTGAGAATAAATCCCCAGGAATAGGATAGGGAAGTCTATCAAGCTCTCCAGTACAAGACAAAATGGCATGGGACAACTTGCTGCTGCCTTCCTGCAGTGGCCAACTCATTCCAGCCAACTTGCTGTGGCCAACTCCCCATAGGACAACTCTCCATGGCCATTCGACAACCTGCCATAGGATCACTCACCATGGAACAATTCAACAATTCAATTTATTTAAAATAATTAAAAAGTTATTTTAATTTTGCCATTCACATTTCATTTTATCCCTCCTTTTGCATCAGTTATTTAATGATTTTATTCCATCATTTCTTCGACACTTGTCCTGCAACAAGTTGTCCCACAGCGAGTTGGCTGCAGCTAGGTGACTGAAGCAAGTTGGCTGTGGTGTGTTGGCTGCGGTGAGTTTGTCCTAGACCCAAGACAGAACCATTCCCTAATCCTTGATCTTCACTATTGCACCATAGAGATGGTGATATTGGTTGGTTGAATCAGACAACAGAGAAGTAACTAAATGCTCACTTTCAAGTAAAAAGTCCTTTGCTACTTGAGAATATTCAAAATTCTTGGATAACCTTGTAGATCAGGGGTGTCAAACTGGTGGCCAATGGGCTGGATGCATCATGCGCAGACCATGTGCAGCTCCGTGAATAGGAAAAACATTGCAAGACATCATGTGATGGCAACGTGACGCCCAAGTTTGACACCCATGTTGTAGATGGCCCAGACTTGACAAGCAGCAACCAAATACAGGATGATTATTCAAAATATTTAGATAGGTTTGCCATGGTGTGGCTGAATAGAATAGAATAGAATAGAATAGAATAGAATAGAATAGAATAGA
>WNWU01000048.1:3568867-3647683 GCA_012654045.1 Ptyas mucosa | reverse complement strand
TAGAGTAGAGTAGAGTAGAGTAGAGTAGAGTAGAGTAGAGTAGAGTAGAGTAGAATAGAATAGAATTGAATCGAATAGAATTCTTTATTGGCCAAGTGTGATTGAACACACAAGGAATTTGTCTTTGGTGCATACGCTCTCAGTGTACATAAAAGAAAAGATACATTAATCAAGAATCATAAGGTACAACACTTAATGATAGTCATAGGGAAACAGTCAATATAAATCTTAAGGATACCAGCAACAAGGTTACAGTCATACAGTCATAAGTGGGAGGAGATGGGTGATAGGAACGATGAGAAGATTAATAGTAATGAAGACTTAGTAACTAGTTTGACAGTGTTGAGGGAATTATTTGTTTAGCAGAGTGATGGCGTTCGGGGAAAAACTTCTCTTATGTCTAGTTGTTCTGGTGTGCAGTACTCTATAGCATCGTTTTCAGGGTAGGAGTCAAAACAGTTTATGTCCAGGATGTGAGGACATAAATATATAATAATAAATATAAATAAATATTTTATGTAAATATAAATATTTATATAAATATGTAAATATTTTCCCAGCTAAATATTTCACAGTTAATTAATAATTAGCTTTATATCTTTCTATCATAATTTCAAGACTATATGTATCAATGATATCTGTATCTACAATATATATAGTAATATCCATGTACTGAGTAAGAATCTATCTAAAGCATTTTGAGTTTTGAACTCACTGAACAACAAATCATTTTTGTGTTTAATTCCTTTAGTAACCCTTTTGGAATTTGTTCTTATACTAATTAATCTAGGATAGGAGAATGTTTGTATATGTATGGATTTAACTCTTTTGTTGCTGTTGTTGCACTGTATTTTCAAGAACCAGCTTAGACTGCCATAAGGCATATTCTATTTTCCATTTTTCCATAGCTTTCAACTGCTTGAATATTATTTTAATTGCTCACCTTGCTGCCTTTGGAAACAATAACACCATTCATTGTTTGATATTAAACTGTCCTTGTAAGTGTCACAAGAATTGAAGAATGCCTTGGTGCACTGCTCATTCTTGTCAAGATATATGCTTCCAAGTTCTGATTGGTCCAAAAGTAGGTCATAGTTTGTATCAAGTCTGTTAAACATCCAGCCAAGAGAGTCCTTGCAAATTGGTAAAATGCTGGTATCAAATCCTAAGAGGCAAAGACACCAAGCAATTAATTCACTAATACCAACATAGCTGACACACATATCAACATATTCAATGGTGTCCTTTCTCACAGGAACTATTTTATACCATAAAACTAGATCAGGTCTGTGCTAACGGCATTTAGCAAGGGTATTAGGTGATGCAAAATTTGAAAGGATTACTAAATAGCAGCAACACTAGTTCTTTGCTCTAGTGGTTTACGGTTATCCACCTGGAATTTTGCAAAGCAGATCTGGTGCTTTACTGTTACTTATTATTTTATCATTTGTTTGTTTCCCCAAATTATCATGTATCCAGTTCAAACACTCAAGTAAATATTTTAACCATTATTTAAAACAAACCCGGTAATTGGCAACTTCAAAAATTAGTAACATGAATTGCAATTAAAATTGATTTAATTAATTTAATAATTCATTAATTCCTTAAAAAAAAAAACCCTGCTAAAATGGCCTTACATAGCATGTGTCAGGGTTCTGACTTATGCCCTAATTAAGTCATGAGCCTGAAGCCAAGCTTCAAAAGAGATCCAGTTATTTAATAGGAACTTCATGTCGGCATGGACCAACTCTGGCCTCACTTAATTCGCATCCCGGCTTTGACCTTGTTTCTCCCTCCCCCCAAGATGTGTCATCAGTCACATTCTCCAACAAAGCAATTTCATGGGTTGTAGAGATCCCTCCCTCCGGCCACTGTGGATCTGCGTGGATATGACCTTGACCTGGCTGGCTGGAATGTGCTTTATTTTGACTGAAGTGCAAGTTCCTCAATGCAGCTGCGATGTTCTATTCCCCACCCATCCCTGCCTATGGCAACTTGAGAGCAGGTCAGGAATGCTTCGCGAGTTGACAGCATGATCTTCAACTACCAAACGTTCTGCAGGTTTTTAGCATTCTATAAAATATTACTAATATATGAGTCATCATGGCTTGGTATGTTTGTGTAAGTTCCAGAGGAAATGGGCCACCTTTAAGAAATCCTGTTTCCAGATTCTAGACCAAGGGTGTCAAACTCCATTTCATTGAGGGCTGCATCAGGGTTGTGTTTGACCTCAGGGGCCCAGGGTGTGCATGGCCAGTGTGGGCAAGGCCAGCTTTTTTTTTTTTTTTTAATAAAAAGTTTTTATTGGTTAAAAATATACAATATTATAGTTTACAATATGTTGAATTTTCAATATCTTTATATAAAGATATTTCAATTATTTTCTTTTTTTAATTTCTCACACAACAGACATTATTATCTTAAATCAAAACAAACAACCAGGTTATATAAAAATTATATAAACAAAAAAAAGTGTTATACAAAATACAATAAAAGAAGAGAGAGAGAAAAAAATGTCAATTAAAAAAACCTTAAACAATAGATTCCCCTCCTTTCTTCATTTCCTAGTTCTGGCTCTTAAAACCATGGTCTGGCCTCCCTCCCCCTCCCGGGCCGCAACAGCTCCGTCCGCCTCCGCTCCTTGATCATCTAATACTTCCCCCTCTTCGGCTCCTGTATCTTCTCCACCTAGGAAGGATTTATGTTGGTCAAAAAAAGCCTTAGCTTCCGTTACATTATTAATTTTCTTCTTACTGTCCTCCCAAAAAATCATCAAACCCTCCGGAATCAGCCACCTAAAACCTACTCCCTTGAGGTACAGCTTATTTGATAAAAAATAATATTTTCTTCTTAATTCTCGTACCTGTCTGGGAATCTGCTTCAGGATGGTGATCTCCTTGCCCCTGTACACCAGCGCCCCCAGTCTTTGTTTTCTCAATATCTCATCTCTCAGTTCCCTTCTCACAAATTTAATATGAATCTCTCTTGGTAGATTATGTAAAATTGCAAATTGTGAGTTTACTCTGTACACCAAGTCCACATCCCTTCCAATAGACTCCAAATCTCTTTCTAAAAATTCACCCAACATTTTAACCATCACTTCTCTCAAATTTTCCTGGTCAAGTTGTTCCACGTTTTGGAACCTGAGAAAATAAGACATCTTATCCAATTGTAAGGTTAACATTGCATTTCCTCTCCCATCCTCCACCTTCTGGAGTGCCCGTACCTCCCCCTCCAGACCCCCCATCTTCTTCTTGTTTTGCTCTGCCAGCTGTTGAACATCATTTAAATCTTTTTTCATAAGTGTCATTTCAGATTTAATTTCAGATAATCCTTTTTGGACGTCATCTAACTTGTCCAACTTCTGGTCCAATATCGCCAGTCTTTCCAAAATTTTCCCCATGTCAGTTGCTGCTGATTTGTGGCCCTTAGCCATCTTAGATCAATAGAAGATGAGGAATCAAAGGGCAAACCTCCAGAGAAGAAAGAGGGATTAGCAATCAAAGTAATTTTTCAACTGTCCACCAGTGGGCGCTCACAGGAGCAACGAGTCCGAAGTATAGAGTAGGTCAAACAGGAAGCCAGAGGAGAATGTTGTCTTCAATCATAAATAAAGAAGCAGGAAGTCAGACCGCCGCCATTGCCTGCCGGGGGGAGGGGCCACCAGACCTCTCCAAGAGACTCTGCCACAGCCATCCTCCAAGGAAAAGTCAGAAAGGTAAGGGGTTTCACCCCATCTCCTTCCCCCTAGTTCTCTGCCACGGCACCTTTCCAGCTACAAGGGGGGGGGGGAAAACTCCACCCCCCCCTCGCCTCCAGGATGCCTGCTCCACTCTGCAATCAGTCAGTGCAGTCCGTTGTGCCTTCTTAGGTAGCACCGGTCCCCTTAGGCGCTGTGGCGCCTCCGCGGCCTCGAAAAAAAGCCGCCGATCGCCTCCCACCCCCTCTGGAGCCTCGGGCGCGCCAGCATCGGCCTCCCGGCCCCTGGAAGTGAGGCAGGGGACCCCTGGCGAGCCACCCTCAAACGGCAAACGCCCCAATAATGGGGCGCTTGGCCCAAAGGGCCTCCAGATGGGGGGGGATCAGACTCTGGGGCCAGAGCTAGCCCGATCAAAGTCTGTCGCCAGCGGAACCGGAAGCGGAACTGGGCAAGGCCAGCTTGACGACACTTGTGTCAGGGGCGCCTGTGGCAGCCCGAGCGCTCTACCGGCAAAAACAGACCTCGGGAAAGCTGTGGGTGGCCCTTGGAAGCTCCATTTTCAGCTGCAATGGCCTCCTGCAACCTTCTGCCAGTGAAAACGGAACTCCTGAGCTCCGTTTTTCACTTGCAGACGCACGACGGGCCAGTCCTTGCTATTCCCAGGGCAGCCCTGCGGGCCAGATCTAAGCATCCCGTGAGCCAGATCCGGTCCCCGGGCCTTGAGTTTGACACCCCTCTTACTCTCCAAAGTAAGAGCCTTGAGTTCTAGTCCCTCTTACTCTCCAAAGTGATATCTGTAGGCACTGCATGGCTGAATTGGAGCAGATGGACAGATTGCCTCTGGAGATTATGATCCTGTAGGTAACTCAAATCATATACAGTAGGCTTTATGGGTTATTAACAGCAATAAATTGTTAATTTATTGAACTGAATTTAGAAACACACCGACAACTAATGTAAGTAACATCTGCAAGATATACAGGATGTAGTCATCCTACAATATGTCACAGTTGCCAAATACAGGCTGTGGGATCCTTGCTAGTCTCTGAACTTGGTTGTTAGACAGCATCAAGAACTGTGAGCAGTACAACTTGAGGTACATGTATTATCTTCTACTAATAGAATACAGATCAATATACTTTGCACCAATATAATCTCTGTTTTGTTTTCAAGGGCAGTTTCCTGTGGAGCATGTTGTACTATTCCAATTGCATTAAGAACACAAATAGCTAGATGTCTGGCCACTTTGTCACAAAAAACTGAAAACAATCATGCAGCCCATCCTTCCCTCTAGATATGGCTCCTGTATTTCATCTCGCATATTTTTTTAGTAAATTAAATCTGCCGAAGATTACCCCCAATATTTCCATCATTTCCATATTTGAAAGGTTGCTGAGATTCATGGTAGAACTATTTCTACCAGAAAATACCCTAAGTGTCTTCTGGAAATCATATAGATCCATATGGTACCTGGAGTACATTTACCATGGATAACGTATTTATAGACTATTTTAAGAGATAGAAGGTTCTAGAAAAATGATATAGTGCATATCTATACTCCTTCTTTGTTCTCCTGTGTATTAGAAGAGCTTACTTGTTAATCATATTAATACTTTCAGTTTTATAACTTTGCCCATATTATGGTATAGACAGAATATAGTATACTTTGTTTCCTTTCTTTGATGTTGGTTTAATGAATCAAGGATCAATTTTTTCCCCCTAAACTTTTTACACCAAGGAAAAATATCAGTTACTGTAAGATACACATTCACTCTTGGTTTGTATTAATTCAAGTTCACTATATCTAGTGAAAGAATTCAAAGTATTTCCATGGCAAAGGAAAAGTTCTCCTTATATACATAACTCCAAGAAAAAATAAATAAATGAGAAGATTGAAATAAGTGTTTTAATTTTGGCAGGCAAGTACAGTAGATGCTGGTATTCTGGATCGCATCACATTGTGCAAATATGATACTTTTATATGGTCAGTTGCTGTATTCTGGTTAATAACATTTTATTAAAGTTTCTATAGATATAAAACTAATTAATGCCATAATTAGTGCAGCAACTTGCTGAATATTTCATAAAACACATCTGGTGGTTATTCTGAACAAATAGTTGCTAAAGATTATTAAATTTGAAAATACACATATGGTCATTGTTTTTCTTGAAAAAAGTTGCTAGACATAAAAATTTAATAAAGGATTTCTAGCTGCAAGAAAACACAGAATTATTTAGCAATGTATAAGTTAACAATGTATAAGTTAATTAGTATGTTTATTTATTCTGTTTATGTGTCTCCCTCCCTCCCTCTCTCTCTGAAATCATATTAAAATTAATTAAAGCAATTGCTTGACTGTGAATATGTTTACGTTTTATATTCATCTTGAAGCAAAAAGATTTATTGTGCCCTGATCTGGGACATGCCCCTATACTAGACTGTTGTTGTGGTACACATTATAAATCATCCCTCCTGGCAATGACCTTTTTAAAAAATAATAATCAGGAAATGAGAAGAGATTCTCAAGCCAGAACAGGAGCACATTTCATACATCAAGAGCTTCAAATCGGAACTTGTCTGGGCTTTTTTTTTAAATCACCCATATCCCTGTATGAACTTAAAAACAATGTTAACGAACAGGATAAATACAAGAAATATGAAATATAATTTTAATAAGAAATGCATCAGAATTTCACAAAAGAATGCACAGGAAGTTTTGTATATAGCATTTCCTACATTTTTTCCTCATGTTCAGTTTATATTGCATGTGCTCTAGATTACGTTAGAACAGAGATTTTCTTCAGGATGAAAAACATGATTGAGCTAAGCTTTTGAAAAGGAAAGTAGGTCATTAGAAAGTTTTTTTTTTAAAGTAAGTTTTTTCATATATTTCATTGAGATAAGCTAATGCAAGTTAAAATACACAGATGTCGCTTTGGGAAAAAGCCTTGATGGGCCAAATTTAAACTATTCTTCTCTTTGTGTTGTTTTTGAAAGTGCTTGTGGGGGTGGGGGGGAGGAGGGCAGGAACAACAGTGGTCTGGTCATAGAATAGGCCAATGATGCTTAACCTTTTCACCATCGTGTGCCAAAAGCGGGGGGGGTGCAGGGGGGGTCATGCATGTGTGTGCCCACATCCATAATTCAATGCCTCCCACACTTTGCCCCCCCCCCCCCGTGCATGTGCGCACGACCCCACCCCCAGTGCTTCCTCCGCTTTTGGCACTCGACGGCAAAAAGGTTACCAATGGGCCCGGAAGGTCCGTTTTTCCCCCTCCCCAGGCTCCAGAGGCTTTTTTGGAGCCTGGGGAGGGTGAAAACAGCTTTCCCCACTCCCCTGGAGGCCCTCTGGAGGCTGGAAACACCCAATTTCCCGACTTCCGGTGGGCCCAGAAGGCCCAAAAATCAGCTGGCTGGTGCGCACATGCACGCTGGAGCTGACCTAGGGCAACGCTCACATGCCCACAGATATGGTGCCATAGGTTCGCCATCACAGGAATAGGCCTTTTGCCAATTTTGTATATATACCAGCCCATTAATTTCCTTTTGTTCTGTTTCCTTCCTTTCAGAAAAAAAAATGCAACATTCCAGACATTACTATAAATACCTTTGCATTTTTTAGGCCTTGTCATTCCCACTATTAGCAATTATAATGCATTATAATAACACTAAAATTTGACCACAGATACAGGTAGTCTTTGACTTACAACCACAACTGAGCCCAAAAGGTTCTTTTGCTAATATGAACCATTTGCCAAGCATCCGAATTTGGACCATGTGACCACTGGGATTCTGCAACAGTCGTAAGTGCGAAAAAAGGTCATAAGTCACTTTTTTCAGTGCCATTTAACCTCAAACGGTCACTAAATGAACTGCTGTAAGTTGAAGACTACCTGTATTCTTTTTTTTAATCTATAAGGATGATGTTAAACCCCAAAGTTGCATGTATAATCAAAAGGTGGTTCTCAAAAGTGGGTTTCATATAATTTTGCCACCAGTTTGCCACGCACCGAAAATGTGAGCGCGTGCGCGAATGCGCTATGCTCATGCACGTGGCTTGCATGCATGCACGTGGCTTAGAAAATGTGGTTAAATAGCACAGCATAGCACTGGGGCGGGTGAGCAGGCCCACCCACAGGTTGCCACTATCTGAACCGATCTGAACCGGTTGAATACCACCACTGGTGGCTCTATGTCTTTTCTTTTCAAAGCCAAAAACTAAAGGTTTTTAAAAAAGACATTTGCTACTTTACAGCCACAGAGCAAAATCATGACCTTATTTTATATTAATAAATTTTGAACCACATTTTCTCCATTTACAATCAACAGCCAGAATCTGAACTACCGTATTTTTCAGAGTATAAGACGCACCGGAGTATAAGACGCAGCTTAGTTTTGGGGGAGAAAATTAGGAAAAAAAAAATCTTCCTATCAGGTATTCATCTGGCTAGCATCCTTAGTCTGGTCAGTTTCAGCATATTAGTTTGCTGGTTTTTATCCCCTGCTTGGGGATAAAAAACGGCTTCCAAAGCACAACTCATCTATGGAGAGAGAAGCAATGAGAAAAGCAGGCAAAGCACTGAGATCACTTCACTCGCTGGCGCCTTGTTAGGGTTGAAAAAAAACTTCACAGCTGATAGTCGGAGGGAGCAGGCAAAGCACTTCATTCGCTAGGGCCTCGTTAGGGCTGAAAAAAAGCTTCACAGCTGAGAGTCGGAAGAAGAAAGCAAAGCAGGGAAGATCGCTTCATTGAAAAAGCTTCTAAAGCACAGCTGAGAGTCGGAGGTAGATCGCTTCACTCGCTAGTGTCTCGTTAGGGCTGAAAAAAAGCTTCGAAAAAGCTACATTCGGAGTATAAGTCGCACCCAAATTTTCAGCCTCTTTTAGGAGGGAAAAAAGTGCATCTTATACTCCGAAAAATACGGTACTTACAATTTTAGTCAAAAAGTGTATATCTTTTCCTGATATCGATAATCTGGAATGATTAAATTGCAACGGGATTTTGACAAAAGAATCTGGCATTAAATACTGATGAGTGGAGGGATCAGTAAAGGATTTAGTAGCTGATGAATTGAAGCAAATTAAATCTATGAATAAAAGTCTGACACCCTGATCACGTGTGTGTGACAAGGGTTAAGCACATGAACACGGAGGGACTTGATTCGGTTCTCAGAATAGTAACAAAATATTATATAGTTTTAAGCAAACTACTTGTCTTATGCTCAGCCTCCCATTTCTGTCAGAGAGACAAAATGATTAGCTACTCAGCACTGTTTATAGCCTGTGATTAAGGAGTAAAAATAAACATTAAAGAACAATAATTAAGACATGCATGTGTGCAGCTCTTATTTTTATCAGGAGAAAAATGCCTACGCTTAAACCAAAATGTATTTGAAATTTGGGTGAAAAAAGAATCATAACTAGGTATATGATAGCTGGTTTTCATTAGGCTGGGATCAATTTGTCATGTTTCAAAAGGATGTTTTCCTGGTTATATGATGCACTTTCGACTGGGATTTTTCTGCTGCAATAGATAGATTCTTAGAAGCTCACAACACATTACAAAACCATACATAATACTAAGTCAAAGGTACAGAAACTTAGCAGGAAAAAAACACAAATAGAGATGAGCCGAAGAAAGGATATCTACATTATATAAAATATCATCAAACTTTACAAAGGCTTTTCTAAATCAAAAAAACCCAGTCCTAACAAAGGAGTAAAAAGGAATTTCATCATATACACAAGTCCAAAAAGTGCTTGGCAGTTGCACATAAGAAAAATACATAATATATGAATTTGGTTGTTTTCCTGAAATCAAACAAGTTGCTAGCTTGTGAAAACTCAACTAATGTGGAGACTTTCCAACTACCAAGCATTGGGATTGTTGTATATTTGTTTTTTAAAATTTCTAAAATAATGACAAATTGTATATAATCAATATTTGCAATGATCAACATTGATAAAGCTTGTTTTCGATGAAAATGGTTTTCATGGTACATCGTTTTTCCTCACTTAGCATAACTTCAATTTTAGATGCAGATAATCAGCAAAAATGCAAGCAGTTTTAGTTTTTATTATATTCAATAATAAAGAGCGGATTTGCCTTCTGCTCTTCCCCAAAGTTCTTTAAACTAAATGCCTTCTGATCTGGAGGCTTATTTTCCAGTATGGTATCTACACTGTCATGGTTATAAATATCCACTTTGCTTTTGTGGAAGAGTATTGGATTGGATTGTTGTTTCCTTGTGGAGAGTTTAGTTCCTTATCCATGATTCACCACAATTTTGGATGAAAATTTTGGGGGAGGGGAAGTCTACATTATCAACATTAGAACTCATGCCATCATTGAGCCAACTTCTTCATCATTACAATCAGGAGTGAAATTCAGCCGGTTCCTACCGGATCGCGCAATATGGTAGGGCTAACTGCTCGAAGCCCCACCCACACGGCATCATGACGTCCCTTTTTTGTGATGATTTTCAGTCATGTGCAGAAGGCTTTGCCCATGCGCGGACTATGGCGCCCACGCACATTTGCAAACCGGTAGGGAAGGTAAGTGAATTTCACCCCTGATTACAATGTAGCAATCCATGAAAGGGGCTGAATCAAAACATTGCTTTGAAACTTAGTCTACTATATAATATGGCTTGTTTAAAAAAAGAAGATCATAGTTATTTTTAAGTACTGAGTGATATGAAGACAGCTTAGTTCTTTCATTTTGTTCTATCCTTGTAAGTGTAAGCACCGAGAGTGAATTGGGCAGCCAGATATATTTTCTTAATAAAAATAAATAAATAAGTTTGGAACAGGAATTAGAGAAATAGTCTGCTCAATTCTACTACTTGATATCATGTTCAAATATTACCTTTCCTGCCTATAAAGGTAAAGGTTCCCCTTGCACATATGTGCTAGTCATTTCCAGCTCTAGGGGGTGGTGCTCATCTCTGTTTCTAAGCTGAAGAGCCAGAGCTGTCCGAAGACAACTCCGTGGTCATGTGGCCGGCATGACTAAATGCCAAAGGCGCACGGAATGCTGTTACCTTCCCTATTTTTCTACTTGCATTTTTTACATGCTTTCGAACTGCTAGGTTGGCAGAAGCTGGGACAAGTAATAGGAGCTCACCCCGTTATGTGGCACTAGGGATTCGAACCGCTGAACTGGTGACCTTTCGATCAACAAGCTCAGCGTCTTAGCCACTGAGCAACCACGTCCCATTCCTGCCTATAGTATAATATAAACCTGGATCCTATGTGTTCTCATCTCAGTACTTCTGCCAATACTGCTGAATTATAATGCAATATATAAATTATATATGCACCATTGCAATCCTACAAAGAAATAATATACAGTTAAAATAATAGAATTTATAACTAATGCAAATTTGTAAAAATAAGTACCTGAAATTAAACAGACATGAACAAATATTCAGAATATTTAAAAATGTAAATAATGAAATTAACAAGGAAAGTAGTTAACAGCTGGCACCTATTAAACAACAGACAGGAACTGGCTTGTTGTTTATTGGAGAGTCCAGTTTTAATGCTTGCAAACACTGCCTAGTAAGTTTTCTCTGTAGGCTTCCTAACCTTCTTCAATAGGAAACCACTTTCACTGTTCATAATCTCATAAACATAGCCTAGAAATAACTACAAATTCTGCTAATTTTCTGCTTTGTTTCTCTGTTATGACAGCACCAGAGGTAGGATTCAGCCGGTTCTGGCGAACTGGTAGTGGCGACTGCAGGAGGCTCCGCCCACCCACCCTGACATATTGCGCGAGTACTGCGCGTGCACCGAAGGCCGTGCACATGCACAGAGCTCACATTTGCGAACCAGTAGGGAAGGTAAGTGACTCCCACCTCTGGACAACACCATTTAACAGCTTTATGCTACCATATGCTATTGATGACCTATTTGCCAGTTCACTGCAGTTCTATCCAGTGCTTTCTGAGAGAAAAGCAACATTCATCGGTGAAATCAATTCTACCTGATATAATTCCATACTCCAAATATTGGACTCCTCCCCAGAGAGTTGATATTTGTAAAATATAAATAATTATGCTTGTGCAAAATCCCATTTCCATGTTATGTATGTGTAAAATGTATAAACTTATTGTACATAAAATCCCATTCCTATTTTTATGCACATGTACAATATGCATCATATATATATATATATATATATATATATATATATATATATATATAAATGTATATGTGTATATATGTGTGTGTGTATGTATATATATTTGTGTGTGTGTGTGTGTGTGTGTGTGTGTGTGTGTGTGTGTATCTAGCCAGGTTCTACCTACATAAGCTAAGATGTTCCTCAGCCCTGGTTCTGTGAAATCTCATTCACAACTTCTGGGCTTTTTACTGCTACTCTGTGTTGGCCTGTGGGAGACTCAGATAGATCCATTTCTGTCTTATTAGACTTCATCAGTGAGCCACACCCTATTTCAAGTATCCTCCCTGTAAAAGGTACAATGTTTCTTTTTTCCTTTTTCTTATATATATGTTTCGTATATATATGTTTGTTTTCATAGATTTTCACATGTAGAGGTATGCAAGTTTTGGTATATTCGGGTCTTTTCTCGTGTAAGATTGAGAATATCTTGGCGACGTTTCGACGAGGTCCCACTCGTCATTTTCATTCCTCGCACAAGCATGAAGCCAAAGACACCAGCCTGAAAATGATGAGTGGGATCTCATTGAAACATCACCAAGATACTCTCAATCTTACACGGGAAAAAACCCGAATACACCAAAACTTGCATACACACACACACACACACACACACACTCACATTCAGCTTAATGGACATGCTGCTTTGACAGACATTAATTAATCAATTAATTAATAATACTGTAAACAGAGTGCTATATGCTAGATTGAAAAGGCAATTAATTAATTAATTCATCACATTTATAAGCGTGCAGAATTTGTTGATAAATCTAGGTGCATATTGTTCCATGCTAATACATACACGTGTTTCTATTATCTACAGGGCAACATTTTAAGAACATGAATTTATCAAAGGCATCCTAGAAAGTGTTTAGGAAATAAAAGTTTGAAGCTTAATGAAAAATAAAATCCCTTCTAAATCAGAAATTCTTCCAGAGACGTATTAAAGATTGTTAAGTGCTTACTGCTTCTTTCAGGCCTTTGCAAAAGCCTAGCTCTCTTCTGAATTCCACTTTCATGAAGTGCCTTGAACCAGTCTCGCAATCTGCTTGCAACTTCTCTGAACTCCAAGTCACCACACGCTGAAAAGCAAAATAAAAAGTCCTTTAATCTCCACAGGCTGCCTAAAAATTAAATCTTTCATATTGTAAATAAAATGTAAAGTAGCTACAGGCAATCGTTTTGTTATAACTTCCATTCCATTTTTCTTTTTCTATATTTTTTTTTAAAAAAATGTAATTTACATAAGGCCTTTGAAAAGTTTTATTTGCAATTATTCCTTTATAAATTATTTATAATCCTTTAAAATTGCAAAATAAACTCAAAAGAAGAGTCTAGTTGAATCTGTCTAGTTTTCTATCTCATTCAAATTTCGATGTCGCACAGTGGCCAACTGGATATATTTGGAAACTCATAGCCATTTATTACAATCACTGGCAGTGAACTCACCAATTTAACTATGTACTATGCGGTAGAAACCTTTTTTTGACTATAAAACTCTCTATTTGATTTCAATGAATCTCAAGTTTTATGAAAAAGAGATTAAAATATGCTATTTAAGCTAAACATGATTTTTAGATATATATCGTATGTCCCAAAATTTTCCCTCCAAGATCCATAGTTATGAAACTTTCAAAACTCAGAGCAAAAGTATTATGGGTCTCTGATTATAATTGGCTCTCACTGACATAATGATACAAATAATATAAATTAACTGTTCTACATGCAGATACTGCTGAAATCATGATAAAGCAAAGATGGTTTAATAAGTATCTTAATAGGTTTCCACCTTGGTGACCCCTTGTGTATTTGAAAAGTTATGAATAAATGAAGATATGACATTGATGTATTAACCACAATACAACATTTTTATAATTTGAAAGCTAGAATAATATATAACAGAGCGTTTCTGTTTTTACCACATACAAGAAACACTTTATAAATTATAATAAATAGTACATAAAATATAATTATAATAAATTAATTGATCTATCAAGAAATTACTGAGCATAACAGACCTATGTTTTCTTCCAACTAGTTCTAACTAAGCTTCTGCTGCTGTCAGAGCGCTTAGTAGTTAACCGTTTCCAATTGCTAAAGAGTATTGAACTAAATTGGTAAAAGTACATTCTTATTCCGGGTAACACAAACCTCCTAACACTTCAAAGCATGGGTGCTATTCAGCAGGTTCTGAAGAACTGGTAGCGGAAATTTTGAGTAGTTCAGAGAACCGGCAAATACCACCTCTGACTGGCCCCAGAGTGGGTGGGAATGGAGATTTTGCAATATCCTTCTCCCAGGAGTGGGGGAGGGATGGGGATTTTGCAGTATCCTTTCCCTGGAGTGGGGTGGGAATGGAGATTTTTCAGTATCCTTCCCCTGCCACGCCCACCAAGCCACACCACACCCACCAAACCACGCCCACAGAACCGGTAGTAAAAAAATTTGAATTCCACCGGTTCAAAGGATATTTTTTTTAAATCTATTCCTCTCCAAACAAACAAAACACAAATGCAAACACTACAACAATTAGGAGCAGCTTGGAATAGTTTAATTTGGAAGAAGATACTATGGCATTACTCTTGAGCGCCAGCAACCTACTGTTTGTTTTACATGTGATGAACATAGGAAGAAGATGAAGTGAAAAACATAAAATTATATTGAATGTACAAAGCAGCTGACAATGGTTGGTATCTGTATAAAAAAACAAGACAAACCTGAAAGTTAGGAATAATATTAGGAATAATTAGATGTCTATTTAAACTATTTAAGAGAAAAACCATATTGACACAGTAGTAGGCTCCACATTGCCTAATTATAGCTATAGAGATTGCTAAATATGTGATATTAAATAATTCAATTAAATTATTCGGCTCTGCTACTGCCAGAATGGCAGATTGAGTTTGCAGCTTACTAAGGATTACATCTAGCTAGGTAGTCCAATTGCAGAGTTTTCTTCTTAAAATGAAAAAAAAAACTCTTTTTATTCTCATGAAGGTATGCTCCTTAAATTATATAGTACATATTGGTCTGCATTGATTTAAAATAAAGTCAAGATGAGGTAATTCAGACTGATATTTGAACCAACAGGTTGGTAGATGAATCTTTAATGACGAAGACAGACAGTAAAGGTTCTGGAAGGTTATACAGTAATAAAAAATGCATATTAAATCAGATGAATTCACTCAGGAACCTGCCAAGAAGTGCTTTCCTTTTGGTGTAATACTGAGTCGTGCTCTTACAAGCAATTCTAACAACCACTAAAATAATAAGTATGGATAAATACAATTCCCAGGTCAAATGTATTTTAGCTGACCATCAGAAAAGTTTAGAAGATGACTAGCTGTACATAAAAATAACATATTTAACCTGTATGGGCGGAATCTTTCATACATGTCCTGTAAATTATTTTCATCATGTATAAATGCAAAATGGAACCAACTGCTGAATTTGATTTCACATTAAATAAATGCTGCAATTTGGAGTTGGCATTTGAAAATACAGAAATATACTGATCAGAGTCAGAATTTTTGGAATTGCATATGTTCCTTTATTGTTTTAATTTTCAGTGCAAAATCTATTGTATTGTATTGTTTCATACTATGGACTCATGAAAGCATGTATGAAAAAAATGTCTAACATTTCTCATGTAAAATATGCATCTAACAAAGCACTGCAGGTTATAAGATTAGTCATTTCACTTACATAATATAAGATGCTTCGAATCAAAAACATGAATGTTGTCTCAAAAGAAGTTCAGCATGCAGTACATATAGAATTTTAGATGTCTATGAGTGCAAAGTAGCTGAAAGAACATTTACCTTAAAAAGCATGTCTTTAAGTGATTCTATTCAAAACATACAGCTCTTCTAGATGTCAAATAATCTGGCACACTTCTACTCAGCACAATTCTATACCATTCTATACATACTATTAACAAAACAACAGAAAACTTATAATTGCATCCTGAGGGCAAGTATAATGGTTTTCAGAGCCCAACTATACAAACGAAATAGAATTGTTCTTGAAGAGAACAATTCCTAATCCATTTCCTAATCCACATAGAAAAATAATTTGAAACTGATAAACATCAAGCATCAGTAATTTAAGAAAATGCTTTTACAAAATTTTAACCTAGCCTCCACGTATTGTAACATTTTCTATCATAGGCATGCATATGAAATAATGTGAAAGCATGTGATCTACATACTACATACTGAATTGGTAAGATTTTTAGTAAATCTGTGCCATGTAGTTCATAATTGATCACGTAGTTAGTGGCGAGTTGTTGGCCTGAAAATTTTAAAGCAAAGATATTGTCTGAGCTTGAGGATCTTCTATGTTAATTTTTTTTGTCTTTTAACTTAATTATTTCTGTTAAAGGCAGAAAAAATGTATATGCAATTTTTTTTTAATGTTGAGAAGTGAAAAACGAACAGGAAAGCCACTGCCTTCCCCAAAAGGAAAACCAAATGGGAATAGATAGTTAAATAAGAGCAAGATAAAAGGATATTACAATTATGATAGTGTGGGTTTTAGAAGTACTATATTGCTGAGAACTGTTCAAAGATGCTTCTTATTCATATACTATATATGAATAGCAAAGATAGTTGGTGAGTTGTAGAGATAACTGTTATTCCAAAAGTATTTGCCCCTATTTTGTATTATCAGAATCCATGCATATCTTGGCCAGTGAATGTTAACAGAGATCCACATGGATGCTATAGTACCGTGATGGCGAACCTATGGCACGCGTGCCACAGGTGGCACGCAGAACCATTTCGGTGGGCACGCGATCTCAGCTCTGGTGCAGATGCGCACGCCAGTCAGCTGATTTTTGAACCTTCTCGGCCCACTGGAAGTTGGCAAACAGGCTGTTTCTGGCTTCCGGAGAGCCTCGGGAGGGGGAGGCAGTTTTCACCCTCCCCAGGCTCCTAGAAAGGCTCTGGAGCTTGGGTAGGGCGAAAAACGGCCCTACCTGGCCCTCTGTGCCATCACATGCCAAAAGTGGGGGAAGCACAGGGGGGTCACGCACACGCGTGGGGGCGGGGCGCATAGAATTATCGGTGTAGGCACGTGTGCGCCCAACACCACCACCCCCGCTCCCCCCACTTTTGGCACGCGATGGCAAAAAGGTTAGCCATCACTGCTATAGTATGTTAGGGGAGTCTAAGGGAATAAATAACCCTAAAGATTAGATCTTACAAATATCATTTATTTTATAAAGTCATCCAACATTCGATATGTCACTGTGAAAAGTATACTTAAATGATTAGTTTAAAAAGTGTTTACAAAATTTTGCCTATCTCTTGTCCTGGAGAATTAATGGAAAGCGTTCCAACTTTGATTATTTCATTATTTTGTTTACTTTCTCTTTTTATCAGTTTGAATTAAAGTACTTGAAAAAACAGATCTTCATCTATCGCACCATAGTTTTGTTCAGTTTTCATAAATTAGTGCCCTCCTGATATGGTGAACCACATTTATAACATCAGCCAGTTCTTCTCTTGTTGATTAGTTTCCATCTATTGTTTCTTGTTTTGCCTTCTGGTGCTTTGGAAAATAGATTGATGTCCGTCCCCCCTTTGTGGCATCCCCACAAATATTGAAACACTGCTATTATGTCACTCCTAGTCTTTATTTTCACTAAATAAACCCAATTCCTGAAACCTTTGCTCACATTTTAACCTCCAGCCCCCTAATCATCTTGATTGTTCTTTTCTGCAGTCTTTCCAGAGTCTTTCCATATTTTTATAGTATGATGATCAAAACTGAATGCAATATTCTAAGTGTGGTCTTACTAAAGCTTTATAAAGTGGTACTAATACTTCATGTGATCTTGATTTCACCCCTCTCTTAATGCAACCTAGAATCGTGTTGGCTTTTTTGGCTGCTGCTGCACACTGTTGGTTCATATTTAAGTGATTGTTCCCCTGGACTACAAGATCCTTTTCACTGTTACTGCTACTGAGCCAGGTTTCACCTTATCTGTATCTGTACATTTGATTTTTCTTGCCTAAGTGTAAAATCTTACTTTTCTCTACATTGAATTTCATTTTGTTAGATAGGGGCCAATGTTTAAGACTGTCAAGATCTATCTGGATCTTGAGCCTATCTTCTGGAGTGTTGGATATTTTTGCCAGTTTAGTGCCATCTGCAAATTTGTTGAATTCCTCTTCCACTGTATTCCCTCATCTAAATAGTTTGTGTAAATGTTGAAAAGTAGTGGACCTTAAACCCACTGCTTCCTTTCTTCCATGTAGACATAGTTCCATTAAGGACTTCACATTGAATGTGATTTGTCAGCTAATCTGCTGGTGATGCGGTCTATCCCACTTTTTTTTTAAGCACATCAAGAAATGGGTTGTGGTCTACTTTGTCAAATGCCTTACTAAAATCCATGTATATTATGTCCATTACATTTTGCTGGTCGCCTAATTTAGTCACTTTGTCAAAGAATGAAATAAGATTTGTTTGGCATGATCTGTTTTTGACAAACCCATGTTGGCTTCTGGTTATAACTTTCCTTTTTGCATGAAGATAGATGCAAAGAATGAATTAAGTAGATCTGCTTTCTCTCTACTGCCTGTTACTTCCTTGCCATCTTCTCTTGTTAGTGGACCAATTGTTTCCTTCACTTTTTTTCTTGTTTTCATATGTTGAAAGAAATGTTTTACAATTATTTTTGACATTTGTTGCATGTTTTACTTCATTCTGAACCTTAGCTTTCTTGGCTTCATCCTTGCAAGTTCAGGCTATTTGTTGGTATTGCCTTAGTTATTTTTCCATTTTTTGTATTTATCCTCTCTTTATCAGAGAGTTCTTTGTGTAACCATGCTGATTTCTTCTTTGATTTCTTGTTTTTCTTTTTCAGTGGTATTGAGGTGACCTGGGCTTTTCTAATCATATTTTTCAATGTTTCTTAAACTTCTTGAATTGTGTTCCCCTTTAAGGTTTTCATACATGGAATCTTTTCCAAGCACTCTCCAAGTTTGTTAAAATCAGCTTTTTTAAAGTCTAAGACACTGATTTGATTATATTCTATTGCTTGTGTTTGCATTATATTGGATTCCAATATGACATGGTCACTCTTCCGCAAAGTTCCTAAGATTTATTTCAACTTTCTATGAAAACAATTCCAGGAGTTCCAAAACTAGGGAGAAAATTAGATAATTTGTTATGGTCTATGGTGTGGTTCTATTCCACCTTCATTCTTGAACTTTTGAGATAGACTCATTGGAAGCATGGTAGATTGCTATCTGACATCTTGGTTACCTCAGGCAATAATTGAAGCTAATTATCTTTGTTGCAGCCATGTCATTTTGTAAATTAAATGATGGATAGTTGCAAGATAGAAACACATAATAAGGTAGGACAGCCAATATAAAACTTCCTTCCTGTTCAGATTTAAGAGGTAAGTAAAAAAAACTGCTGGGAAAGCCAAGTAATAGCCCTAAAGACATATCTCTGAAACAAGGTTAAAATAACCTTTAATTCACTCCAATCAGAACATTATTTTATCAGCTCAGATGAATCTCTACATGGTCAGAGCCTATATACAACTCGTTAATCATTTCAAACTAGAAAGAAAACAGAATTATTAGTTTTCAGAAGAAAAGAACCCGAACCCAATGCTACTTGGATACTACTATTCTATGACAGCTTTGTTTCTTTATTTTTTTAAAAAAGAGAAAACAAATAAATGCCTTTTGTTTTATTAGAACAGAACAGAATAGAAATTGCAAATAAAAGCCATATGATTTGCTACTTAACTATTTGAGTTTTATACACTAATTATTCCATGTTATGAGATAATTAATATAAATACTGCTGAAATACCAGGGAAGTACATCTTTTTTTACTACTTTAAATTAATGTTACATAGAGACATTCTGTCCATGACTAATGTAGCAGAAAATTTAAAATGTTTTCAATTAAATTAGATACCCAGTAGAGGGATTTGATCAAATTGTCTCCACACTGTTGTCAAGCATGCCTCATTCTGTCATCAAAAACTACAGGATTATATCAAGATTTACAGCATGGAGAACTGACAGGTTAAGACAGATCTGAGATATTTATTTATTAAGAATAGGGGTGGGTTTTGGGGGGGGGAGATGTTTATCTTAAATTGTGTGCTTCTTTCATTAGCTTGAATTAATACCAGTGGTGGCAGCTGAGAGGAGAAGGAAGGCATTTAAAGAAACTGGTACACCTTTAAGGCCCTATTTTATATATTATATACTAGCAGATAACCCGGCATTGCCTGGGTATTTATGTATCCCAATCTTTGCAAGCTTTTAAAAGTATATATATAGTATACACATTATAAAGTAAAATCATACATAAAATCACTATAATTCTTTGGATCCCACCCCTGTCCATCCGGCTGCCCACACCTACCAGTAACCACCATCTGGCGCCCGAAGGCATTGGGGCTGCACATGGCTGGCCGCCGCGGTAACCACCTGGGCCGACACCCATCCGGTGGCAATGATCCTCCTCGCCAACTGGAATGGCCAAGTGGGTGGTGCATGGCCACTGTGGGAGGCCACCAGAATCTATCAGCTGGGTGGTATGGCAGCTATATTCACCCTGAGGGGTGTTAGGGGTGTCTTAACCCCACAGTATTTTTTTCCAGAGAGTATGTCATCTGTGTACTAAGTTTGGTTAAAATTGTTAGAGGCCTTCCAGAGTTATGCTGGAACACACACACACACACTGAGGAGTGTTAGGGTGTCTTACCCCCACAGTATCGTTTTCCAGAGAGTAAGTCATTTGTGTACCAAGTTTGGTTGAAATTGCTCAAGGCGTTCCAGAGTTATGCTGGAACACACACACATACATACATGTATGTATGTATGTATGTATGGCCAAATTGATTAATGGCATATAAAGGCAGAGATCTCTGTAATGATAGTTTAATACTCTGACAATGTCACCAGATGGCTGACAAAAGCTTAGTAGAATAAAAATTTAATTATTTTAGTTCTGAAGCTCGCAGAATGTCTCCTCCTTTGTTTACAAATATACCTGGAACTCGTATTTTTAGAATAGTTTCTAATAGCTATCTATCTGTCTGTCTGTCTGTCTGTCTGTCATTTTTGTTCTTTCCTTTATAGTTATTAGTTTTTGTTTTCTGCCCTTTGTTCTCATGTTAAATATTGTGGCCTTTTGTTTTGAGTTTATTTATAGCTGTTTTACATAAAATATTTCACTTGAAATATTTAAATTTGAGAAACTTTTATTTTGTATTCCTTTATCCTTTGTGATTAACAGCCCATAGAAATTATAGTTATAACTGTTCACACGTTTTGTGATGAAGGCTGGATTATTTTGAATTGTTCAACATTTTTCTTTTATCAATCCCTTTTACTAATTTGTGCCTTTTCACATACCTAGGATTCTTCTCTATTTCTTGTAAAATGCTGGCAGTCACCTAAATGGAAAAGCAAAACATTTAAATAGCATGCTTTGCTCATCATTGTGTATGTGTAGGGGTGAGTTTTCTGTTACTTCTATGGTGTATGTATCTATGTGAATCATATTATTTTTGGTCTGATCACCTACATTGTCACAGAGGGTGGAGTGGTCCCAATTTATATATGGTCTTATCAGTACGTATTCTATAGACAATTTTGGAAGACTACTATGCAAGAGAGCCAATTTGGTGAAATGGCCATGACACCAGGCTAAAAACTGGGAGGTTGTGAGTTCTAGTCCTACTTTAGGCACAGAGCTAGTTAGGTGACTTTGGACCAATCACTATCTCTCAGCGTCAGGAAGAAAGCAATGGCAAACTTCTTCTGAAAATTTTGCCAAAAAATAGAAGGACTACTCTAGGCAATTCCCAGAAGTCAAGACTGACTTACAGTGGGGGAAAATGCTTATAAAACACTAGTAGAAGACTCAAAATCATTCCGTGCACTTAATCTATATGTCCTTTAACTGTAATTATTTGCATTAGGAAAACTAAAGAATCATCTTGAATAGAAACATAACACAGATTTTATTGCTAATATAGTCTTAATAAAATTATAGATAGATAGATAGATAGATAGATAGATAGATATAGATATATTGTTTGTGCTTTTATATCTTGCATTAATATTCAACAACCATATACAGTATAGATTCTTTCCAATTTCATAAGATGGCATTTATATCTGGTAACACAGCTGATAAGAAATCAGTAGGGGAAAATTATTAAATTAATTTTCACCATGATGAATAATCAAAACTTTATACACAGTGAAGATACCAATTTTTAACTTTTGACTCCATATATACATAAACCAGTTCTTATAATATTAAGGAATGTCCTATCAGGAAGACCATGTACTCTATATTACGTGACTTATGGCTTCACTTTCAAGCAAACTTATTATTGTCAGTAAAGCTATCGTACTGCAAACACCTTTTGCAACAATTTATAATATTGCCCATTGAGATATTTTTTAAAGGCTATTTTAGAGTCACATCTACAAGGACTTTTTTTAAAGTGGACATGAAATGCTAAGAAACAATCTATTCAGCCATAAATTGTATTATTATTATTAATAATAAAATACTGTTATTTGATTGAAGTGGCTGTAATTATCAGCTGTGTTACTTTTAGCTGAAAAGAACTGTCAAATCATCATCTCTGTGTTTCTTTTATCACATGTATCTTAGACTAACTGTCAACTCACAAAGCATCCACAGAGCTGGGACGTAAATTAAGTGAGGTCAGAATTGGCTTCAGTTGGAACGTGCCTACATGAAGCTCCTAATGAATATCTGGATTTCTTTTGAAGCTTGGCTCGACGCTCATGATTTAATTAGGGCATTGGTAGGAACCCTGACATTAACATCATGTATTTTCCCTAATATCTGTATCGCTAATCTATACTGCTTAGAAAATTCATGAAACTGAGACTGATTAAATTGTTGATTACAACAACATTTCATTGAAGAAAGTCAGAAAATAATCTGTCAATAACTGATGCTTAAAGAAAAATTGTTTCAACTGTTCATGTAACATCAGAAATGCATTACTACTGAAGATATCCCCGAACAACAGGAAGGAATATTCACTGTGGAACGTTATATATTATGCTAATCATACTGTATATTTTTACGTTACCCTGACAAATTAAACAACTTGATTACAGAAATGGATATGTAACATTTCTAACTTGGATCCCTCAAATAATCTATATATTATAGAGAAACCACAGGGAATATGTGATACTTCTGAAATTTATTTCAGTATAGCAGTACAGATTAGCATTTAGTAATTTTAGAAGTTTATTATAATAAGTATATTATAATGATATAATAACACATCTCCCAACATCACTTCCCAAATCTCTAAAAGGCCCCAAATTTGTTATATGTGTATGCTTCAGCTAAATAATAAACAGTAAAAAAATAGCCTGTAATAGCATTGATCTTATATATGACTTTCAATATGCAATATACTGCCACTATTTATAGAAAAACTTTTTAATAATCATACACATAACTGAATACTGCACTATATTCAAAGATCGACACAGGATTACTCAAACAGAAACAGCAGCAAAAGTATGATTTGGCATGGAATGGAACAGAATAACAGAGTTGGAAGGGACCTTGGAGGTCTTCTAGTCCAACCTCATCCTTAGGCAAGAAACCCTATACCAGTGATGGCTAACCTTTTTGCCATCGCATGCCAGGAGGGGAGGGGGAGGGGGTGTCGCACACGTGCACATGCGTACACTCATAATTCTATGCACCCCGCCCCCACACATGCACACGTATCCCCCCGCTCCTCGCATGTGATGGCCTAGTAGGCCCGTTTTTCTCTCACCTGGCTCCAGAGCCTCTCTAGGAGTCTGGGGAGGACAAAAATGGTCTTCCCCACCCCACTGGAGGTCCTCCAGAGGCCAGAAATGGCCCGTTTGCCAACTTCCGACAAATGGTTATTCAATCTCTTTTTAAAAACTTCCAGTGTTGGAACATTTACAACTTCTAGAGGCAAGTTGTTCCACTGTCTAACTGTTCTAATTTATTGGAAAAAAGTTCTCATTTATGACATATCTTTATTATGCTAAGTAGTAGATCCTCCTATTTATCTGCTGCTTCATAATCTGGATAGCATGTTGAAAAACAA
This sequence comes from Ptyas mucosa, assembly GCA_012654045.1. NCBI lineage: Eukaryota > Metazoa > Chordata > Lepidosauria > Squamata > Colubridae > Ptyas > Ptyas mucosa. The sequence continues at coordinate 3,623,658 of WNWU01000048.1, read as the reverse complement.
GTTGTTTCATATTTCTACTATTAAACAAATGAACAATCTTTTCCTTGAAAAACGGCTGATGATATGCAAATAGGATCATTTGCAATGTGAAATGAACGGAATGAAATCTTCTGAAACTATTGAGCCTCCGGCCTTCCTGGTTCACTGGCATGGGACACACTTTTCAGCCTGTATGGCAAACTATTAATGCAAGTGACATGCAGATTATGTGGGGGAAAATGTTATATCTATAAATACAATTTTAAGTTATCCAGAATTACAAAATAGGTAGCACTGATGTCAGAATCTGGCAAGATTCTTTGGTGTCATACTTCAAAGCAGGACAGACTAGAACAAACACTTAGGATATGCGACTGACTATTTTGTCATAGTAAAATCACAATACAATATGGTATGCCCAAAGCAACTGTCAGATCCCTATCGCGATACTGCCATTCAAGTGGGGAGGGGACCCCAGATCCTTTTACTCACTTATTGCTCTTGTCCTGTTTTCTTATGTATCCTGTAATTCCCAAATTTATAACTTTTACCCTGACTCCTATTCTGCCTTGTGCTTTGATTTACCTTGGGGAATGTACAAGAGGGGAGGGCAGGGGTGAAATCCAGCAGGTTTTAACAGGTTCTGGAGAACCGGTAGTGGAAATTTTGAGTAGTTTGGAAAACCGGCAAATACCACCTCTAGCTGGCCCCAGAGTGGGATGGGAATGGAGATTTTGCAGTATCCTTCCCCAGGAGGGGAGGGAATGGGGATTTTGCAGTATCCTTCCCCTGCCATGGCCACTAAGCCACGCCCACAGAACCGGTAGGGAAAAAAATTTGATTTCACCCCTGGGGGAGGGCCATCTTTTTTCTTTCAGTTTGGAAGCCTCGCAGAAGAAACTTATGGGAATGAATCCTTATCTCTTTCTCTGGCCGACTGTTTCCACAACATCTTCGCACCGGTGGATTGGTTAAGTTCAACATCAAACTGAGAGGTGGGGTTTCTAAGCACTTTATCCAAACGGAATTGCCTGGTGGGCCGAACTCAGATCCTGCTTTGCTTTTGTCTTGCAATCACTCCCTTTCAATAAAAGGTTCCTTTTGAAATGCTGCTGTCTCAAGACTCCGAACTCAAGACTCCCTGGGTGGCTCAGTGGCTAAGACGCTGAGCTTTTCGACCAGAAAGGTTGGCAGTTCAAATCCCTAGTATAGGTCTCCTGCGTGAGCAGGGGGTTGGACTAGATAACCTCCAAGGTCCCTTCCAACTCTGTTACTGTTACTATTGATTGGGAAGTAGAGGCAGGACTTCTACTCCCCAACTTTCAGAAGTCAATGTTGCATCGATTTCTAAAAGCTGTTTCTTTATCATGATGGATAACCTCCGAAGTATCTCTGCTGTAGCTTGGTCAGAAGAGGAAAGAGGCGCTACCAAAGTGGTGAGTATCAAACCTGATTTACCATTATCTGCTGGGCTCTTAGGCCAAGGCTTTTTCAATGCTGAGGGAGATTAATGATTCACAGCAAGTACAGCTGCCAGTGAGGAAACTCTGCTCTGTTAACAGGCAGAAAGAAGCTTGAGGGTCTCTTGAGTGAGGCTGGAGGTTAAGGACTTGATATTGGCAGTGCCCTTTTAAACATCTGTACGTTGCAGAAGCTCAGTACTGGAGAACTCTAATTCCCTAAGTCAAAAATCATTGGTAGGTCTTGCCTAGAGAGGAAAATTGAAACTCAGGTGCTAGTACCGCTTTTATTTTTAAAAGCTTCCAGGATAAAGAACCAGTAGCTCAAGTATTTTAATAAAATTGCAACAGTCAGTAAAACCTTGCAATTGTCAAGTTTTGAGTTTTTATTTCAAAGTGACAGTTCCATGTCCCTATGACCCTGAAAAATTCACTGAATTTTTACAAACAGACTAAGTCTTATGCTAGACAGCAAATGTTATGGTGGCTGCAAACAGCATCAAAGCAGGGGTGAAATCCAGCAGGTTCTGACAGATTCTGGAGAACCGATAGCGGAAATTTTGAATAGTTCGGAGAACCGGCAAATATCACCTCTGGCTGGCCCCAGAGTGGGGTGGGAATGGGGATTTTGCAGTATCCTTACCCCAGGAGTGGGGAGGGAATGGGAATTTTGCCGTATCCTTCCCCTGCTATGCCCACCAAGCCACACAATACTCACCAAGCCACGCCAACCGAACCTGTAGTAAAAAAATTTGAATTCCATCACTGCATCAAAGTGCATTGTAAGCCGCCCTGAGTCTCCGGAGAAGGGCGGCATATAAATCAAATAAAAATAAAAATAAAAATAAATAAATAAAAGGCATCAACAAAAGAGGTAGACTGAAAACAAGATTGTCTAAGCCAGGGGTATGAAACTCGCGGCCTGCAGGCCAGATGCGTCCTGCGCTGGCCATGCTCACCCATGGTTTGGCAAAAAGTCACAATACATCACGTGACGACAACATGACGCCGTGAGTTTGACACCCCCGGTCTAAGCCCAAAAACACTGATGGTAACCAAAGGTTTTCCATGGATTGCTTAGTTGGTCATAAGTGTGAAAAATGGTCATAAGTCATTTTTTTCAGTGCCATTGTAACTTTGAATGGTCAATAAATGAACTGTTGAAAGCTGAGGACTACTGTATTTGGCCTCTGTTGGAAGGAGGAAAAAAATCATCGTGGAATTAGGTTTAAAGTGCAAATAACAAGATTATTGGGATTCAATAAGTTCTGATAAATATAACATTTTTCAATTAAAATGAAAGCACTTTTTCTATCTCCTTTCTTTCAAAGAAATGGGAATGTGGGTTAACAGTGTCCTTGTTAAATTAGCATATAAATTCTTTCAAATACAACTGCTTCTCAGTTTAAAAAAAAAGGAAAAAAGTTATTGAAAAATATGTCCTCAGATCAATCCTTTGAAGGTCTCTCAAGCTGTCTACTTCAACTAGCTCAAAAGACCAAACCACATAAAAATTCTATTTCCTTTATGCTTCTAAGCTTTATATGGCTTGGGTTTTGTTAAGAGTGTATGCAGTTTCTCAGTTGCATCTGAAATTAGATTGCTTGTAGAAATAAAGTGACAGAGTGGCAGACAGTAAAATGAACGACAGGCTACGGGAGATGCCTTTCTAAATTCTGTAAGGATAAATTTTACTAGGAATGACAGCATTTTTTAATTTCTGGGGAAGTAAATATTTTATTTCCTGGCAAAGAAAGTAGATATATAAATCCATTTTCCCCATTTTCTTTTAAAATCAAATAGGTCATCACTCTAGTGGACAGACAAGGAGTACCAAAAGCTCCTAAAGCAGTATTCCTATCCCTGGATTCCTATAACACCTTGAACTATTTCTCCCATATTTCATCCATCCATACACACAAACATTCATGCGTCACTGCAATAAATCTGTAATATCAGATGCTTGGCAAGGTACAGTTAGTAAGCTAGAGTAATGTAGAAAATAAATTAATTTGAACTGAAATAAATAAGGTATTATATCATTCATATACAATATAAAATTCCATCATAATGTTTCTGGAAGTTCAACAAGCAAATCTAATTTTAGTGGGAATTATTGAGTCTGTCATTTGTACCTCTATAACTGTCTGGTCTGGCACAACAAACAAACAGGACAAGCACAGACTTCAACAGATAGTTAGGAATGCAGAAAAGAACAATTGCAACCAGCTTGTCTTCCATTGAGAACTGAATACCTAAATACCTCACATCCTGGACATAAATGTTTCAATTTCTTCACTCAGGATGACATTATAGGGCCGTGATGGCGAACCTATGGCACGGGTGCCACAGCTGGCACGCGGAGCCATATTGGTGGGCATGTGAGTGTTGCCCTAACTCAGCTCCAGAGCGGATGCGTACACTGGCCAACTGATTTTTAGGCCTTCCGGTCCCACCAGAAATTGGGAAACTGGCTGTTTCTGGCCTCCAGAAGGCCTCTGGGGGGATGGGGAAGGCTGTTTTTGCCCTCCCCAGGCTCCTAGAAAGCCTCTGGAGCCTGGGGAGGGGGGAAAATGGGCCTACTGGGCCCACCGTGCCATCACTTGCCAAAAGCAGGGGGAAGTGTGGGGAGGTCACGTGCGCATGCGCAGGAGGGCGGGGCACATTGAATTATGGATGTGGGCACCCACACCCGCGACCCCCCCACGACCCCTGCTTTTGGCACACGATGGCAAAAAGGTTAGCCATCACTGTTATAGGGCATTGCATGCCAAAACACTACACACAAAGACAGGGGTTTTTTTCTCCCTGGCCATAACTCTGCTAAACAACTAATTCCCAAAACATGGTCTTATGCCCTAGGACCGTGATGGCAGACCTATGGCACATGTGCCAGAGGTGGCACACAGCGCCTTCTGATGGCGCAGCGCGAGCCGTCACCCCAGTTCAGCTCTGCTGTGCATGCGTGCATGCCTCCCACCAGCCAGCTGGTTTCTCAGTTTTTTGCCATGCATGCGCGGTGGGGCGGGGCATTTGCGGGAGGTCCACAGATACATGTGTGGGTGAGCACGCATGCATGGGGGCGGGGGTGCGCAGGGGGGAGTGCACACATTGCACTTTGGGGTTCGGGGGTACTTGCTTGCTTTGGGCACTCAGTCTGGAAAAAGTTAGCCATCATTGCCCTAGGGCCGTGATGGCGAACCTATGGCACGGGTGCCACAGGTGGCACGCGGAGCCATATCGGTGGGCACGCGAGCTCAGCTCCAGCACACATGCGTGCTCCAGCCAGCGGATTTTCGGGCCCACCAGAAGTCAGAAAACACACTGTTTCTGGCCTCTGGAGGCCTCTGGGGCGGGGGGAAGGCCGTTTTTGCCCTCCCCAGGCTCCTAGAAAGGCTCTGGAGCCTGGGGAGAGCAAAAAACGGGCCTACTGGGCCCACCGTGTCATCACGTGCCAAAAACGGGGGAAGCACGGGGGGGCGGGGCACATAGAATTATGGATGTGGGCACACATGCGTGTGACCCCACTGCACTCCCCCCGCTTTTGGCACCTGATGGCAAAAAGGTTAGCCATCACTGCCCTAGGGTATCAAACCATGTAGTAGATCTGTATTACTATTATCCTTCTCATCTTTCCTATTACCTATTCCTTTAGCATTTTGTGACTATCACTTTGTTGTCTGTATCTTATGATTTATGTTGATTGTATTATGGATATGACCATGATTAATCACTTGTTCCTTGTATGTTAAACAGAGTTTATGCACTGGAGACAAATTCTTTGTGTGTCCAATCACACTTGGCCACTAAAGAATTCTAATTTAAATAAAACTAAAAATGCAATTGAATAAACTTTCATCAGAATGTTTCAACAAGCTAATCTTAGTGGGGGTTCTGTTAAATAACACCAGGAAGAAAATACATATTTACTCACTCCCATCCCTACCACCAGGATCTTACAAAAGGGAGAAATAACCAATTTTCCATATCTTTACATTGGATGGTAGAATTCTAACTTTCATATATAGGGAAGTGTTGTTTTGCAAAAATAACTTTAATAAAGCACAAAGCTAGGACTTTGCATGCCTTTAAAAAAAAGAATTTTTTTCTCTTATTTCTCCCCTTCTTCTTTCTTGTAGAGGGAGAAAGATCAACAAACAGTAAAATAAATGAAGAATAACTACTTCTATACATTGAATTTCAACTCTCACACTTGGATATAATGTGGTTTGTTCAACACACTCTCAAGTTACATATGGACCACTGGACTATTTTAAGGCAATAACATGGCCTACATCAATATGGAAACTGAGATTTCTGAGCTGGTTTTGGGGTGATTCTCAGTAAATGGTTTGTATTCTTTAGTAATACCAACACTACTATTATATTTTTCCCATTTAGGCTGCTGAAATTAAGCAAGAAAATGGATAACAATGATTGTTCCCAGATGGAAAACTATTGCAAGCTTAGTTCAGATTTTGTTTTGAAATTGAGTGCTCAAAGTGCCAGGGACTCATTCTTTTATGCTTCATTCTGATTGTTACTTTAAATATAGCAAGCATGGGTTCTGCTCACGACCAGTGAAAATGCAGAGAATGCTGACTTAGTTTGTCACATATTATTGTAATTTTGAACCAGCTAGGCTTACCATGCTTTTTTAGACTGATGTTGCCATAAGGAAACACACTAGCTAAAACAAAGGGGTAGGATTAAAATTTTAGGAACAGACAGTAAAAAGGTATCACTGATTTGACAACATTTCCAAATATAACAAGTTACAAATTTATAGAATTAAAGCAAACATACTAATTGTAATTAAACCAGAATAGTTTTAATAATTTTAAACTTAATTTTGTAATTGGCTAGTAATAGGCTCAGAACTCATTCTAAACCAAGAGCCTTGGTGGTGCAGCAGACTAAAGTGCCGTTAACTAGCACCAGCTGCCTGCAATTACTGCAAGTTCAAATCTCACCAGGCTTAGGGTTGATTCAGCCTTCCATCCTTTTGAGGTAGGTAAAATGAGGACCCGGATTGTGGGGGCAATAAACTGACTTTGTATATAAAAGAACACCACTTAGGGGGGGCCGAAAGCCCTACTAAGCAGGTATATACAAAAGTATGAAGGCTATTGCTTAACGCATTGTAAGCTGCCCTGAGTCTCCGGAGAAGGGCGGCATATAAATTGAATCAATAAATAAATAATCTGGAACAGAAAACAATTGATTTGTTTTGATGAATAAAGTAAAACCCAAGCAACAAATGTATTATATTTTTTTTAATCCTCTTTGGATTCTTCATATACAAGGCATTGGATTTAGATAAATACATGAAGAAAATGTAGTATTTTATTCATTTATAACCTGAGGTGGGCTGCGGCTGGTTCGGACCGGTTTGGGCGAAACGGTAGTTCCGACCAGCAGTTGTGCCCGCTCACCCGGGTGCTATCCCGTCCTATATAATCACCATTTTTTTAATTCTGTGTGCATGCCAGCTCATTTTCGGTTGTGGGCAAACTGGTTGTTACAGTATGTGACACCTACCTCTGTTTATAACACATTATATGTATGTATAATACTGTCAACTATTTGGAGTTTTATAGGACTCTGGTATATATAAGGCAGACAGACAAACAACTGTTTGCAAAGCAGACTCATAGTTTCTCCCCTCCTGCTAAACTTGATACCAAAACTCACTTAGGTGGTTAAAAGTCACCAAAATGAAGAGTGCATAAAGCTTGGTTTGCCTGCTTAACCTGGCTACTTATCACATTAATATAATCATATTATTTACATAGTTCCTAGTTGGTTTAAATAATCAGGAAAACTACAGCATGGATTGTAAACCTTTGTTCTCCAGATGTTGTTGAACTTCAGTTTCAGCTCCAGCTTTTATGGTCAATAATGACCTTTCATGTTTAAGTGTAATTGTCAGCAGGAATCATGGTTCTACTTTATTTGCGTTCTGGATAATACAGACTGGGGAAGGGAGACGGCACAATGCAATCATAACTGCATGTTCTAACAGTTTATACATTCATTCATTTAGCTTAGTTATACATTCATACATGCAAATGCCTTAATAAACCAAATCTATATCTGTATAATATCTGAACTTGATAGTATTTCTCTCATGGAATCCATCATGATTTTTAGCTTGATTTGATTTTAGCTCTTTTTGTTTTGACAAATGAAAGAAATAACATCAAACTTCAAGGAAATAATAAATTATCATTTACAAATGAAAAATTAACATAATTAAACATTATTGCATAAGCAATTTAATTTGTAGTGTTAACATCACTTTGTTCATAGAGTATTTAAAATAAAAATAGAGTAATGTCCATTAATAAAAGTACTTAAGGTAAGAATTAAAAAGGCAATAAAAGTGCTAATTAAAATAATAGAACAAGTGAAGAACAAGGCAGTTACTAGATGTTAACAGAAATAAGAATTTTTTAACGTCTACTATTGCCAAGAATGTGAGCATTAATATAATTTTAAAAAATGGGATATGAACTGCTGAAAGTGAAATACAAGGCAGTTACTATTAATAAGAAATAAGAAATTGTTAGCATGTACTGTGACCAAGGATGTGATTGCTAATATCATAAAAGATGGATATGGAATGTTGAAACTGTAATTTAAAGCAGACTAATATAGTCTGCATTAAAATAACTGTTCTCTATTTCTGTAATACAATTTCAAGGATAATTTGTATTACTTTATTTTAAATATTTATTTATTTTATTTATTTTAAAATAAAATTTATTTTAAAGGAGCCTGAGTGGCGTAGCAGGCTAATGCCTCCTATTAAGGCAGCATTTAACATCCAGCTGCCTGCAATTACTGCGAGTTCTAATCTCACCAGGCTCAAGGTCGACTCAGCCTTCCATCCTTTCTAAGGTGGGTAAAATGAGGACCCAGTTTGTGGGGGCAATAAGCTGACTTTGTATAAATATACAAAAGTAGGAAGGCTATTGCTTAACGCATTGTAAGCCGCCCTGAGTCTCCGGAGAAGGGTGGCATATAAATCAAATTAAAAAAAAATAGTTTTTGGCCTCCGCACATCCGTTTTTTGCCCTCCCCGGTCCCCAGGAGCATTCTGCAGGCCTCCCAAACCTTCTGTGCATCCCGTTTTTACTAAAAATGGGCCTGTTTTTCACAAAAAAGGGATGCGCAGAGGATTTGGGAGGCCTGCAGTGTTCCTGGGGACCGGGGAGGGCAAAAAACGGACGTGCGGAGGTCAAAAACTATTTTGCAACACATGGGGGGTTTGGGAGGCCAAACATTATTTGGTAACTTTTGCTATATATGACTTCAGAAGTTCTGAACTTCTTCAGAAACTCCTTTACCATGGTGAATCAATATGGTGAGTTCTTCTCTGTGACGAAACTTGTGAGATTTGTATCAGATACTTTTAGTTAGCCTGTCAGTTTAATGAAGTACTAACATAAGTGCCAGTCATTCATTCTTTAATAGACTGATTGAAAGAGGTAAGTGGGGAGGATTGGGATTATTATTTTTTTTCTAGTGGCAAATCACAAATTGGTTCATTTTGTTTATGGAATAAATGAATCAAGCACCAAACTTTGTTCCTACCTCTTCATTCAGGCCAGAGTATTTGCAGCAAGCTGGGATTTTGATAAAATGATAAAAAGTATACTGTGAAATTGAGATGTCTTGTGTGTGACATTTTAAGAAATAGCAGAGGAGTTTGCATTGAATATCAAAGCACATATTCCCAGCACACATTGCTTCCTTGTTTAATCTATCATTCTGATTCCCTTTATATGTTAGTTGGCTCCACATGATATACAAGAATATTTGAGGACTGAATATTTTTCTGTAGAATTCTGTGTGTGCCCATGTTCTTCTGTGTGTACTTGCATAAAAACTGCTTCCATAACATTCTCTAATAAAGACAGTCATGGATTTAGCACAAGGAGAACTAGTTAAGGACATCAGATTTATAGGCGTAATTCCCAATTATGAGCAAGTTAGTAAAGACATCCAATAAAATGCACTTACAATTTTATCAATCAATGTTGGACTGCTTAGTACGGTGATGGCTAACCTTTTCTGGACTGAGTGCCCAAAGAGCAGGAGAACATATGCGCCTGAACCCCAAAATGCAATGACTGTGTGGCCCCCACGCACGCACCCACCCTGCAAATGCATGCGTGCCCCCGCATGCGTCCTACCCCCGTACATGCACACATGCCCCCTCATGGTCCCTCCTCTACACATGAACATGCCCCACCCCCCACATGCATGTGTGTCCCTCATGCACTTGCCCCGCCCTCCCGCATGTGCCGCAGAGACCTGAAGACCAGCTGGCTGGTGAGAGGCACACATGCATGCGCGACAGAGCTGAACTGGGGCAATTGCTCTCGTGCCATCAAAGAGGGTGCTGCGTGCCACCTCTGGCACACGTGCCCTAGGATCGCCATCACGGGGCTAGTATCTGAAGTTTTTTGGCAATATTTTTCAGAAGTGATTTGCCATTGCCTGATTTCTAGAGCTGAGAAAAAGTGATTGGCCCAAGATAACTCAAATAGCCTTATTAGAGTGCCTCTTGTAATGCACACACAGAAAACTCAGTATAGATAAACACTTTCTCACGATTTCTCTTTAGATCCCAAATTCTGGGTTTTAGCAATTATCATCTGAAAAAACAGCATTAACATGTACACATTAGTATTCTAAAGGCTTATTTTTTAAATCACATTTACAATTTTTTTTAAGACAAGTATTGGGGCAGGGAAGTGGTGATTAGTTTCTACTGAAAACAGATCAAAAGATCTGTTGCTACTTTATTAAAAAATAGTTCTGCCATTAAAAACAGATTTTTATCTAAGTTATTATGGCTAGATTCAGATTTGTCTTGTTAAAATGTACTGGATGGACTTTTCTCGTATAAATATAAATAAATTCAGCATCCACCCTATCAAACTAGCAAGAGTTGAACTCAAATATATCTGGTCAGGAAAAATAGGTTAGAATAGCTTTCAATGTGAGAAAATTATTCCCTGACAGTTTAGAAATTTGACATAATACTTGGCTTAGGAACTCCCTATATGTACTTACACATTTGTACAAAAACAAAGGGTACTATGAAAATTTAAAATTTCTAAGTGTCAGAAATAAATCCATGTATTTTGCTGACACTCAGCTTATTTCAGGAAAAAAATATTTCAGAAAATAAATGGGACAAAATGTATATAATTTTAAGGTTAAACTTTTAACTTCATTATATTCAGAAAATTATTATAATAGCTATTCAACTGTAACCATTTCTTTTTTAAAAATGACAAGCATAGTGCAGTTAATTGCAAAGGTTAATACAACATTAGGTTGTAGAATATGTCATCTTACCATAATTAGAGCTGTTAAGATTTATTAAACAGTCAACAGAATTACAAAGGCAAGGAATGATTATTAAATGTGTTCTCTCTCTGAAAATTAAAAGAAAAAAGAAAAAACAAGGAAAAAATCCTAAGCATTCATAAAAAGAAAGGCATTGCTAAGTGGATCTTTAATAATTATGGTTATGCATATAAGAATCAGTTCTGATTCAATTTGAGCTGGAAGTTAGAAATATAGAGAAGACATGATTCAATCTGGTCAACAAGCTTGGTTTTGAGGAAGTCAATTTGATTATTTATTTATTAAGCAGCAAATTACCCTCAAAATGGCTGCTGCTACTTGCTAATCCTCCGTGAAGGCTGGGGAGCGTCCTGGTGGAAGAGGATGCTTTCTAGGGGTCTTCGGACATCGACCCCAGAAGGGACTGCTCAGGAAGATCTTGAGAGTCCAGGGACCGCAGTTAGATCTCTGGAGGCTGCAGAGTGGGTCCGCTAGATGCCTCTTGGTGCGGGGGTTGCTCGAGCGGCATTTTGGAGTTCCACGGAGGTTTTTTTTCGCCGCGGACCAGCTGGCTGCTTGGGCGTGCGAGGGGAGAGTTGCCGGAGAGCAGAGGGAGGCTTGCCGGTGAAGAGAACTCTGAGCGGAGCCTGGTTGTGCGAGGGGAGATCTGCTGGCGAGTGGAGGGAGGCTGGCCGGCGAAGGCAATGCTGAGCGGAGTCTGGACTGCTATTGGACCTGGCGAGTAGGCAGACGGGCAGGAGCCCCATGGACTGTGTGGCACCTATGGCTCTCTCTTGGAGTGGTTAGGCGGGTGGGACTTGACTCGAATTGGGAGCCCTGGATTTGCTACACGTTGGGGGGTCTTGCTCTGTTGTTTTACAGCTGCCCTCCCTCTCCTTCCCCCCCTTTTTTAACCATCATTGCACCGAGGAGTAAGAACTTGGCTTACTGGACCGATTGGGGGAGGTGGAGCCAATGTTTTGGATCTACGGACACCCCCCCCCCCCATTGTCATCCCCTGCAGATATGTGAAATATATACCACCCAGGTTGGACATGGTGCGATGGTGGATTTGGGCGATTGAAGGCTTGCCTGGTTCTGGATTACTGTCATCTCCAGTATCTTTGCCCTGGACATATCTTCACCATGCCCACATGGCTGGGAACAAACCATCTATAGGCCCGGACTTTTTTATTGCAGCCCTGGACTGGTCAGCCCTAGAGGAGAAATCCGCCGCTGCCGTGAGAGGGTGGCTGTGGACTTTGTCTATCATTGGAACGGGTCATGTTGTGGTGAGAGGACAACAATGACGGAAGGTTCCTACCTCGGGTGTCCCCATTTGGATTCAGGAGCCCGCCGTGGTGAGAGGATGGCGAGGACTAATATCCCCTTTCATTCACGAGTGTCGTGGGAGGACACCCTGGAATGGAGGTTCCTGTCTCCTGGGATGGACCAGCTTGATGCATCCTACTCTCCATGGACAATCCCCTGTGCCTTGAGGTTCACGGATGGTAGTTCGAACATATGCAAGAGCGGACTTGGTTGCTCTGAGGGATTCCCCCCTCTCCTTGGAATGGCCTACTGGCTTGGCGAAGATCTACCTTAATGACGGATTCTGGGACCCCGAGAGATGGCACGAGGGTTTTAAGGGTTTTCGTAAAGGGTCATTGTATTGTTTTTTAGTAAGATTTTTAAGGGGTTTGGGGAGAGGGGTGGGTTTTGATATCCGGCTGGTGGTTGAGGGGGCCCCGCCGGGCTGTTGCCAGACCAGGTTATGGGGAGTTGGCGGAGGTTTTGATGTGGTGCTGGGTCATTCAGGTGCACCAAGGGTGAGGGTGGGATCTCAGATACCGGTAGTGATTGGGAATGGCTGTAGGTGGAGGAACGGATCAGACCTCGGGAGCCCGTCCCCGCTATTTTCGAGTGGTGGCGCGCTCCGACCCTCCCAGTTCTATCCGACCTCCTGGGGGTTTGAGAGAGTGGGCCCCTGGGCTTAGGCTGGTGTATTTTAATGCTAGGTCTGTGGTTAATAAGGCTCCCCTCATTCGTGATTTGATTGAGGAGGAAACCGCAGACCTGGCATGCATCACGGAAACCTGGTTGGGCTCAGAGGGGAGGTCCCTCTGACTGAATTGTGCCCACCAGGTTTCCAGGTGCTGCACCAGCCGAGGGCCCAGGGTAGGGGAGGGGGGGTGGCGGTGGTTATTAGGGAGGTCCTTAGTCCACGGGAGATCACTGCTCTGAAGATTGACAGATGTGAGGCCCTCCTCAAGAGGTGGGGCCCATATGGTCAGTTGGGTCTGTTGATTGCGTACCTGTCTCCCAGCTGCATATCAACAGCCCTGCCCGGGCTGCTTGATGCCCTCTCGGGGCTGGTGGTGGAGTTTCCCAGACTTATTGTTCTGGGGGACTTCAATCTGCCGTCCCTGGGTGTGGCGTCAGGTGCGGCTCGGGAGTTCATGGCTTCCATGGCAGCTATAGATCTGACTCAGATTATTCAGGGCCCGACTCATGGGGGGGGGGCACATGCCTGATCTGGTTTTTGTCTCGGAGCAGTGGTTAGATGAGTTCAGTGGGGGATCTCCTTCTATTTATCCCCTGTCATGGACCGACCATTATCTCCTTCGGCTGGGCTTCCATGATGCTGCACCTCCTCGCTGGGAGCCGGAACCGACCATCTGGTTCCGCCCCAGGCGCCTGATGGACCCTGAGAGGTTCCAGCAGGAGCTTGGGATGATCCCTCTCTCTCTCTCCCACGCCCCGGCCACGACCCTGGTGGAGGCCTGGGAAGAGGCTGCTGCCGGGGCTCTGGACCGGGTCGTTCCTTTGCGGCCTCTGATTCATCGCAGACCCCGGTTGGCTCCCTGGTTTACCAAGGAACTCCGGGGGATGAAGCGGCGTAGACGAGGCCTAGAGAGCTGTTGGAGGGCCAGCCGTTCCGAATCCGACCGATTTCAGTTAAGATTGGCCACTCGGGCCTATTTGGTGGAGTTGGCGGCGGCAAAGCGCCGCTACTTCACTGATGTCATCGCGTCCGCAGAGAATCGCCCGGCTGCCCTGTTTAGGGTGTTCCGCTCCCTCTTAAATCAGAGGGTGAGGGAAGATCCTTTACAGGGACGAGCCGAGGAGTTTGGTCAGCACCTGTTGGACAAAATCGCTCGGATTCAGGACGGCTTGGACTCCGACTGGGCAGAGTCAGACGGGGGTGAGACAGTGGGTCTTGTGCTTTGGGAAGAGTTCGATTCTGTTACCCCAGAGGAAGTGGACAGGATCATGGGAAAGCTGAGTGCGGCCACCTGTGTGTTGGACCCATGCCCCTCCTGGCTGGTTTATTCAGCCAGGGAGGTGACACGAGGCTGGATCCAGGCAGTGATAACGGCTTCTTTGAGGGAGGGGAACTTCCCGACCACCTTGAAGGAGGCGGTGGTGAGGCCCCTTCTCAAGAAGCCGGCCTTGGATCCAGCTGTATTAAAGCATTTTCGTCCAGTCTCCAACCTTCGCTTTTTAGCGAAGGTTGTTGAGAATGTGGTGGCACATCAGCTCTCGCTGGTCCTGGATGAAGCGGATTACCTCGACCCATACCAATCGGGTTTTAGGCCCGGGTACAGCACGGAGGCGGCATTGGTCGCTCTGGTGGATGATCTCTGGAGGGCCCGGGACAGAGGTTATTCCTCTGTTCTGGTCCTATTAGATCTTTCGGCGGCATTCAATACTGTCGACCACGGTATCCTGCTGCGTCGCCTCGAGGGGTTGGGAGTGGGAGGCACTGTTTTACGGTGGTTCTCCTCCTACCTCTCGGGTCGAACGCAAGCGGTGTTGGCAGGGGGACAGAGATCGACCTTGAGGCCACTCACTCGTGGGGTGCCTCAGGGGTCGGTTCTCTCACCCCTTTTGTTCAACATCTATATGAAACCGCTAGGGGAGATCATCCGTGGTTTTGGGGTGAGGTATCATCAGTATGAGGATGATACTCAGCTTTTTATTTCCACCCCGAACCAACCCAGTGATGCCCTCGACGTGATGGCCCGGTGCCTGGAAGCGGTACGGGTCTGGATGGGTAGAAACAGATTGCAACTCAACCTGGCCAAGACCGAGTGGCTGTGGGTACCGGCATCTCGGTTCAGTGGAGAGATGCCATCGCTGACTATAGGGGGTGAGGTTTTGCCCCCTGTAGATAGGGTGCGCAACTTGGGCGTCCTTCTGGACTCACGGCTGAGCTTGGAAGACCAGATAACGGCCGTGACCAGGGGGGCATTTGCCCAGATATGTCTGGTGCGCCAGTTGCGCCCCTACTTGGACTGAGATGCCCTATGCACAGTTACTCACGCGCTGGTCACCTCACGGATTGACTACTGCAACGCTCTCTACATGGGGCTGCCCTTGAGGACCACTCGGAGGCTTCAGCTGGTAAAAAATGCAGCCGCGCGGGTTGTGATGGGAGAATCCCGATACTCCCATGTTACACCTCTCCTGCGCGGTTTGCATTGGTTGCCAGTTGCCCTCCGGGTGAGATTCAAGGTGCTGGTGATGACCTACAAAGCCCTACATGGCCTAGGACCAGGATATTTGGCAGACCACTTACAGCCAGCAACGATATCCCATCGCCCGGTTCGCGCCCATAGAGAGGGCCTACTCAGGGTGCCATCAGCTAGAGAGTGGCGGCTGGTGACCTCCAGGGGTAGAGCCTTCTCGGTGGGTGCCCCCACCCTCTGGAATCAACTTCCCTTGGAATTCCGATTAGCACCTGACCTTCGCACCTTCCGCCGTGAATTAAAAACTTGGTTGTTTAATTCCCTTGACCTGGACTGATAATGGGGTTTTAAGGGTTAATTTTAAATCTTTTAAATTTTAGACTTTATTTTATATTGTGGCTTGTTTTTATTATTGTGAGCCGCCCTGAGTCCATTGTGAGATAGGGCGGCATATAAGCCGAATAAATAAATAAATAAATAAATTTATTATTTATTTTATTATTTAAATTTTTATACCACCCTTCTCCCAAGGGACTCAGGGCAGTGCACAGCCACAATAAAACAACATATACAGTATCCATATTTAAAAACAATTTAAAACATATTAAATAATTTGGCCCTTATATTAAAAAACTAAAACACCCATTAAAATTCGTTTTTTAAGCCAGCCCAGCCTGTTGAAACAGTAAAATCTTAAGGGCACGGTGACAGGTGCGTAGGTCGAGAATCATACGTATCTCCGGAGACAATTCATTCCAGAAGGCAGGTGCCCCCACAGAGAAGGCTCTCCCCCTGGGGGTCGCCAGTCGACATAGTTTGACCGATGGCACCCTGAGGAGTCCCTCTCTCAGGGACTATCGGTGGCTATTGGTGGCAGAAGGCGATCTCGTAAATACCCAGGTCCTAAGCCATGGAGCGCTTTAAAGATGGTAACCAGCACCTTGAATCGCACCCGGAAGACCACCAGGAACCAGTGCAGCTCGTGCAGGAGACGTGTTACATGGGTGCGCCGTGTCACTCCCATAATTACCCGTGTGGCCGCATTCTGGACCAGTTGGAGCCTCCGAGTGCTCTTCAGGGGGTGCCCCATGTAGAGAGCTTTACAATAGTCCAGATTAAAACCACCCTGAGATTAAATATTAAAGAAAAAAAACTTGCAATTTAGATCTCTCTCTCTCTCTCTCCCTCTCCCTCCACTCTCTCTGTCTCAGATAGGGAGGGAGGGAGGGAGGGAGAAGGAGAGAGAGATTAGACTTGCCCAGATAAAGCAGCACAATCGTAAATCTTGTACTCATTTTGCCTGGGCTATCCTTTCATCCATTAGTTATTTAGTAAATTACTGTATTTTTCGGAGTATAAGACGTGCCTTTTCCCCCCCAAAAAGAGGGTGAAAATCTGGGCTCGTCTTTACCACGAATGTAGGCCTGCCCAGCCTCTCAAACAGAGGTTTCAGAGGCTGAAAAAAGCCTCAGAAATGAAGCTTCAGAAAGAAAGCTCTGTTTCGGACGCTTTCAGAGGCAGAAAAAAAAGTTTTTTCTGAAATGGAGTTTCAAACGTTTCAGAGGCTGAAAAAAAAAAGCAAAGCACAGAGCTCACAACCAATGAACCTGTTGCTAAAATTCACCTCTGGGAACAGCTGATTGGGGGTATTCCAGGAGGCCGATCCACCCGCCAAACAGCTTTTTTCTTATTTTCCTCCCCAAAAACTAAGGTGCATCTTATACTACGAAAAATATGGTATTTATAAATTTATTTAGTTATTATTTTAATTTATTGATGTGCGGATTGTACAAGTTCAGTTATCATTCTGCAAGCACAAAATTTGAAGAATTCTGCTGTAAATTACCAATGTAATGGAGTATGCCAATTACATTTGTAACCCAAAGATCTGTAAGAGTGAATCACTCCTACAAATCAGCGATCACTCCCTGCTTTCTAACAGAATGTGCGGGTCGTTAAGTGCACATGAAGTATCTCAGGATGGGAAAGATCATGGGGGCCTTAGCGATGGAATAGGCCACTTGCTTCAGACCACTCAAGGCCTCGCCCAACCCACTAAGATACCTCATGCTCCCTTCCCTGCAGTCCCCACAATTGCTCCCCTCCCATCCTGCCACACCGTGTCACTTACTTTCTGAAGATCTGTCTCCTCTCCAGCCTCTCTGCTGCACTTTCTTTGCCTGCTTGCAGTCTTGGCATGAAAACTGTTTGCAAGCCAGCGAGACTTTGGGGCAGCGAAATAGTCTTGCTTCAAGCCTCCCATCACCTTGCAAACGCTTTTCCTGCCTTCCCAGTCTTGGCACGAAAAGTGTTTGTAAGCTGATGGGAGGCTTGAAGCAATGCGATTTTGCTGCCCCAAAGTCTCATTGGCTTTCAAGCGCTCTTCAGCTGGAAGTGGTATGTGAGATCACGCAAGATCAGTATCGTGAGATTTCGTGCTACTGATCTTGTGTGATCTCTCACTACTTTAGGCCTGTTTTCTGCAAATGCACTGAAGCAGGCAAATGAACTGATGGCTCATTAGACCATTGCAAGGTAAGTGGGTCTTCACAGGCCCAATGGCTGTGGAATACTTGCAGGGTGGGGGAATATGCAGGGTGAAATTTGCACTGCCTCTGCCATCATTCGTAAGTCTGAACAACTGCCGTAGTACTGCAACATTCATAACTACTTGTGGGGGGCTATGTCGTAACTTTGAACAGTCACTAAGTGAACTGTCGTAACTCAGGAATTACCTGAATATGGGAAACACAAAATATTTCTACAACTTTATTTGTTTTTAATCACAGGGTTGGATGAAATTAAAATATGTATTTTTTAAAAACATAGCGAAGACAAAGAACATTACAGCAACTCTAAATTGTATGGCAAAGAACCTTCGTTGTATTAAACCAGTTCAGGAATCAAACCTATTCCACCTTTTGAATAAAATTTTCAAAGAGCTATCAAAGTAAGCTCCTGTTTTTCCATATGGTCTCCTGAATAATCAGTCTCTCCTGAATAATCAGTCCTGGCATGATGCCAAAAAGTATCTATTAATTTACTGAGCTGAATAATCACTCCTGCTTTGTTGTCAAAAAGTATCTAATGACTTGCTGGGGAGAGTTGCCTCTGATTCCTTGGTGCCAGGAGAGTTGGCATAAATAACTACCCTGTTTGCCTGAAAATAAGACCTTATCGGAAAACAAATCCTAGCATAATTTTTCAGGATGCTCTTAATATAAGCTCTATCCCCAAAATAAGCCCCAGTTAAGATTGTCAGCCAGATGGGTGTATTTAGTACTGTATTTTCCCCCAAAATAAGACCTAACCAGAAAATAAGCCCTAATGCATCTTTTGGAACAAAAATTAATATAAGATCAGGTCTTATTTTTGGGGAAACATGGTAGTATGTTTGCTCTGTTCAGGAATATCTCCCCTTATTACTAGCTTTGATAAGGTGACAAGTTAAGTAGAGTACCTAACTTACCACCTTATCAAAGTACTTAACTTAGCAAAGCTTGATCTGTTATGTGCAGAATTCAGGAGAATTTATCTCTGACTTGGCCTTACATACCAGTAGTACTGTAGACTTGTAATACAAGACTGCTGAGTTTTCCTATAATACCTAGAAAGTTGCCAAAGCAGCTTAGCAAGCTTTTGCTTCTTCCTCAGGAAGTGGGGGTAGAAATCTCATCACTGCTCTAACACTTGTGATACCCTGTATAATTAATTAGAACATGGCACAAAGTAAGGAAGACACACACACACACACATACACTGTCAGCTTTGACATGCCAGCTGGCCCAGAGCTGCCATTCGGAGGGGAGGCAGCCACCGCTCTCCCTGGCTGTCCTGAAATGTCCTGGATGACTGGCCAGGAAGGGTCCTCCAGTAAAGGCTGACTGACAGTGAAGGAAGAGACCAGTCCTCCTTAAAAACTTACTGGCAGCAGAGGAGGAGGAAAAGGAAGGCTGGACTTAAGGCGGATGCTAGCTTCTTCACATGTGTTATCCCCTGCTCATTTCAGGGTTACGTGGGAGGGAGCTGCATGAGTGGGTAGTGCTTATAGTTTAAAAGATGGCAGGGAGCATGGACGGTTAGTGCTAACAAGAAGTTCCTTTTGTGATTGTAAGTGCGGGCCAAAAAAGAAGTAAAGCAGGCAGCAACAAACCAGGTTTGTGTTTGGCTGTGTTTCTTTCTTTTTCTTTGTTTGGAACCTCACACACACACACACACACACACATACACACACACACACACACATGAGTATAGTTCAGAGAAAATAGCCTTTAGAGTAGGAGTGGGTTAACTTACCACCTTACCTTTGTACTTACCTTTACAACGGGAGCATGTGTGCACATGCACAGATCATACCTAATGACGTCTGGGTGGGTGGGAGGAGCCTCCCGCTGCTTTTACTGCTGGTTCTCAAGAACTGGGCAGAACCAGGAGGAAACCACCACTGCTTTAGAGCCTTGCATCTCCTTTTTTGAGTAATAACTATTTGCATGGGAAGCTTTAAATATTGATTTGGCCCAATTCCCATACTGAAACTGCTAAAGTCACATTGTCAGAACTAACAAAGAAATACACCATCAAAGAAATAGACCATAAGAGGCAGCAAAGCTTAGAAGGGAGAAAATGCATGAGGCACCATAAGCAGTTCTTGGCCAAATTTTGCCTCACAAAAGAACCAGGATAAATACAGAAGAACTTATCAACCAATTATTCATGCTAATGTCAGTGAGCCTATCTCAACATCATGCAGCCCCCAAGCTTTCCCCATATGAAAGTGAATTTGCAACTTCACATATTGTGTCTTACAGTCAAGAAGCAATAGAAAAGTCATAACTGTTTCCCCCAAAATAAGACATCCCCTGATAGTAAGCCCAATCGGGCTTTTGAGTGCATGGCAATAAGGCCAAGCACTTACTTCGGGATTTAAAAAAATATAAGACAGGGTCTTATTTTGGGGGAAATACGGTAATAGCAATAGCACTTAAGACTTATATACCGCTTTACAGGGCTTTATAACCCTCTCTAAGCGATTTACAGAGTCAGTATATTGCCCCCAATCTGGGTCTTCATTTTACTGGAAGGATGGAAGGCTCAGTCAACCTTGAGCCTGGTGGGATTCGAACTGCCAAATTGCAGGCAGTCGGCAGTCAGCAGAAGTAGCCTGTAGCCTGCAGTACTGCACTCTAACCACTGTGCCACTGTAGCTCTTCTCAGAGGAAGAAGAGGTGTGGTTTTTTTTTTTCATTTTTATTAAAATACTCGAGTATGTGTGAAGCTGTAAGGAGCAGAAAGTCATTTGTTACATATCCTTTTTTGCACTTTTGTGTTTCATTACTTTTTAATATTTTTGTTAGTTTGTATTAGTTTTTATATTGGTATCTGTAAATGTATTGATAACTTAAGTTAAAACCAGTTAGCCCAAATTGGTATATATAAAAATAATGATTAAAAATACGCCAACAAACCCTTGACTCTATATCGCTTTCTGCTAAAAAACATAAAGACTCTTTTACACCTTATGTGGTTTATGCTGACTTCATGGAGATATCAATAATGGCTGAAACTGGCACTGAATGAACCAGGCTTAGAGACAGACAACTGTTATCTAGATAGCTCAGCCATCCAATGCTATACCAGGCAAATGGGCCAAGTATCCATCAATTAGAAAGGCAGAAAGAAGCAGCCAAAAATTTACATGCTGGAACACAAATACAGAGAGATTCTGCAGTGAGCAATCAAATAACTTGTTAAGGCTTGTCTGCAATAAAGACTCTAAATTAGCTAGTGGTGTATAGAAATTTTCTGCTAAGTCTAGCTGAGAGCTGAACTAAAGGTTAAGTGCTTGGAGACCTAGGATTTACTTCCAAGTCTGGATAGTTAAATATGGCAACACTTGTGTTATTTATTTATTTTTTTTGTCAGAAACACACAAGGCCTCTGCCTTCTTGTTCTCTAAGCACTTAGAACAAGTACAGTTTCAAATAAGCAATTCTATTTATCTTTATACGCTGTCCTTTAAAGTCATTTAGCTGTTGAAATAAGCCATTAATTACTTCTCTTTATTTTTATTTGCAGACATACCAATTGCTGAAGTAACTGAGAGATCTAACACAAGCATAAAAACTTACCTCTTTTATCACTTCTGCCTGCATTTGTGGACTTTTCTGAAAGGCAAGGACAACGTCCTTCACACTTAGCTGAGATATGTTTTCCTGAGGCACAGGCTTGATAGTCTAGTTTGCACTGTAATAGAAAAATAATATTAATCCTTATAATAAACAAACATAATGTAAATTGCACTTCACTAAATGTTTTTCAGGTAGCTGGAATTTACCATTTATTTACATGTTTACTTATTTATTTCACAACTAATTAACTTGGTAAACCCCAGAGGTTTACAGAAAATAAGCATAAAACCAACACCAAGGCGAATGATAGTGTGAAGCCACTAACCCAGATGTTATTAAAATGTGATAAGAAACAGGCTTTAACTCTATCTCATAGTAGTACAGGTAAGCCATCTCATTAGTCAGGTAACTGTTGTTACCTAAAGACAAATTTTAATTCTTGGCTGTGCTGAAAATTCTGGGAGCTGAAGTTCACACATCTGAAAATTGCCAAATTAGAAAATGTCGTATGACCCCAATTAGGCATCATCTATGTCTTCCTGACTTCTCTATTTATTTGGTACCAGCTCTCATCTATAACCTGAATAATCTTCCTATTCCCTGTATTTTCTTTCTTCTCCTACATTTTATTTAGATTTAATCAAATAATGAGTTCTGTTTGAATGCTCTACTGATTCTTGATTTTTAAAAATTTTTTTAATGAATCCATACATTTCAGCAGTTTAAAGTCTAGCCCAGTGATGGCTAACCTTTTTGCCATCGCGTGCCAAAAGCAGGGGGAGCGTGATGGGGTCACACACACGCGTGCCCACATCCATAATTATATGCGCCCCCCTGTGCTCCCCCCGCTTTTGGAACGTGATGGCACTGTGGGCCCGGTAGGCCCATTTTTTGCTCTCCCCAGGCTCCAGAGCCTTTATAGGAGCCTGGGGAGGGCAAAAACGGCCTTCCCCAACCCCTCCAGAGGCCGGAAACAGTGTGTTTCCTGACTTCTGGTGGGCCCAGAAGGCCCGAAAATCAGCTGGCTGGCGCACGCATGCGTGCTGGAGCTGAGCTCGTGTGCCCACTGATATGGCTCCGCGTGCCACCTGTGGCACCCGTGCCATAGGTTCGCCATCACGGGTCTAGCCTATTATATCAGAGTTTTTTCTTCCCTCTGGAAAAATCAATTTTAGCATGTTTCACTGTGGCTCCACAGGTCTGAAAATGTGTTTTTGGGGAGTACATAAAATAGGATACAGCACCCATGTAGAAAAATCACATATAAAACATCTCACTTGCACTATGTCAATTCTCACAATCATTAATCATTAAACAAACATTAAACAATCATTAAACAGTAATTCAGTTTTAGCCTCAAACAGAAGATGGAATTGAGGGGTTAGGATGACAAAGTGGCTTGTCTATAACTCTAGATATATATTCATAGGAAAATGGTATTCAAACTAATAATTTTTTGTTTATAGCATGTGGAACAATCCTTAATATATAACAATGCAAATGATAATGCTTTCACTATTTTTTATTTAAATTGAATCAGAGCATCCTATATCCACTCCAAGATAAAAGGGCTGACCCTAAAACCTGTTGAGAAAGCAAAGCAGTTTGGATTAGTGAAACATGCAGTAGATAGTATCATAGTCTATTTTATTGCCTTTTAGATTGTCATTGTACTTCTGTGTTCACTGAATATGTAATATGTTCTTGACTAATCAGTATTTACAACTATTACAAAAGCTAATGATTTGGACTGCTTATTTCTTCCCACAACTTCCTTCAATGGGAATGGGAATAAGAATAACCAATGAGACGTTAATAGAACAACAAACATAATACTGAGACCTGAGTTGGGGGTATGATCTTTTTTTCAAATATTAAGGCACTTGTTTTCTTATAGACTAATATCAACCTGTAATATAAAAGAATATTTCAAAAGTGTTTAAAATTTGGATCCATTTTGGTGCAACATGAAAAAATATGCAACAAATATTCTAACCTTTGCTATAGCAATAGCACTTAGATTTATATACCATTTCACAGTGCTTTACAGCCTTCTCTATTCATTTTACAAAGTCAGTACATTGCACCCAACAATTATGCTCCTCATTTTACCAACCTTGGAAGGATGGAAGGCTGAGTCAACCCTGACCCAGTGAAAATTGAACTGCTGGCAATTGGCGGAATTAGCCTGCAATATTTATAATTAATAGTTTATTAGAGTAAGCATTGTGAATTTTATTCGAGGAGTTCAATTATTCTCTTTCTTCTCTACTACATTGGTTAGTGACTCATTTATGAAATATGTATCATACTGTAATGGCTATTATAATTTGACTTCTTGATGCTGTACCATTTCTTAAACAACACCCACTGATTGCATTGCTAATTTATCAAGACCAATTTACTCAATTATCTAAAGTTGAAATATTTATAAAGTTGTAAGTGAACTGAAATATCACATAAAGGGCAGACTCATTAGTACTCTCGAAAGATTTATATAAAATCAGCATATTATTTGCTGCTTTGGGTAAAAAAACTATTTTGTGAACTTTTACATTTTTTCTTTGCTTTTTACTGGAATATTTCACTATGGACATTAGTAAATTTTGGTAATATTAAATCCATGTATAAAAATCATCACCACCGTCTAAAGAATATGAGAGAAAAAGAAGATCCGTCTGTATATATGAACTACTTGATAATTAACACTATGATGTATTAAACTTTTTAGAAGCCTCTACAAGCTCTCAGTGCAAAGGAAATTATCCCTCCAGTTAATCTACATGGTCAGTTAAGGAACTGTAAGTATATAAGCCTACATCTATATGTGAGGGAAGTGTTTTAGGAAATGATAATTGAAATGTCAACAACTGTAATGTTCTGCTTGCCACAGCACTTCGATCCAACAATCGGATTAATTGGGAGTCAAAATATATATTTTGAATGTAGTTATTTTATTTGTTTGTATCCCATCTTTATTATTTTTACAAATAGCTTAAGGTGGCAAACATATCCTTTCTCCTCCTTTTTCCCCACAATGAAATCCATGCAGCTATTATTTCTGACATGTTACTGGAGTGAAATCTAAAGTTCTCTTTACATTCCAATTCTCTTTGTGTTTGAAAGAATCTTATAAATCTTCAGCTTTTTTGAAATGAAATACTAGGAGAAAAACATAGCAGAAAAATGGTTTCCAAGATCAGTTGATGCATAAAGGATTCTCCAACTGATGAATCCAAGATGAACCTGCTAATAAGAAAAAATGTGAAAAGGATATTATGGGACATCATGTGAATTAACAGGATATTGATCAGGGGCAGGTACATTTTATTATGGCAACCTCTGAACCTACTATATTAAAAAGAATACAGCAGCACACGAAATGGGATAGTATGTTATGTGGCAACAAAAGTCAGTTGAAACATGATATTCCCTTTTAGATGTTTAGGAAACTGGTCATTTCAAATATGCTTCAACTGTATGTACATTGGCTATTATAATGTATAGCTTCATGTTATGCATCATTACTGCCAACTGCCAGATTGGGAGGCCACTTTGTATACATTCATGCTTTAGTCATCTCCTGGGTGAAATACTACAACCTGTTCTAAATGAGGTTCCTTTTAAAAACAATCTGGATCGTATAATTGGCCCACAATGCAACTGTGCAGACAGTAATGGGTATAAGGCAGCATCATGTAACACTGCTATTACATGGCTTGCTGTATGCTTCTGATTACAATTCAAGATGCTGCCTAATAATTCTTCCTTGTCTTTATTTGGAATTATTAACCTATTTTTGTCTTTTTTTAAATTATACACTGTCCAAAGTTAGATTGTTTGAGTTGAATCACCATATAAATGTTCCAAAAATATATGTATTCTTTAAATCAGAGTTCCCCAAGATTTTTTTTTAAAAAAATGTATTTATATGCCGCCCTTCTCCAGAGACTCAGGGCGGCTTACAATGCGTTAAGCAATAGCCTTCATACTTTTGTATATTTTTATACAAAGTCAGCTTATTGCCCCCACAACCGGGTCCTCATTTTACCCACCTTAGAAAGGATGGAAGGCTGAGTCAACCTTGAGCCTGGTGAGAATTGAACTCGCAGTAATTGCAGGCAGCTGGATGTTAAATGCTGCCTTAGTAGGAGGCATTAGCCTCCTACGCCACTCAGGCTCTTTTTGGCTTTGTGGACTGGCAGGGAAGGGGTGAGGGAATGGTTCCACATGTGTGGTGGACTTGCCGTGTGTGGAAATGGAGCGTACATCTATGCGCTTTGCTGGCACTTCTGCAGCCCGATTACGAAAGGCTCAAAGCCTGGTAGTGGGCTGCGGCCTGTGGGTTGGGGAACCCTGCTTTAAATTATTAAGGAATGAAAAATGAAGCAATTTGACATTCCAGATTCTGTGTCAGCTAAGATTCTGTGCAGTTCGGAGAACCCCCAAATCCCACTCCTGGCTGGCCCTGCCCACCCCTCCCAGGAGCCCCAATGTAGCCCATTTTGGATGCAGGTAAGTGCAGGGTGTGTGCAGAGGCTCAGGGAGAGTGAAACCAGGCATCCTGGAAGTTCGTGAAGGCCAGAAACAGGCCCGTTTCCGGCCTCCAGAGCCTGGGGAGGCCATTTTCGCCCTCCCGGAGGCTCAATGAAAGCCTCTGGAGCCTGGGGAGGTCAAAAATGCCCCCCCCCCCACTATGGTGCAGGAGGCTGACTAGGCCACACCTACCATGGCCATGCCCACGCAGCAACTGGGCAGAGAACCCCTTACTAAAATTTTTGAAGCCCACCCCTGTTCTGCGTAATATAGGAAGACCCAGCTCTTTGGCAAAATCTATAAGTTTGGGGAAGTAGAAGGAAAAAGAAGATGAGGAGAAGCCGCAGTTACATGGATAGAATTAGTTATAATGGTAATGGGTATATCTTTGGAAGACATGAAGAGCCAGATTGTCCTGGAAAACAGATAATTAACGGCAATATAATTAATGAGGAAAACAGTGGAGCCTAAGGAACTGAATTTAATATTGAGATCTAACCTTGATGACAACAGATTTATTCCCATTAGCATTAAAGTCATAAAAGCCCATCCCGTTAGTAACAAAACAATGTTATCTTGGTTCAGCATATTTTAAAACAATGCTTGAACTTTAAAGCAATGCTTAATTTAATATACAAAACATTAAAATTATATTAAGAAAATAAACACAAGCATTAATGCATTCTAAAACTGAGTTTGTGACTTGCTTTTTAATGCACTGCAGAGTTGCAGTCCATAGGTTACTGAGGAAGAGAAGAATTTTTGCTGTTATGTCAAAAACTGATAACTGAACAATCTTATTTCATTTTCTTCAATAGGACCTTTAACAGCCTGAATGTTCTCTAAAGTTTGGAAATCTATTTGTCTAAAAACTGGAATTAAACTAAGTGTTACAGAAATCAAAGGTTGCCTTTTTTTATATGAGACATTACTGTATACAGGACTGTAGTGAGTTGGTCCCGGTTCGGTCCGGTTCGTGCAAACTGGTAGTAAAAGTGACAGGAGGCTCCGCCCACCTGCTGCGACATCATTGTGGATGATCTGTGCTTGCACAGAAGGTTCTGAGCATGCACAGAAACACACACACGCACAACCGTTGCGAACCGGTAGTAAAGATAAGTAGAACCCACCCCTGACGCAGGATATTTACAATACTTTCTCTTTTTTCTATTTGTTATTCCTACATTAATTCAGTCCATTAATCTTGTTTAAAATATGAATCTGTATTTAAATTATTTAAATACAGTTCACATAAATGAAACATATCGTTTCATAAACAGTTCGGGGGGTAGTTATATTTTGGTTTTCTGACCTTTTCTCTTGGATATTAAACAATAAGATTTTTAAACGTTAAAAAATCATTAACATCGGATGCTACATTTTCTTTTATTTTGTCAACAGCATGTAGTACTGAAAAATCCATTACAAAACTTAGCTGCTTATTCAAACGATTCCTTATATACTCTTTTACAATCTCTTTTATTACGAGCTCATCTATCAAACATTTATGGGATCTATGCTTATTTAAACATGAAACTGAATGTTATTGTTTTCACATTCACCTTTTTGAAAAATAGACAAAAAGGCTATTATTCGGTCAAATCTCTGATGATCAGTGATCATGAAAATGCATAAACAAAACTATGCTTTGACATCTGACTGTCTCAAGTCTCAAAAGCCAGGTTGCATAAGAAATCAAATTAAAAAAAATTAAATAAATAAAGTTAGTGGCAAATAGTTTTGCATGGATTAAAATATATTTCAAAGTCTGAAAGAACGTAGTATAAATAGGTAAAGGTAAAGGTTCCCCTCGCACATATGTGCTAGTCATTCCCGACTCTAGGGGTGGTGCTCATCTCCGTTTCAAAGACAAAGAATCAGCGTTGTCCAAAGACGTCTCCGTGGTCATATGGCCGGGATGACTAAACGCCAAAGGCGCACGGAGTGCTGTTTCCTTCCCACCAAATGGTCCCTATTTTTCTACTTGCATTTTTTACGTGCTTTCGAACTGCTGGGTTGGCAGAAGCTGGGAAAAGTAACAAGAACTCACCCCATTACGCAGCACTAGGGATTCAAACCGCTGAACTGCCAACCTTTCGATCGACAAGCTCAGCGTCTTAGCCACTCAGCCACTGCGTCCCATATAGTATAAATACCAATATATAAAGGTCTTCTCTGATAAGTAGACAACATTCTACTTTCTCAAGACCTACTGCCAATGTAAAACGAAAGATGGGACATAAATTGAAAAGAAAAACTAACGTATGTCTAATATAAACTGTATAGGATTGTAAAATTACATGAACAGTATGATTTTTTAAAAAAGATATTGAGGTTTCAATAAAAATTATGACAAACATGCAGACCAGAAATTTTGCTTCATTATCAGCATTACTTTCATTTTTATACAAAGTGAACAAAATAAAGGTTAATAATAATGTTCAAATATACTATTTTTAAAATGTAGACATTTGTATTTAGCAAATATTCTCCAACATCCATATACTTACTTTCTCAACAATACTGGTGTAAAGGAAGATGAATGAAAAAAAGAAAACTGTCTACTTCAGAGATTTAATGCTTAACTTTCAAAAGTTTGGGGAAAAAAATCTACAAGCTATTCAATATAACATCAAATCAAAGAAAGAGGCACCTAATTCTTGCTCTAGCAGCCAGCTACAAGCAGCAAAGAAAGCAAATATTGTGGATCAGAGACAGATACTATGGGCCACTGATTATACCTAAAAAAATATTTTATTCAATATAATTATGGCCACAATCTTTCATTTGCTACTGCTTACAGTAATTTTAGGTATACAGCATAGCAAATTAATCAGATAGCAGACCAACTACCTGAAATACCACATTAGCCACACTATAGGTCAAATTGAATAAATTAGGTTCTCTCATCCTTAGCTAACAGCAAAACCTTACAGTTAGAATAAGATGGCTAACTTGGAGCCAGATGTTTTTGTCACTTCACCCCAACATCTCTTAAGGTTCCCTTCGCACATGTGCTAGTTGTTTCTGACTCTAGGAAGTGGTGCTCATCTCCATTTCAAAGCCGAAGAGCAGGGATGAAATTCAAAAATTTTCCCTACGTTCTGTGGGCATGGCTCAGTGGGCATGGCAGGGGAAGAATATTGCAAAATCTCCATTCCTACCCCACTCTGGGGCCAGCCAGAGGTAGTATTTGCCAGTTCTCCAAACTACTCAAGATTAGAAGAAGAGTATATTCAAAAGTTCCATGTTGGATTTCGGCGCAGGAAGCTCAGATCTACCCGACATTGTGTAAAGGGGGGGAAACTTTGACGTATGAAGGTTTTTTGGATGTTCAGGGTAATCCGAAGTCACGAGAATTATTAACTCTTCAAGGATATAAGATAGACTGGTGGTCTTACTCCCAAGTGCACTCCAGGTAGAAAAAAGATTTATATAGCGAAGGAATTTACCGTAAAAGACAAGAATTGGGTAAGATCTTATTAGAAGGAGGGAAAGGGGTATTATCTAAATGTTACGCATATTTATTGTCTCTGCAGATAGGACAGGATGTAGTGAAGGATTGTATGATAGCGTGGGGACAAAATTTTGGATATCCCCTTGACTTCCAGCAATGGGAACAGATTTGGTCGAAAAATATGAAATTAACCATGGCCTCCACATATAAAGAAAACATATATAAAATGGTCTACCGTTGGCATCTCCCCCCTGCAAGACTAGCTAAAATGTTCCACCGGACATCTTCCTGCTGTTGGAAATGCGGTTACAGTAATGGAACTTATTTTCATCAATGGTGGACCTGCCCGCAGGCGGTTAAATACTGGAAAAAAATACGGCAATGGATCTTGGAAATTACACAGATCAATTTGGAATTAAGGCCTGAGATTTTCCTGTTGGGGGCAAAACCTTTGAATGTTAAATCAGGTATATGGTTCTTGTTGATTCATATTATTACTGCAGCAAGATTAGCGTTTGCGCAGGAGTGGAAAAATCAATATTTACCGATGGATTTGAAAATAATATATAAAATTAATGAGTGTGTGGAATCAGATAGATTAACTAGATTGATCAATGGTAAAAAAGATTCAGAATTTTATAACAGTTGGAAATTATGGTACGATTGGGTCCAGAAAAGGTGGGATAGAACAGATATATGATGTATATATATGATGGCAAGTATGTATGTATACAGGAATGATTTTAATATTTATGGACAATGTACTTACATTACACCATGGTGGCAGGATTGTATATTTCATTTGTGTATTGATGCATAGAATATATTAATAAAAATTATTAAAAAAAAAATTCCACTACCAGTTCTCCAGAACCTGTCAGAACCTGCTGGATTTCATCCCTGCCGAAGAGCCAGCGCTGTCCGAAGGCGTCTCCATGGTCATGTGGCCAGCATGACTCAACGCCATAGGTGCACAGAACACTATTACCTTCTCACCAAAGGTGGTCCCTATTTTTTTACTTGCATTTTTTACGTGCTTTTGAACTGCTAGGTTGGCAGAAGCTAGGACAAGTAACGGCAGCTTGTCCCATTACGCGGCGCTAGGGATTCGAACCACTGAACTGCCGATCTTTCGATCGACAAGCTCAGCATTTTAGCCAATGAGCCACCACGTCTCTTAAGCAACATCTCTTAGAGGCACCCTATTGGAAAGGGTGGTCTAACAACCCTCTTCCTTTAAATGAATATCACCTCAGTGCCACTGAATTACAAAGATTCTGGCAAAACCTTTTGAAAGTAACAGAATAAACAAAATAATCACTATTTCAACATTAAAAATAAGGAAGGCAAGGATCTCACTAGCCAGATAGACAGAAGGGTAATATCCTTCCCAGTACCATGAATTGACAGCTGCCTATAGTCTATAACAATTATAACCATAATTTACAGCAGTGTAATAATGTTGATATACAATTTTGAGTGGCAAAAGCCAGCAACAAAATAGCTAAACCTTTGCTCTTCTGGCTCTCGTCTTAGAAGCCCTATCTTTCTGACAAAAAACCCCTCTGCTTTGATTCCCAGGACTTGTCAATCAGCTATCAACAAAACCACTCCTCAGTCCCACTCCTCATAGAGAAAGACAGAATATACTTGTTTTAAGAAACACATAAATAATACTTAATTATTTAATTTTCATACAACATAATATTTTCCAGCCTTCACATGTACAGTATGAACAGTGTAATTTGAATGGCAGGCTAAAAGGAAAATTAGTGAAAGACTGATGAAATTTAAGCATAAATTACAGAAATTAGACTAAGCATAGTACTACTGCACTAAGGTTAGTAAGTAGTCTACAAAATTTCTGACCATTAAAAAAAATTCATCCAATTATAATTCCTATTGTACTTTGATTAGACTATCAGAAAGTCGTGATGGCGCAATGGTTAGAATGAAGTATTATTGTAGGCTAATTCTGCTAACTACCGACTGCCAGCAGTTCGATCCTGACTGGCTCAAGGTTGACTCAGCCTTCCATCCTTCCAAGGTCGGTAAAATGAGGATCCAGATTGTTGGGGACAATATGCTGACTCTGTAAACTGCTTAGAGAGTGCTATAAAGCACTGTGAAGTGGCATATTGCTATTTTTAGGTTACATGATAATGTATCACAAAAATTCTAGAATAAATGTTATACGGAAGGTGATATTATACTATTAAGCATTCATTTTACTTCTATAGCAGTAGTGCAGATCTTGACATCTTCTCAAAAATGCATTGTATAATTTGCAGAAATCATCTGACATGCTGAAAATAAAGCGAAGTAGCTAAACCATACAAAGCACAAATCTTTTTTATTTTAAACAGAGTTTATATACCTTTTCTGGAAATTTGAACACTGATTACCCTTCAAAATAATCCTGCATTTGTATAATACAATGTGCAGTTTGAAAGACTGCCTCCAAATGACCCTGTCTTTAATAGGCTAGAGAAACAAGCAGCAAGTACTTTTAAAAATATATACTATTATATTTAGTTATTGCAAAAAAAAACAAAAACTTAGGGTTACTCTAAACATTCCATATTACTATGTTTTCTCTAACATACCTTCCTTTCTCCCCAGTAACCCATTTGCATTGATTAGAGTGAAATAAAAGCCTTCAGGGAGCACAATTTAAGAATAATCATTTTCTATTCATTTCCATGATGATTATAATTTCAATATTGGTCATCTGTATTACTGGACATCATATAAAGCAATAAGAATAAGCTCATACAATTCTGCGTTTGTATGACTTTCTGGTAGTAGGAACCACATAAAGCATTATTCATTTTAGGCTAAAGATTGCCAGCAATTTTGCATAAACACAGTAGACTTTTTCAGAATAATGTATTTTACTTTTTATTCTGCCTTTATTACTCTGTAAATAATGTAAGGCAGAAAATATACCTAATACTCCTTTCGCTTCTATTTTCCCCATAGCAACAACCCTGTGAAGCGAGTTGGGCTGAGAGAGTGTGACTGGTCTAAAGCAGTGGTAGGATTCAGCAGTTCGGGTGAACCGGTAATTAAATTGCTGGCTGGCCCCACCCCTCCCTGAAGTCCCCACGCGGCCCATTTTGGCTCCCAGGTAAGTGCAGGGAGGCCTACTTGACCCAAAACAGGGCATACAGGAGTGTGTGTGCAGCGCTCCACCCCTGTGGCCAATGTTTGCTCCCAGGAGGCTGCAGGGAGGCCTCCTAGGCCCAAAATGGGGTGAAGGGGGCAGCACATCCTCCCATGGCCCATATTTTGCTCCCAGGGGGGTGCAGGAGGCCGAGTGCCGCCTGTCACACCCTTTGACCACGCCCACCATGGCCACGCCCACCCAGCCAGTCATTAGGGCAGAGAACCAGTTAAATTATTTGAATTCCACCACTGGTCTAAAGTAACCCAGCTGGCTTTCATGTCTAATTCAGAATTAAAATGTGAATATGTGGAACTGTAATGTAAAGCACACTTCCTCCCTCCCTCCCTGATGTCCCTCCATTCCTGTGAAAACATGACATGGAATAAAATACACTTTAAACTGAGTAGATAACAACAATGGGGAAATGGAATTCTCTGAAAATAAGCTGGAGGCACTTTCTGTGTGAAGCTTTCACTAATGGAAAGAAATGTTCAGCTTGCCTCATTGAGAAGGCAATGTTCATATGTTGCTGGATTGATTGGAAAAAAAACCCCTAAAAACTTGCTATTCCAACCCAAGCAAGAAAAAAAAATGATACTGTTATCTACAACTTAATTCAGTTACAAAATCAAAATGAGAATTTCCATGTGATTAAATGTGGATAATCTAAGTATGTGTTTGACGTGTCTTTTGGCTATGAAGTATAATCCTTTCATGCTACCGGATTTTCCCAAAAATAAGACCCTGTCTAATATTTTTTTGAACCCTGAAATAAGCACTGGGCCTTATTTTTGGGGAGGTCTTATTATTTTGGGGCACATGGAGCAAGACAGGGATTCTCTTGCCGTGTTATCTGATTCCAGCTCTGTCTCCCTAATCCTAACCAGTGGAAATGGCGGGGACCGGCTGTACATGCATTTAAATATTTTTGGGGAGGGTTTATTTTCAGGGGAGGGTTTATTTTCGAGGGAGGGCTTATTATCCAGGGAGGTCTTATTTTTGGAGAAACATGGTAACAGGATTTATCTTTCAGCATGAAAGGAAAAAAAAGTTGTGAAACTATAGCTAATTATATTTGTATCTGTACATATGCATGCATATACACACAAACATGTATATAAATGTGAAACAGCTTAATCTCCCTGCCCTATGTATTCAATTGAGTATTTGTGATGTCAAATGAACAATGGAAAAGCTGGTAATAATAATCTTTTAGTGTAAAAATCAATATCAAAATCTGTGACTCGACTTTATTTCACTTTGCTTTACACTGTTTCAATTGTATTTAATTTTTCCTGGTAATACTTAAGAAAACTTTTAAAATAGTAATAAATAGCAGAACTACCCAGTATCGTGATTCTTACTTATTTTTTTATTTTAATGTATTAAATTTGTTTGTCGCCCATCTTGCTTCAGTTACAACCCTTAAATAAAATACACACATAGGTCCCAGAAGCTGTCCTTTGGTCAAATGGCGTCTCATTAATGTTGTTGATTTATGGACATGTCCTTTGAAAGCCTAGCAAAAGGCCTCTGGATCCACCTCTCCAGCCAGAGGACAATGGCCCAGAAACTCCATCCTGAACCAAGGATGCAGTCACTCCAAGTCTCTGCCTTGGGATAGAATTGTCATACACACACCTTTTTCCTCGGATCAAGTCTCTCTCCCCCTACCCCAGTGAATCCAGCATTCTCACCTAACAACCTTTTCTTCCCCTTTTATAACTTCTTCTCCAATCCCCTTCTCCCAAGGCTGCCCCTTCCTTTCTCGCTCTGAGGTGCTGGAGTCTGCAGTCCTACTCCCAAGCACTCTGATTTAACTGCTTCTGCTGAAAATTACATCTCCCAGAAGTCTAGCTCAGTGTCCCTTCCTGTTCAAATTCCAGGGTGAGGCTCTAGCCAGACAGTCAATCACTGAATTCTGGCTAACTTCCCTGCCTTCTTATCTGTGTCAAAATACCAGAGCAGCTCAGGGGGGAAAATAGCCAGTCAACAACAGCTGTAAGTCTTTGTGGGATTTATAGGATGAAAGAAAAAAGAACCGCTGAGGGAACAAGGCTGTGATATTATGCCAGTTCAATTGTATAGATTTAAACAGGTTTATATAGTTATTTAAACTGAACAAACCATACAATGTTTGACAGTAGAATGCTATATATATTGCTAACAAGTCTATTCATTGGCTTACCTGAGAAGAATATGTGTGACCATCAGATCCACAAACTGGATTGGTATAAATTACAGGACACTGTTTACATTTTGATGAAAGAGAACCAACTCTCCATTGTTTATGGCTTAAACCAGCTTCTTTCATCCTGAAAGAAATCAAATCAGGTAAGAAATGTATGAAAAGGGGACCAGAGAAGTATTTTATATTAAACCACAGTTTGTTGAATAAGTCACAGTGATTGTTCATAATTAATGCAATGATTAGCCATTTTTATGTTATCTACTAGCTGTATCTGGCCACGTGTTGCTGTGGCCCGGTCTTGTGGGTATACAATATTTTTTGACCGAGTGCCAATAATTTCCTTCTGTAGCTCAGGTCACGCCTACTTTGCCTCCGTCCCAGTTTGCTGCAGGTGTAAAAGCTGGTTTTCCGGCTTGCCGGTACAACCGCCTTCACCTTCGCAGCTCTCTGCACCACAGACAGCATCGGGGTCCCTGCCAAAGGTACGGCATACTCCGTTAGTCGGGAGGACGCTTCGCGGTAGTTGACATTTCTCGCCATTTTGCTTGTGGGTTTGGCGGCGGCACTGAGGGGAAAAGACCCGGCTGGCGCCTGCCATTGTAGTGCTGCAACGTTAAAGTCCAAAAAGATAGAATAGCGTGTGTTGCTTTTACGTCCAACAGGTGGCGCTGTTTTTCAAAAAAGCATGTTTTTACCTGTCACACGTGTGACATCTATCTAATATAGGTATATAAAAACACGCGCATATTCGAATGCGACGTTGTGTCAAAATTTCAAAGCAATTGGTGAAGAACTTTCGGAGATTTACGATTTTGAACAAAAGAACATTTACATTTTTATTTATATAGATTGAGGGTAACAGAAGAACGAATACATGCTGGAGCAAGAGTAAATGAAGCCAGATCCAAATCTTGATGGAAACTCCATATTTCTTTTGTCTTATAGCTCTTTTGTCTGTTCTAAACAGCAATATTTAGAAAACAACCCATATTAAAATATGATTTGATACCTTGAAAAAACATTTATTAAACCAGTTTGACAACTACATGAAACTAAGTTAATGATGGGTTTATCCACTACATTACATCCAAACAACGCACTGTAGTTTACTATTATTTGAAAACTATGCCACTTTCTTCGTTAATTTAAACTAATATTTGCATCTTATATTAATATCTTGGCTACTGCAGAAAAATATTTACAACTCAACTATAAGAAAGATCAATCATTGTCAGGACTGAATAACACTTATTTAACATGTTGCATAACCACGACCATTGTGGCTTATTATGTTGTTCCAGTTTGATTATAAAAACACAGACTTTGGCCCAATTTATCAACAAAGTCTGTATGTCTTGATATTCTAGCAAAACTATTTATATTTGAGGATGCTGGAACACCTCTAAGAAAGAGAGATGATTTTTATTAAGGATCTATTGTTCATAATCCAAGAAAGGCTATGCAAATTCAGATTAGAAAGTGAAATATATGAATCATTATGAACGCTATCAATATAAACTAATATTTAAGAGAGAATAAAATGATTACTGTAGAATCAACCAACAACAGACTAAGCATTCTAATCAATAAATTATGAACAAGCCATGTATTAGAATACTATGTTAAAACTAAGTTCTTAGCTTAACTAGTCATAATTCTCCACTTCTTTTTTTTTTAAAGCTTACCGAAGTAACAGGAATAGAACAAATTACAAAATGAAATCAATTTCAAATCAATGGTTTAAAATTTTGCTACGCACTTGATCTAATAAGTGTTGAATCTCAACGTATAAAGAAGCAATAAAAAAAGGAAGGATGAAGTATGTATTCCTTTGGCGTGCATATATCTGAGCGTCTTAAGACAAAACACGCCATGTCCGATTTGCCTTGTTGATTCATGATGCTTCTTTCTTAATTCTATGACCAATTCGTTTTAGGAAACCATGCATTTTCTAAAACATTTTCACAAGATAAAGGTAATGGAAATGTTCCCATTTCAAAAACGTTTCTGTGGAAAATATTTCATTTCCTATTACTGAGATAAAGCAGCAGACTCCAGCAGAAGGCTACACAATGGATATACATCATGTATTAAACTGAACAAGCCAATTAAATTTAGCTACAGCTCTCCCGTTTTCCATAATGTTCAAAACCATCTTACAATTTGGCAAACTGTTCATCTGGATTTGAGTAGTGTCTCCTCTCCACTGTTCGAGGAGTAAAACATCTGACTCACTATGAGATAATTAGAAGGCAGTAACAGCACAATTAATCCATTTCATGTCAGCTAAATCCCTGTTATTTCTTATTTTCGCAAATAATTAAAGTTACAGTGACAACTTTTGTATCAGTACATAGAATTCTTCTCCCTCTCTTTTAACTAAGCATTTGGGGGAAAATTAACATTTTTAGATGAAATATATATCATAATGAATGTTAAAAACATATATTTAAATATCTTTTTAATTAAATCAACTTTTTTTCCCCATTTCTTCCATGCCTTTTATATTAGCCTGAAGCTATCAGGATTACATTCCTTTAATAATTATATTTCTATATCACCAGTAATCACAACTCTCTCAGTAATTCACAAAACCTTTAGAAAGAATCATCAAACAATGTTTGGGAATGTTATTTCTATTTTTATCCAATATCAAAGGTAAAGGTTCCCCTTGCACA
Source organism: Ptyas mucosa (assembly GCA_012654045.1). Taxonomy (NCBI): domain Eukaryota; kingdom Metazoa; phylum Chordata; class Lepidosauria; order Squamata; family Colubridae; genus Ptyas; species Ptyas mucosa. The sequence goes on along the minus strand of WNWU01000048.1, from coordinate 3,586,222 downwards.
TATGTGCTAGTTGTTTCCGACTCTAGTTTTTTGGTTTTTTTAAAAAATTTTGATTTATATGCCGCCCTTCTCCGGAGACTCAGGGCGGCTTACAATGCGCTAAGCAATAGCCTTCATACTTTTGTATTTTTATACAAAGTCAGCTTATTGCCCCCACAAACTGGGTCCTCAATTTATCTACCTTAGAAAGGATGGAAGGCTGAGTCAACCTTGAGCCTGGTGAGATTCGAACCTGCAATAATTGCAGGCAGCTGGTGTTAATAACAGGGTGCTTTAGACCACTGTACTACCAAAGCTCTAGTTGTTTCCGACTCATCTCTGTTTCAAAGCCGAAGAGCCAGTGCTGTCCAAAGACGTCTTCGTGATCATGTGGCTGGCATGACTAAATGCCAAAGGTGCACAGAACACTGTTACCTTCCCACCAAAGCTGGTCCCTATTTTTCTACCTGCATTTTTTACGTACTTTCGAACGGATGGGACAAGTAACAGGAGCTCACCCCGTTATGCGGCACTAGGGATTCGAACCACTGAACTGCCAACCTTTCGATCAACAAGCTCAGCATCTTAGCCACTGAGCCACCGCATCCCTCCAATACTACAAGTCCATTAATATTCATGAGTGAATACAAGTGAAAACACTGGTTGACATACTGATAGTTCAAGATATACGGTACTTCAATTAGTAAGTTATTTGTTTCCTAGACTCACTAGTTCTGGAGAAGCAAGAAGAGCAGTACTGATTGAGAGATACTGATTGAGAGAGTACTATAGCTGTTGAGAATTTGCCACTTATTATTTTTGTTGTTGCTGTTATTATTATTGATGATACAGAACTCCAGGGGGTAGATAGAAGAGACAAAAGACACAAGAAAGTAGAAAGTAGTAATTAATTTATAATATTTTCTTAGAATCACTAAACCATAGTTTTAGTTTACCCAATCTTTAAGAACCTAATTCGATTCAATAATATTTCATGCCAGTGAACTCCATAGAGCCACTACCGTATAGAAATTGTAATGCTAGAACCGTAATATACATAATAGAGTACAATATAATTCACAATTCAGTTATTCTTGACTGATAGAATATCATGAAGGCAAAATGGCAAAAATGCAAAAATCAAGAGGGCAAAAAAGCATAGAAGAATTATAATTGCTTAATTGTAAATCTTATCCATGAATGTACTCACAAGATATGTTGACAGTATTGGAGTAGTTTCATTAGTAGAATAATGAAGCTACTCCAGTACTATCAATGTACCTTCTTCACATTCAAAAGGGAAATGTATGACAATAAAAGGGACACCCATGGGATCCCCAATATCAGGAGTCATTGCAGAAACAGTGCTGAGCAAACTAGAACACCATGATTTCAAAACTACTCATATGCATTCTGGTACCGCTACATGGATGACATCTTTGTCATCATCCACGAAATCCACTGAAAGACTTTCATACCATAGTGAACTCCATCTTCTCAGACAACCAGTTCACAAAGGAGGAAGAAACAGCCAGACAATTACCATTTTTAAATATGTTTGTAAACAGACAAGAAGATGGAAGCATAGAAACCAAGTTTACCACAAGGCCATCAACACTCCACACATTCTGAATTTCAACAGCAACCACCCATTGTCACACAAAAAGAGTTCCATCAGAACAGTATACAGCAGGTTGAGATCGAACTGTAGGACCTAACAAGCTAACAACTGGAGAGTGGGTACCTACGTGAACAATTTAGGTAGAATGGGTATCCACAAGCATTTGTTACAAGATGCTGATCAACATAGTGGGAAGAGAAAGGAAGAAAGAAGGTATAAAACTAACCACATGACACACACTACCATACATCAAAAACATTTTGGAAGCAGGAGAATGCAGCTTCTGAGATCTGCAAGTGGGCATCAATGCCTAGAGCAGTGATGGCTAACCTTTTTGCCATCGCATGCTAAAAGCGGGAGGAGCACGGTGGGGTCACACGCACGTGTGCCCACATCCATAATTCTATGCACCCTGCCCCCCCGTGCTCCCCCCGCTTTTGGCACGTGATGGCATGGTGGGCCCGATAGGCCCGTTTTTTGCTCTCCCCAGGCTCCAGAGCCTTTATAGGGGAGGGCAAAAACGGCCTTCCCCACCCCCTCCAGAGGCCGGAAACAGTGTGTTTCCTGACTTCTGGCCCAGAAGGCCCGAAAATCAGCTGGCTGGCACATGCATGCATGCTGGAGCTGAGCTCGTGTGCCCACCGATATGGCTCCACGTGCCACCTGTGGCACCCGTGCCATAGGTTCACCATCACGGGCCTAGAGGATACCATATGAGGACAAATTATACATTTGTAAAGATAGATTGTAGCTGACAGAGACTTCCAATGTAATCTGCTAGATCTCCTACATGGATTGCTCCTGTGACTATATAGGACACAGGGAGGAAGCTATTCACCAGATTGCAAGAACACAAGTGAGTAGTCAGATGAGGAGACCCAAACTCATTGATAGTCTCACATTACAATGAACAAAGTCATACAATCAATTTTGCAGCTGCTAAGATTGTTGGACGAGCAGATACAAAAACAGCCAGGAAAGTGATTGAAGCTGGGAAATGAGTCATCATCAGTCAACTGGAGTGTTGATTTACCACCATCTTACCAAGTACTTAGGAGGAAAGGGCTTGGCAGCACAAAGAAACAACAAACAATGACTTAACAATGATTTAACAGCCAGCCACCAACACCCCAATCAATAACTAAAAAAAACCATATACAACCAGGCACCATATAAAGAACACATACAGAATAGCCCAAATCACATACTTTGCTAGACAGAAGTTCCCTGAGGATGGGCTCCAGCATGAGTCTGAAAACTTGGAAGACTAAACCTCTGGTCCTGATGACTGGCCCAGATTGGATCCTAGAGATTTACTAGAATTATTTCATGGAAATTACAAATAGACATGGATAAAAATAGGAATGTTAAGAGAAGAGGCAAAGATAGTAGAAGAAAACAGGAATTTTCCAACAAGCCAGCATCCTTACCACACACGATTGGAAATGGGAATTCCCATTCAAGAAAGGCCAGCTTCCCTTGTGCAGGACCAGGGAGCACTGCCTCCTCCTCTTGCTCTCCAGAGATCTATCAAGGCAGAAGTTAGACTCAGAGGAAACTGCTTCCTGCAAACTTTATCCTCCAGATTTCTACACACAGCAAAACATTGTCCCCTGATTCCTGCTTTGCTGGGCAGGGGGCCTCAGACAGGGAAATGCCAATGATGTCTGGGATTGGGAGAAGAACATCTCCTTTGGTGTGCTGTGCAGATACACCCACCCACACACAAACTCCATTCCATGTTTGGAGACTTTTATCCGCATCTGAGTTTACAAACTGCCAATCATGCCTGGGTTTGGGGAGAAAGCCCTCTCATTCCTCTGGGGATAAAAGTCCCCAAACTTGGAATGCAGTATGTGTGTGCACGCATGTGCAGTACAGTACAGCATTGCCCATTTTCTATCAACAACAAAAGTCCCAGGTTTCATTAAAGGGATATACTTTTCCATGAGGGTCTATTCTTTCCTTTATACATAACTTCCATCATCTGTATACCAATGTAAAATTCCATGTTTTTGACATATCACTATAGAACTGTGATGGCGAACCTATGGCATATGTGGCACGCAAGCCGTCACACCAGTTCAGCTCTGCCACGCATGCACGCACACCTCCTGCCAGCTGGTTGTCCGGTCTCTGCCGTACATGTGCAGGGGGGCGGGAAGCATGTGGGGGGGGCACGCGCACATGCACAGGACACGTGCAGGGCCACGGATGCATGCGGAGGGGACCATGTGCATTCCATTTTTGGGGTTTGGGCACGTACGTGCGTTCATGCGCATGCATGCCTGCATGCTTTGGGCACTCATTCCGGAAAAGTTTAGCCATCACTGGTATAGAATGTTATACTTTTGCAAGAACATCGTTTATTAATTAGAAACCACAAATCATTAATTGTGGTCTTGCAGTATAAATAAAACACGTGAGTATCTTGCACTTGGCACAAATCTTTTTAACCCTTACTTCTTCCAACTGCATACAATTAAAGTTGGTCATAGTTTATGCTTTTCAGGGTTTGAGGAACGAAAATATGATGCCTTGTGGGGTAGTGTTAAGAATCATCACTATTGCCCAGTTATAGAGTAATTGGACTAATCAAATGTTACCATTGTCACTAAGAAAGTCTTACTCATTAGTCCATTACAAAGGAATTACTGTAAATTCAACCTACGTGCAACATCACTTCCTGTACAAATAAACACAGATAATAAAACAAGCTTGAAATTTTTCCAAGCTAGCAGATTGGCAGCACAAATTACAAAGTGAAACAGAAAGCTTTCACTAGATTCAACAGAGCTCGGAACATGAGAATGATTAAATGTTTCTATACACCAAGTACACATCACAATAATGAATCAGACTAAAAAATTTCCAAGAGATTCAACTGTGCCAGCTGGGCTCCTTCAGACAGCAGCATTATAATGCAAAATGATGACATTCTAAAGAGCCTTGTTTTCAGCTTCTGTGCAATCTGTCTAATGCACGCCTTTTAAAAAGCAAGTGAGGCAGGAAGGAGGAGCAGCACAGGAGAAGACCGTAATTAAAAAGGAGAACAGCTTCCACACGCCTGTAAATAGAGGAAGAAATGAAAACTGTCCCAGGTTTTTTTAATCTAAAATCAAGAAATCCTAACATCCTTATTTCTCAGCAAGTAGGCGATCCATTTATTAATACATATATACTTAAACCCTTGAATTGATGATACCGCCTTATCCTGTAAATTAAGACTGTAGCTATGAGCAGGGGTGAGCTCTTGGGGGTTTGCGGGGGTTCGGGAGCACCTCTAGTTAAGATTCTGTACAGTTGGGAGAACCCCCAAATTCCATTCCTGGCTGGCCTCACCCCACCCCTCCCAGGAGTCCCGACATGGCCCATTTTGGATGCAGGTAAGTGCAGGGTGTGCACGGACACTCGGGGAGGGCAAAAAATGGGCCTACCGGAAGTTTGAAAAGGCCAGAAATGGGCTCATTTCCGGCCTTTGGATGGCCTCCGGAGCCTGGGGAGGCCATTTTTGCCCTCCTGCAGGTTCAAGGAAAGCCTCCAGAGCCCGGGAAGGGCAAAAATGCTTCCCCTGTCATGGTGCAGGAGGTCAATTAAGCCACGGCCACCATGGCCATGCCCACCCAGCAACTGGGCAGAGAACCCCTTGCTAAAATTTTTGAAGCCCACGCCTGGCTATGAGTAACAACAAAACAAAGTAATTAGAATGCATGTAAGAAGACACACATGCATGCTTACCAAGCCAAGTCATATGTTTAAATCAGATTGAAAGATTTATGATCCCTGAATAAAAAAAGAGGGAAGCGAAATTTCTGAGGTTTACATTATCATTAAATGGCAAATATTTCTTTACTTCCTCAAGCACTGGTAAAGCTAAAACCTATGTATTCAAAGACAATACTCCCACAATAAAAGTTAACAAAACTTACATAGTGCAATTCTAATTTAATAGACCCTCCCTGTGTAGATTTGATACAGACAATTTAAATTTTTGTTCAAACATCCCCCCAAAGGAATGGGCAAGGCCATTATAGTCAGAGTCAGGGTAATGCATTTAAATTTTACATCATTTATAGTGATACGCATCATTTGTGTAATAAAATAATTACTTAATTTATGCAAATAATCCTGAATGCCATAATTTACAGATTAATGGACATTCTGTTCTAACAGACACTCCCCTCCACTCGACCAAGCCAGTTTCACTATAGCAACAGCACTTAGACTTATATACCGCTTCACGGTGCTTTACAGCCCCCTCTCTAAGCAGTTTACAGAATCAGCATATTGCCCCCAACAATCTGGATCCTCATTTTACCCACTTCGGAAGGATGAAAGGCTGAGTCAACCTTGAGCCTGGTGAAGAATTGAACTGCTGGCAGCCAGGAATAAGCAGAAGTAGCCTGCAGTACTGTACTCTAACCACTGCGTCACCATGGCTCTTATTGTTTTATTTTACATTGGGCATGAGAGTTGTACCATAGGAATTTGAAACTTTCTTCAGTTGAAATATGAAATCCAATTTTCTCCTGTACATCTTATGTATAACTTCCCTGAAGAGCCATCCCAAATGATTAGGGGGGAAATGAAGTGGGGGGGATGCTTCGAGGGAGCATTTATCCGTTGCCATAGGAATCAAGCTTAAAAAAAATCACACTAAGAAATATAACAGGAAAAAAATAATATTTTCAGGTCTCCAAAAGTGGAAACAACTTTAGATATGTCCCTCTTCCCGCCCCCACACACAAAATTCCCATGGTCTGAGGAATCCTGAAAAGCACTAAAATACTCTGAGCTTTTCCAAAGAACTTGAAAGACTTGTAGAAAATGTCAAAAACAAAAATTTACAAAGAATTCCAACCCACTCCACCAAAGCATAGCATTTTCAATCAGTAAGACAAACAAACAATATTCAGTAAGAGGAGAGAAAGAAGCAGAATGCCAGAACAATCTTTTGGATAACCCCGATTCAGCAAGAAAGATAGCAGAGAGAAACAATACAAGGATAAGGGTAGCTATGGGATTGAAAAATAAGACTGTTCCTAGTAAGGAAAATAAGATTGTTCCTTGTGAGTTTGGTCCAAAGCTTTAACGGGTTGGAGATTCCCATTTTTCCTATGCTGAGTCTGAACAATGTGCTAACATGTTTACAAGCAGGCATTTGAAATCAAATCTCCCAACTAAACTCTACTAAATATTAGTAGAAATATTGCTTTAATTAAATGTACCATGCAATCCAATTTTTAATAATAAAAGTCACACTTTCTTTCCTCTTAACCTTACCTTACCTTTCCTCTATCCATGTTCAACCTACCAACTCATCCATCATCTGAAACCTATTCCCAAATGGACATATTTAAATAAAAAGATTACCAGTTACATCTACCTCATATTTTCTTATACAATAATAACAAGAGATCAGCAAAATTTAAACATATAATAATCTTAATGATTTTTACAAGCTTAAATTAATTACATAGCTATTAATGGAGAAAAAAACTTGAGTTAGTGGAAGAAGCGAAGAAATTCTAGCTGAAAAATGACTATATAATGCAAATAAGAAAAGAAAGATGTTTCCATCTAAATTACTGCCTGTGCAAAGATGTCAGCTCTCCCAGGTAAACCAGACAGGAAACATGACTAGATGTACTTATTCTATTTTATTGCAAGGCTACAGTAACAAAATCTTGGAAGTCTGAAACTTCTCATTACCGCTTTTAACTGCTTAATTCTTAGGGTTGTTCATTCGTCAGTTTCTTTCTCTGAGCATTAAGTCACTGGGGGCTCCTGTCTCTCTTATCTGATTGTTCCTTGGGCAACATCTCTTCCCCTTATTCCCCAAGATCATCCACACATTCCATTACAAAATATAAGAGTATAATAAGTTATTCCATATCCTAAGTCGTACAGGAAAAATGGTTTCTTTAAAAAATAGTAAAGAATATATAACACTATATATTATAAGAATATATTTAAATAACAAATATAATTAAATAAAGTTGGACTCAATCCAACAGTTCTTATATTTTGTCTTCCCCTCCCCCCCCCCAGGAAATCCCAGAACAATACCTGGTAAGATCTTAGAAAAGATAATCAAGCAACAAATCTAAGAACAGCTAGAAGCAAGCAAAGTTATAACCAGAAGTCAACATGGGTTCATCCAAAACAGATTATGCCAAACAAGTTATTTCATTTTTTGACAAAGTGACTAAATTAATGGATCAGCAAAATGCTGTAGATATAGTACACTTAGATTTCAGTAAGGCATTTGACAAAGTAGACCACAACCTACATCTTGGTAAGTTAGAAAAATGTGGGCTAGATAGCATCAGTGCCAGATGGATTTGTAACTGGTTGACAAACTGTATTTAACATGTAGTCCTCAATGGAACTACATCCACATGGAAGGAAGTAAATAGCCGAGTACCTCAAGGTTCCGTTTTAGGCCCAGTACTCTTCCAATATCTTCATAAACGATCTAGATGAGGGAATAGAAGGAGAATTTATCAAATTTGCAGATGACACTAAGCTGGCAGGAATAGCCAACACCCCAGAATTTAGGCTCAAAATCCAAAAGGATCTTGACAGACTTGAACACTGGGCCCTATTTAGCAAAATGAAATTCGGTGTAGATAAAGTAATAAAAAACAACTGCACAGGTATAGGTGAAACATGGCTTAATGCCAGTAACTGTGAGAGGGATCTTGGAGCCCAAATGGACAATCATTTAAATATGAGCCAACAGTGTGCAGCAGCAGCCAATGCAAACCTAGGCTGCATTAATAGTAGGATAAAATCAAGATCACGTGAAGCAATACTATGGCTTTACAAAGCCTTAGTGCGGCCATACTTAGAATCCTGCAATATATAAAAGATGTTGAGACTCTGGGAAGAGTACAGAAAAGACCAACAAAGATGATCGGGGGCTGGACGCTAAAACATATGAAGAATGGTTGCAGGAATTGGGTATGTTTCGTCTAGTGAAAAGAATGACTAGTGGAGACATGACAATAGTGTTCCAATATTTGAGGGGCTGCCACAAATATGAGGGGGCTAATTATTTTCCAGAGCATTAGAAGGTAAGACAAGAACCAATGGATGGAAGCTAATCAAGGAGAGGAGCAACCTAGAATTAAGGAGAAATTACCTAACAGTGAGAACAATCAACCAGTGGAATTGCTTGCCTTCAGAAGTTGTGGGTGCCCAATGACTAAAAGCTGGACTGGACAGCCATTGTATATAGGTAAACAGCTCGTGTAGGGAGTTGAACTAAATGATCTCCAAGGTGCCTTCCAACTCTGCGATTCTGTTAAGTTGAAATCTTCAAACATTTACTACATATAGGAATGGCTGAGATATATGTATGAGTATATGTATATCTCTCTCTTTGTATATATGTGTAAGAATATAATATAATAAACAGTAGGAGAAATCTATATCTACTGTATCTATCTATCCATCCACCCACCCATCCACTGTGTTTCTCCTAAAACATGACCCACCCCAAAAAGAAGGCCCAGCACTGTTTTGTGCACATGCGTTAAAATTAAGTCCTACCCCCAAAATTTGGCCCTATTTAAGTGCATGCCCAGTCACACTTGGCAGGCATTTTTGGGTGGACGGCTACCGGTAGCTGGAGTGACCGTAACAAGTAGGCAAGGGTATGTGAGGCACGTGGGTCATGTTGCTCTCTCTTTTCATGAAAGAAGCGGCCTGGTGGTCAGGCAAGGCACATGGGTCGTGTCACTTGCTCTTTTTGGCAGGTGGCTAGGTGAGGCGCATTAGGCGAATGGGTTGCTCTTTTCGGCCATGAAAGCAGCCCGGTGGCCAGGTGAGGTGCACTGGGCAAGTGGGTCGCTCTTTTCAACCACGAAAGAAGTGGCCCGGTGGCCAGGCGAGGTGCATTGGGAGAGTGGGCCGCTCTTTTGGGCCCTGAAAGAAAACAGCCTGGTGGCCAGGCACGGCACATGGGAAGAACATTAAGACACCCCTCAAAAAGAAGGCCTAGCCATTTTTTCGGGAGTCAAAAGACCCAGTCATATTTTCAAAAAAACACAGTATCTGTCTATCTGTCTATCTATCTATCTATCTATCTATCTATCATCTATCTATCTATCTATTCATTCTATGCAAAAATGTAGATTAGGAATATGAATGAATATTCATATTACACACACACACACACACACACACACACACACACACACACAAATGATCTAGAAGTTTCTGAACTGTCAAAAACTGCTTTAGGGTGAAAAAGAACTCTCAAGTAACATTTTCAAAATTTGCCTTCTTTTTGTTTTACGAACTATCAACACTTTCACATATTGAGAAGGGAGTAAGAAGCCATTTTCCCCAACCCACCATCCTGAAAGGTTTGGGTGCCAAAAACAACAAACTTTCATTTTTGTTTACAAAAGAAATTTGTTATGCAAAAGCTATCAAATTAATTATTTAAATATACACAAGCTATGATAGTCACAGACAATGTACCCTCCTATGATAATCTTCTGCATCAATAGTTCAGCTGAGAAAATGTAATCTTGGTAAAGCTGTATTTACAGTTCAAAATTCTTCTAATAACTTATAGTTAAAAGATTCTTCTAATTATTTTTCAACAATATGTCATTTTCTTTACTCTTTCTAAGAGCTCAAGCTGAATCTGGGGATATGATTTAAGACAAATTTAAGCCAGCAACTCCTGTTGAAATGGACAGAGTTGTCAGTGCTGTCAGTTCAGCCACTATTGACCGGATCCAGGCCTGTCCTGGATTGTAACAGCAGCCAATGAGGTTCACATGTGGTTGGCTCCTTGCTGTGGTGTTGACCTTTCTGAAGCAGGGGGTGGGTACCTTCTGCCTTGAAAAAAGTGGTGCTGTACCACCTTAAGATACCATCCTTCTTCAATGACCAGCAACCATACTCTAGTCTTCCATTTTGGAGGAAGGCTTCTTGGTCTGTAGGCTCCTGGAACTGCACCTTTTCTGTGGCAGTGCCTGTGTCAGGGTTCTGATCGATGCCCTAATTAAATCATGAGCCTTGAGCCAAGCTTCAAAAGAAATCCATTTATTTATTAGGAGCTTCATGTTGGCATGTTCCAAGTGAAGCCAACTCTGATCCCATGTAATTTCCAGCTCTGACCCTGTTTCTCCCCCTCCCCCCTAAGTGTGTCATCAGTCACATTCTCCAATGAAGCAATTTCTCGGGTTATAGAGATCACTCCCCTCCAGCCACTGTGAGTTACCGCAGAGATGGTCTTGACAGAGATATGGCTGGAATGTGCTTTTGTTTTGACTGCCATGCTGCCTTGCCACAGCTGCAGTTTGTTTTCCTATCCCCCTTGTCTATGGCAACTCGAGAGCAGGCCAGGGATGCTTTGCGAATTGACAGCCTGCCCTCTGGAACAAGATTCCCCCTAAGATCTGGATGGCCTTCACTCTGTTGTTTAAAAGAGCTAAGACACCCCTCACTTCATCCTACATACCTTCTTTTATCTTTATTGGTTATGTTTTATTGTGATTTTTATTGTTGTCAGCAACACAAAGTTGTTAAAAGAGTCAGGCAGCATGCAAGTTAAAAAAATTATTATTATCACCATTATTTTGTTAACATTCACAAACAAGGAATTTCATCCCTATAAACTTACAGACAAACCAAACTCAATTCTTTAAGTGGATGATACAGCCATGTTCTCTGTAAGACAAATAGGCATAAGGCTTAGTCTCCAAAGCCCTGCCTTATACTATAGAAATGAATCATTCATTCTGAGACAAAAATCATAGTCTTTACTAAGTCTTTACTAAAAGGCTTACTATAATTTTCACTGGAAAATAAATTACACACATATAGAACAAATTGAAACCTTTAAATATGTGGGAAATATTTTTCAATCCCATGATTCTCAAGGAAACAAACAAGAGGGGAAGTACCTTTTTTATATACTATAGTTATAATACTTAGCCTTCTACTTTATAATTCACAGATTTACTACTGCAAAGATTCAAGATGCCTTTAAGTAGACTACAAATCAAAAATTGCACATTCTTCAAAGTATATCTAACTCTTAGTTATAGTGGAGAGAAGAGGCTCACATGGTTAGAATGCTAGGCTGACAATCAACAAGTCCGCATTTGAAACCCAAGGGCTGCTGTGTGATGGGGTGAACTCCCATTATTCACTCCAGCTCCTGCCGACCTAGTCATTTGAAAGCATGTAAATGTGAGTAGATAAATAGGTACCATTTTGATGGGCACATTAATGGGGACATGTAAGGAGCCTTGAACCAGATGTCCGTGGCAACAATGATCCTTTCAACCTTAAAACACCTTAAAAGTGCCTCTGACTCAATTGGGACAAAGTATCTTATTAGAAGTATTACCCTGCTTCTTAGATAAAATATACTTTAGATACAATAAAAATAGTAGTTTTCTGGTTTATTAATAAAATATTGGGTTCAATTGTTTCTATTTGGCTGCTCTTGCCGCACTATCAGAAGCTAGCATCCAGCATTCCATTTATCATATTTAAACCAAAATAATTAATCCTCTAAATAATTGCTATGTCTGGTAGAATTGTTCTTAAGTTATTATTGAGTTGTTCTGTCATCTTTTCTCTTGATGTTCAGTTTATTCTATAACCCTTGCATAATTCAGCTTTGTTTATTTTACTAATACAACCAGAAAGTGATAACAGTTGCTAATTATACTATGCAGGTTATGTCATGGACTGTTATTAGCATAAAAGATTTGAAAGTGAGCTTTGTATAGTATTAAGTTTCTTTTTTAAAAAAAAACTGTTCAAAAAGTTAAAATGCAAATTCCTCCAAAAATTAACAAAGAAGAACAAAAATGGACAGAACATTTTTTAAAAGTGCATTAGAGGACAAAAAATAAAAACACATATACAAATATTATCCTCCCTAGATGATTACTGATAAATATATTGCAACAATATTAACTTCTCCCCCTTGAGAAGCAGGCCCACAATCTATAAACTTCTACATCTATTTACAACCAACTTAGCTTTTCATCTATCGACTATATGTAAAAACAAAATACTTAACAGATAAATCAACAACGAAGTTAAACTTCAACGCCCTCTGTTATTTAATTGGATTCAACTCACAGAAAGTCTACAATGCCTTATCTGCCATAAGTCACCACAATCAGTTCATTTGGCAATAACAACAACAACAGCAACAACAACTATAGCAAAGACAAGCAAGGGTAGTACCAATAGTTATAGATGCCTTGGGTACAATCCCAAAACAACTGGAACACCACTTGAACACCATCATTGGCATTGACAAATTTGCCATCAGTCAATTGCAGAAGGTGGCTTTACTTGAAACAGCTTCCATCCTGTGACAATATACGTAACACTGTCAAACATCCATATTTGCCTATCCCAGGTCCTTGGTAAGGACTCAATAGGTAGACAAACTGCCAAATCCAGTCTGAACATATGGCTGTGAGATCATGATGATGATGCATTTCTGAAAGTTCAGTTGACTGAGTTTCATGTTTAATGAATAAAGTATATAATAACAATAATTTGGTTGAAACCTAGGATGCAGGCAGCAAGATCAGCTAGTCAATATTTGTGATGCATTTTTAAATGTTCAGTTGACTAAGTTTCATGTTTAATGAATAAAGTATATAATAATAATAATAATAATAATAATAATAATAATAATAATAATAATAATACAACTTTGTGCATTTTTGAAAGCAAATATGCAAAAATGGAAAACGGTTCTAACAGCAAATGGGGAGGACATTGGTAAAGTCAACATCAGATGAGGAATCTTCCAGGGGAATTCACTTTCACCACTACTGTTCAACATCACATTAATTCCATTGACCATAATCCTACGAAACACAAAACTGGGATACCAAATCTCAACATGGCAAGATAAACCATCTACTATACATGGATGACTTAAAACTGTATGTGTAAAGCTCCACTGAACTTAAATCAATACTCAACACAGTTCAACTGTTCAGCAAATGAACTTTGGACTTGAAAAATGTGCTATATTATCCATGCAGCAAGGAAAAATGAAAAAAAATAGAAGGAATAAAACTGGGAAATGGAAACATAGTAAAAACATTAGCAAAGGATGATGGTTACAAATACCTAGGCATATTGGAAGCAGATAACATTTTGAATGGAAAAGTCAAAGAGTCAACGCAAAAGGAATACATCAGGAGGCCCGCAAAATATTAAAATCAAAACTGAATACTGGAAATATAATTAGAGGCATTAATACATGGGCAGTTCCAGTAATATGCTACTCAGCTGGAATCATCAACTGGACTTTGGCTGAACTGGAAAACTTGGACCGGAAAATGTGCAAATTTTTCAATATGTACCACACTTTACATCCACGAAGTGACATCAACAGGTTGTACCTGCCAAGAAAAATAGGGAGCAGAAGACTATTGCAAATCCATCAAACTGTAGAAGAAGAAAAACGAAGTTTGAATGATTATGTAAACCAAAGTACAGAAAATTGCTGCAGGCTGTGAAAACGGAGAACATTATAAAAACAACAGAAACAAAGGCAGAATATAAGGAAAAACAGCTGGATGACAGATTAAATAGATGGAAAACCAAAGCTTTGCATGACAGCACTTGAAAAATATTGAAGGAAAATGTGATGACAACTTTACATGGGCATGGCTTAAGATTGGAACCATCAAGAAAGAATGGAAGGTTTAATTACTGGCTGCTCAAGAACAAGCACTACAAACTAATGCCATGAAAGCAAAGATACAAAAATCCACCGACAATCCAACTGCTGACTTTGCAACAACAAAGTCGAAACTGTTTCACGTTTAATGTGAATGCAGCAAAATCACACAAACTGATTACAAAGCTAGACACGACCGAGTTGCTAAATTAATCCACTGGTCATTATGTAAAAAATATGACTTACCTGTATCCAAAAAGTCATGGGAAGATAAAGTGGAAAAAGTTATAGAAAATGAGAAGATGAAGATCTTGCGGGATTTTCGAATACAGATGGATCGTCACTTGGAACACAACACGCCAGATATCACAATTGTCGAAAACCAAAACATACAATTTATTGACATCACGGTACCAGGAGACACCAGAGTCAAAGATACAGAACTGGAAAAAATCATGAAATATCGCGACCTGGCCATAGAAACTACATGGCTATGGATGAAAAATGTCACAGTGATACTCATTGTCATCGGGGCACTTAGTACAATGTCCAAGAATTTCACAAATCACTTCAAGAAATTGCAGCTTTCTGCAATAACACTAACGGGGCTGCAAAAAACTGCGCTACTTGGAACATCATATATTTTAAGAAGCTACTTGATTGATACCTAGGACACTGGCAGCAACCCGTATCAACCCATTAGCACCAGTCAATGGTATTTGTGACACATTTTTAAATGTCCAGTTGACTGAATTTCATTTTTAATGAATAAAAGAGAATAATAATAATAATAATAATAATAATAATAATAATAATAATAACCTTTCCCTTAAAATTTTTAGTTGAAGCTTTTAGTTGAAGCGGAACTGCAAAAAATTGTGCTACTTGAAGATTGTACATTTTAAGAAGGTACTTGGTTGATACCTAGGACGCTGGCAGCAACCCATATCAACCATTAGTATCAGTCAATGGTATTTATGATGCATTTTTAATGTTGAGTTGACTGAGTTTCATGTTTAATGAATAAAGTAAATACAACTTCCCCTTACGATTTTTAGTTGAAGCTTTGCCAACAATGTCTCATTTTCCAATATCTTAAATCCCTGCTATAAACATTTCTACCACATCCATTGTTGAACCAATCTCCCTGTGAACCAAGGTGTAGTCTCTTGTCAGTTGTTCTCTGTTTAGGTATAATGAATCCATTTTCCAACATCAATCCATATTCTCAGGAAAGGGCAGTCCAAATTATTTTTCAATAATATTTCTCCCAGAATGCTTAATTGCCGCTTTAAAAAATAATTCTGAGCATATAGTTCTAAATTATTTCTTGGGGTTAGGCTTTAAGCAAAAAGGAATCCTCTTCCCCAGTTCCAGTCATTGTTTACCTACTTCGCTCCAGCACCAGTCTTAGTTGTTCCTCAGTTGTCCCAGCTTCGTGGCAGTCATCTTTAGGCTGCCTCTTCTCCTCGCCATGGCTGGGAAGGAAAAAGAACCCCGGGTCAGACAGGAGAGCTGCGACTCTCTGCGACCTCACAGGGCACCCCTCTTTGCTTCACAATACCTACAAGGCAACTTTGGCTCCTTTCAGAGCCCACTGACGGAGAGAATTCGGCATGGGAGCATGAAGATCTGCACCACGTGTCCGATCCCACCGTGACGTCAACTGGAAGTCCTTAAGTCCATCTTCTTAAGAAAGTCACTCATCACATCCGGTAATTACAACTTTGTAAAATCCAGATCTCTTTCAAATTTCTGCAGCAAGTCCTCTGCTTTCAACTCCTCCTTCAAATCTTCCAGCATGAATGTAGGCTATAGACCATCCAGTTGTAGGTCTGGCTTGGCTTTGAGATGCTTGGTTTGCATGTGGGTATTCTCTTTAGGTTGATATGAAACCCAGGTAATTTTATCAAGCTTTTAACCAAAATTTTCAATTTGAACTTGTAGACTAAAAAAATGTGGTTTTTTTTAAATCTGTGAAGGTAGGCCACCAGGCTTTATCTTTAACTTGGTGCATTATTTGCAGTTTTAACATTAAGTAGACTCTCTTGCATCTGAACTTACATCGACAAAGAAAACAATTCCTTTCAAAGACAAAAGGGAAAAATGTACTGTAACAAAATGGCTGCAAAGAACTTTAAAATGATATTTCTCACAATGAAGGTGGGAAGGAAAAAAAAAGAGGAAAACTTCAATTGAAAATTAAAAGAAGAAAAAAAAATCCAAACCAGAGCTTTTTAAGAGTTAAATCCTGTAGTGAAATTCGATATAGATGTGAATCCAGTCTGGTCAATTTCACTGCTCAAAAACTTTAGCTTCTATACAGAAAGTAATTCAGAGCCAAAAAACAAACAAACAACAATTGCTTTCCTTGTATAGTGTTAACTTTCAATCCAATGATAGAATCATAATAAATTGATAACCACTATGCTATTCATTAGCTAATAAAACTGAGTTCTATAAAGTATTTCTTTCTAGTTATAAATGAGATAAGGGAAATAGAGGCAGGAAGGAATGGGGGCAGTATCTCAATCCTTCTTCCAGGCTTCCCCTTAATGAGATCATATAGAAACACTGTCAGCCTTTCATAGGGCACTAAATAACCTAGTTATGCTCCTTGAGCCTGCGATGCTGAATAAATCAAGAGCCTCATTCCCTGGCTATATTGCTAACTGGCCAAATATTTTGCTCCCATGTAATTTGGATGTTTTTATTGGTTTAACTGCATTTACTGTTTTAAAATGTTTTTAATATTTTTAACTGTAATATATTTTTTGAATTGTAAGCTGCCCCAGACTCCTTGACTCTGATAGGAGACCAAAGAAATTGTACAAACAAGCAAACCAGGGGTGAAATGCTAAGGGTGAAGGCCGGTTTGCCTGAACTGGTAGTAAAAAATGCTACCGGTTCGGGCAAATAGGGAGTAAAGAAATGCTCTAAAAAAGTAAAAAAAAAAAAAAGATTCCGATGATCGCATGGCACAGCTGATTGTCACAGCTGATCCTCGGAACATTTTTTAAAAACTTTTTTTAGCATGTTTCTTACTACTGGTTTGGGCAAA
>WNWU01000048.1:3526343-3568857 GCA_012654045.1 Ptyas mucosa | reverse complement strand
GATCATCTGTGACAATCAGCTGTACCTCATGATCGTTGGAACCTTTTTTTTTTTTTACTTTTTAAAATTTTACTACCTATTCACCCGAACCAGTAGTAAAAAAAAAAGGTTTCAACGATTGCGGGCACAGCTGATTGTCAGAACTGACCATCGGAACTATTTAAAAACTTTTTAGTTAAAAAAATGCTTTAAAAAGTAAAAAAAAGTTGGCCACGCCCACCCAGTCACATGACCCCCACCACCACCACCAAGCCACGCCCAAGCCACACCCACAGAACCAGTAGGGGAAACTTTTGAATTTCACCACTGAAGCAAACCCAGGAAAATTGAAACCATTCTCTTTTTCTTTACTATTTCCCCATATACTTTATATTGTATTGTATTGTAAACCAAGCTGCCTAGAGTTGAGAGATGGGTGGCATACAAATCCAATAAATAAATAAATAGTTACAATAAGAAATACTTTATAAAATACTAGTTAAGTCAGTTATATCACCATTCCGGTTTGCATACAGAAAAGCTATTCTGACTTCCATCCATTTCTCTGGAAGGAAGGGGATTTGAGGGGTATTAAATAAATCAAGACCCAGATGTCCATTAAGAAATACGATTCCTCATAATCCTAAATTTAATCTTATTAAATCTGAAATTCATCAACACAAGCTACAATTTCTGTGAGGGAAAAAATCTTTTCTAAAAGCCGATACACCGTCTTCATCAATGCAGGTGCACTCAATTAAAGCTATCTATTTTGAGACCTGTGCTTATCAGCTGCCAATGATAGCATAAGCTTGGCAATAAAATGTGTTCCTTTAACTTGAAAAGGGTGGCTCATCTTGCTTTTTAAGACAGCAGCCGCATTACAGGATCAAAATCTATTAAACGGAAAGCAAAGATTATACAATCCATCTAAATGCTTAAATGACTGTAAAAGTATTGACATGCATGAAATACTGTATATTGTCTTTCGTACTTCCACACTGAAATTTTACTTGTATAAAATGTTAGCATCTAATTGCTGCCCTAAATTTCACATTTCATAACCAATCATTTAGAAGTAGATCATGCTGATCAGCAAAGAAATATCTTTTTCTTTCATAGCAATCTGTGAACAGTAAGCAAAACCCTATAAAACACATACATATACCGTATATACAACAATTACACACACACATATATAATATAGGAACAGGCATCATTGCGATTCTTACAAATTTACTTGGACAATGATTTGTGATTCTGTCTAAAATAGTGATTTTTTAATAAAGAATTTTCAGTTTCAAGCTTAGATTTTCCCTATCTTCTATGAAAATTTCTTGCGTGAAAGCAGATACTCAAGTTTTAAATTTTCTCCCTCTCAATCAGACTATTACACTGTATAAAATGAATAGCTCTTTTTTAACTGTTTATCAACAGTTTAACTTATATAAACTGGAAGCAACCTCCACAGTCACTGGTACTGGTGATGTGACCTAGAAGGATAGTGAAAATGTCTCCAAACAAACTCAGAGATTACACCAAGGATGCCATAGTTGTTACTGAAAATCATAGAACATCATTAATTTTAAAATTTGAATTCTAATTCACTGTAGAGAATTATAAAATGTAAAAAATTCCCCCAAAGGTTATAATAGCATTACGTTAATTCAGAGGTGGGCTTCAAAAATTTTAGCAAGGGGTTCTCTGCCCGGTTACTGGGTGGGTGTGGCCTACTCAGCCTCCTGCACCACGGTGGGGGGGGGCATTTTTGCCCTCCCTGGGCTTCGGCGGCTTTTCTTGAGCCTCCGGGAGGGCGAAGATAGTCTCCCCAGGCTTCGGAGGCCCTCTTAAGGCTGGAAATGGGCCCGTTTCCAGCCTTTCCAGCCTTCCCGAACTTCCAGTAGGCCCATTTTTTGCCCTCCCCAAGCCTCCACGCACGCCCTACACTTACCTGCATCCAAAACAGGGCGCGTGGGGACTCCTGCGAGGGGCGGGGTGGGTGGGGCCAGCCAGGAGTGGGATTTGGGGATTCTCCGGACTGCATAGAATCTTAGCTAGAGATTCTCTCGAACCCCTTCGAACACCCAGCAGCCTACCCCTGTATTAATTTTTCACTAATTTCCTTGTTACTCACTGAAATAGTTCAGTCTTTTACAAGCATAAGCACTGGGAAAATACATCTGGACCAGTGATGGGTTGCCCCCAGTTCGCACCGGTCCTATAGAACGGGTAATAAAACCAGTGGGAAGCCCCACCCACTGACCCTGATGTGATGAAAATGCTTCTGTGCTTGCACAGAAGAGTGCGCGTGTGAGCGAAGCGAGTGCACGCAGCCCCTTTGCGAACCATTAGTAAAGGTAAGTAGAACCCACCCCTGATCTGGCCTACTCTGATTTCAAGAAATGATTACTTGCAGAATATACAGGTAAATGTTTGCATCACTGAAGAGTTTATAAAGGTTTTGGTATTTCTTTTCTCTCATCCAGGAGCTCAATAGTTTTATAGTTCCATGTTCTTCATAGCTTCTCCTTCTGATAAAACTCTTTAAAAGAGTTTTACCTTGGTACATTAGATTTTATCTGGGTACATCAGATTTCTCTTCAAGGTACATCTTTGTGCCTGATTTCCTTGGTTGTTTCCTTGGTGATGCTGGAAACACCTGGAAGGCATTCATTCCATGCGTTTTAGCAAGGAACTCTAGTGGGGTTTTTTTCTGTGTGAAACTTTTGTTAACCATATGAAATTAAATATTAACATTCTTTTTGGGGGGAAAGATGCGTCTTATACTCCGAAAAATACGGTATTCTCACAGTTTGTTTACTTCGGTCTCAGATGATACAAAAATGCAGCAGTGAATACAAATATATATTAATAGTCATGATTACAGATCAATAATATGGAGATATTTACCTGTGTGTCAGTCTCCGGTGGCTAATGCAAACAGCTGTTTGTTGATCTTGTGCAATGCATACCTTATGACGAGTACATTTCATCTTTAAGCATGGATCTTTAGCTGGGTCTAAAGCTAAAAACAATTGTAGAGAATATTTTTTTTAAAAAAAAACACACCTTTTCCACAGACATACAGGAAGTATAAGTAACATATTAATTCCCCAAGGGCAATGATGTATCATTGATCTGCTAAAAAGACCAGGCGTTTCCCCACAATAAACAATTAACAGCTAACAGTGAATTGGGTGATCTTAAATTCAGCTGACTAGAACTGTGGTCCCTGCTGAATGATATCTATCTATCTATCTATCTATCTATCTATCTATCTATCTATCTATCTATCTACTGTGTTTTCCCAAAAATAAGACCGTGTCTTATATTTTTTGAACCCCGAAATAAGTGCCTGGCCTTATTTTCAGGGAGGTCTTATTATTTTGGGGTGCACGGAACAAGATGGAACTCCTCTTGCCATCTTACCTGATTTCCAGCTCTGAGTTTAAATATTTTGGGGAAGGGTTTATTTTCAGGGGGAGGCTTATTTTAGCGCATGCACTCAAAAGCCCGATTGGGCTTATTATCAGGGGATGTCTTATTTTCAGGAAAATAGCCTATATCTATCTATCTATCTATCTATCTCTCCCTCTCTTTCTTTCTCTCTCTCTCTCTTTCCGTATTCAGTTATTTTTCTCCTTATTCCTCAGTTTCCCTTCATTTCACTTCCCAATGCTGCTACCATTTCCCTTTGCCATACCCATCCTGACTTTTGTTTTGTTTACTTAAACCTGTTTAGTTTACAGGTTTCAAATGATAAAATACCACATCTTTCAGGCAATTATTTTAATTAGCAATTATTAACAGTATATAATATTGGTGTTACCAATTTTTTTAAGTGTGGCAAATTAACTCCAACAGGAACTGCGTGCTTAAGTTAACAAAGTGCAGACGTTGGGCAATATATAGCAGTTTGGTTTACATTTCTGGGTCAGGGGGCTTGGGTGATCTTTTTCAGGGCTGGACAGAAGATCTTGTTTAGCATCTGATGGACAAAATTTCTCGGATCCTTTCCCAGTTGGATCCCATGAGTGGAAATAATTCTTGTGAGATGCCAGGAAGAGGTCTTGCCCTGTTACCTGGGAATAGTTTGATCATATTGGCCCTGATTAAGTGGACAGGGTGCTTAACGTTGTCAGTGCCACAACTGGATAGTGTCCCTCCTGGATAGTGAAATCCCCCAAGATATTGATTAAATGGGTGGGTCCACCAGTGATTAATATTGTCACTGGAGGAGGGAACATATCCAGATGCTTTTAAGGAAGCCCTGGTTTGCCCTGACCTTAAAAAGACCACCATTAGATGCCACCTGCCTGGACAATTTTCATCTAGTTTCCAACCTTCTGTTCTTAAGGAAGCCTGTGTAGAAGGTGGTGGCCCTGCTGCTGCAGAAAATGAATGAAACTGATTATCTGGATGCCTTTCACTCAGAATTCAGGCCCAGTTAGTGGAGAGAAACAGCATTGGTGGTGCTTGTCAATAATCTCTGACAAGAGCAGGATGAAGTAGTGCAATCATCCTCACTCTCCTTGACCTCTCAGTGGCTTTCAATACCATCGATCATGGTATCCTTTGGGGAGCTGGGGCTGCACTGGTTTGTCTCCTTTCTCCATATCTGGTCCCAATCAGTGTTGATAGGGAGTGAGAGGTCCAAACCTCAACAGCTATTTTGTGGTGTGGCACAGGACTTGGTACTCTTCCAACTCCCTTTCAACATCTATATGAAACCACTGGGCGAGATCATCCATTACCAAAGTTGAATTATATAGAGTATATAAGTATATAAGTAAGTATATACAGTATGCTGAGGACACCTAACTGTATATTTCCATTCTTGGTGAGTCAAGTGATGCTGTGGCCTCCCTCTCCCTGTGGCCTGGAGTCTGTGGGGACCTGAATGGGGGACAACAGGCTTTGACTGAACCCGGGGAAGACTGAATGGCTTAGGGTACACAAGGCTCCGGGATCCAGGATTTTGTCTTCGACTCTGAATGGGGTGGCTCTGCCCCAGACAGACACAGTTCATAACATGAGGGTTTCCTGGACTCATGATTCCCGCTCGAGGAGTAAGTGGCAGTCACAGTTAGGTGAGCGTTTGCACAACTTTGTTGTGCCAGTTGTGACCTTTCCAGGATCAGGATTCCCTGAGATCGCTCGTTCAGTCCCTAGTCATCTCTATCCTTGAAGACCCTTCAGAAGCTACAGATAGTAGAGAGTCTGGCTACACAGGTAGTTTGAGGCCTCAAGAATGGCCCCTGTGACATCACTGCTCCACAAGCTGCATTGGTTGCCAGTCTGCTTCCTGGTACAATTCAAGGTGTTAAAGTGTCCTTCATGGCATGGATCCAGCCTCCTTGAGCAGGGTGGATTTGATTTAAATCAAGTCGATTTAAACCACAATTTAAATCACTAGTAAAAAGGCTTGATTTAAATCAACTTGATTTAAATCATAATTTTTAAAGAGCAACTGTCATCTCTGTCCCACAGCGGCTCCTCCTCTGGCCCGCTGTTGACTCACTGATAGTCCCATTCACTTTAATGGGATGGCTGGTGATGCAGCAATGACACAACAAAGGAAGGGACATGGCTGGCAGGTGAGTGGATGCCCACTAACAAGGACCGCCATGATGGATCTGAAATGACAGGTGCTCTTTAAATGTGAGGATACATTCTTGCTGGTAGTTAGAATCTTTAATATTATTATTTGCAAACAAAATGAAGGTTTCCCATTTAGCTTGCAGAGCTTAGATTCATTGAATGAGTTTATCAAAAATGTAAATATTTCAGAATATACAGCCTCGTCCTACATAACTAAGCTCCATTTCATGTTGAATAAATTATTAATGTATCTTAAATAGAAAACTATTGTCAGCGTTCCAGAAAAAACCCAACTCCAAGTAAAGACTCTGAAGCAAGCATTTTTCAAAGTTCTATTCACTAGAGTAGGTAAACTGGCACATCTGGGAAAACCCGAATCTGAAAGGTCCGGGTTTTCCCTCAGTAAGTCAAAACCCCCCAAACCATCCCCTCACTCCTCAGTCGATCACATGTTCCAATCAACCACTGTCCCATCTCGAGACATCACTCTGACCTCTCCTTCTCCAGATGCAGGATCGCCCTGACCTTGACCGACAGGAAGAATGCTATTATGTCTACAGACAATCTCTCTACTAAATCCCCCCCTCCTACTTTCCCACGAATGAGAAGGTGGCAGCATGGAAGCTTCTGGCCTAATATGGCTTCCAAAGCTGACAACTATCTTTAGATAGATTTTTACTTCAAAAGCATTTTATTAAAATAAATTTGATAAATTTTTTAAAAAATCCGATTATTTTGATTTTTTTAAAAAAGATTGATTTTTATCCACCCTATCCTTGAGGGACCATCTCAACCTACTGGAATTCATCTGTTTCATTCATTCCTGCAGAGGAGGCATGCTGTGGATCCGATCAACCTAATTATTCTGGCTGGCTAGGTCCAGAAGGAGGGGCTTTTTTGCCCCTAATGTGAGGTTGGCCCAAACCCTCCTATCCTTTCGTTAAAGACTTGGCTCTGGCAGTTGGCTTAGGACTCCAATGGGGAACAGTGTAATGAAGGCAGTTGATTCAGTAACAACAAATCCCACCTCCCTCCAGGTGTCATTAGATTTAAATGTTTGGTTTTAATTTATTTGTATATGTATAGATACATTTTTTATGACTTTAAGCCTCTCGGAGTTACCCTGTGGTAAGATGGATGGCCAATAATTTTTATACATACATACATACATTATACATACATACATACATACATACATACTAAAATTTCTAATTTACTTTTATATGTTCTTCTTTGACACAATGGCTGTCTTAAATTCAGTGTAGCCTTTCTTTGGGAAAATACTTTATTTACATCATTGATTCTTATATGTACATACATGTGTATTTATGTTGGCATGTGTACTGTGGTAAAAGTTGCAATTTTGCAAAAACATATACTTAGCGCCAATTAATGGATTAATGCCAACATGGTAAACAATGTGATCAGTTATATCCTAAATAAATGTTTTATTAACATTTCCACACTGAAATTTCTGGCAATGCTTTCTTCATACAGAAATTCAGAAGGACATGGCTTTATATAATGAACACAACAATCATATGACAAATTGCTAATGAAAAATTAATTAAATTGATATGGAAGGACAGAATTTTGATTAACTGTGATTGCCATACATCAGTGGGCAAACATTTTACCATCTCAAAATCAAAATGTAAAATAATTGCACAATCAAGTAACTCAGTAAGAAGAAACTCACACCACTCTGCTCCAACCATATTAAATCAATATTCAGTTTTATGATATTATGCAAAGTATGGATTTCACCTGTGTTAATTTTCAACTTAAAGTAGTTTAAACGTTTAATGCATCAATTTTCTTATTAAACAACAATTTTAAGGTATTTAATGCTTAGCAGTTATCATTTCCTAATGGGGAAAATATTTTATCTAGTATTGCTGTTATAAGTATTATGTTTATTTCTTCACAGTTAGAGAAGTAGGAGCCAATGTTCCAAATTTAATCTTTAAGTATAAGTATAAATATTACTCATTTTGCAGTGGAAATTGTCAACGTCCAATTCTAGCCAAAATATTCTGGATATGTTAGCATTAATATATTCATTTTCATAATAATAAGGGGAGTATTCATAAATTAGTAATTAAGCATCATCTGCACATTTGCAAAAGTAAAAGAGAAACATCCACGCTACTCTTTTGTTATGTTAAAATAAGTATTTTAATATATTTTTCATGTTCTTACATATAGGAACTAAAATAATCTGAATTTGGATAGATCAACACTGATAAATTTACTTTTTTTTTTCAATTTCAACTCCAGCACTGAAAAATCAAGTGGAAGCAAAGCAGCAAAGCAGCTGCAATAACTGTCATTGTATTTGCACCAGCAAGCTTACAATAGGCCTTAGAGCCAGTGCAGAACAAAAATTAAAATTGTAGTAGCAGCTGCATCTTCTTCACCTGGATTTTCAGTTTAAAAGTATTAAAATGTCCTCTCCTACTTGCCAAATATGAATCCTCCCCCCTCCCTCCTGTAATAAAGCTTACAGAAACTAACTTGTAGGAAGCTGTTTTAAACTTAGAGAAACTTTGCTTTCTGAATCAAATTCTCTCACAGAAAGCAAACTCAAAAATCGCTTGGCCAATTATGAGAACAATGGTTATAATCAGGGTGTATAATACTATCTATACTTAAAAGAGACTTGATGCAGATAGTACGCTGTCATTGCAAAAATGGAAAAGTGATGTATAATAAAGGAAAATGTATAATAAAAATAATTTAAAAAATAATAACCAGGCCAAGAAACAGACATTGCAGCACAGGTGAATGTCTGAAATCCATATGCCAAATCCCATTTTTTCCTCCAAAACAAAACAAAGTACTAATTATAGTGTTTCCTCAAAAATAAGACCTAACCCAAAAATAAACCCTAGCATATTTTCTGTGTGTGCACCCAATATAATCCCTACCAACAAAATAAACCCTACTTAAGTGCCTCCACAGCCAGCCTCCAACCCATCCCACCGATACCAACGACACAAGGTGAGGTGAGGCAGGGAATGGAGATACTCCACACTTTCTGCACCAGCTTACCACAGGGCTCCCACAGCCAGGCCTTTCACGCCCCAATACCTACTTCACCTCGTGGCAGCTGCTTTGACAGCCCTGTCCAGCAAGACCCCACCTCACTCCTGGCCCACTTCTTCTTCTTGCTCACGGCCGCAATGGAGGAGGAGGCCAAGCGACATGCTGCTGCTGCGGCCATGAAGCAAGGCAGGTGTTGGGGCATGGATGGCCTTGCTGCAGGGGCCCTGAGGTAAGCTGGTACCAGGCACGTGGGGCACTCGACCCTCCCGCACCTCATGGCGGCGGCACTCAAAAGAAATAAGGCATCCCCAGAAATAAGCCCTAGTGCTTATTTCAGAGCCCAAAAGACCAGGTCTTATTTTCAGGAAAACACGGGTACTTAGAAGACAAATTGCTGCTATTCAGCAAAACGGCATTATACATCATTCCTAAAAGTATACACAGTTTATACAAAATAAACAAACACACCCAACATTAAAAGAAAATCTGCTGTTTCCAAAGCCACTTCCTAAATCACCAGGATATCTGCTAATTTATTGATTATGTATCAAAATAAAGACCTCGCTTGCAGCCATCCACTTTTTTTTAATTATTTTGCAAGAATGCCTCTTGACCCATGGAGTCTTGAAACATTATTTATAAAACTGGTTTGAAGATTGATAGAGTTGAGGCCTCATATACCTGTCACTTCACCATGACTGCCACCATCAGAGCTGCAGCCCTCACCAGTAGATGCCTATGACATCATCTACGTATTCAGAAATTCTGGGTTTCATACTCAAATATAAGTCTGCCTAATTATACATAAAAAGAAATGAAAACATTTTTATACAAGCTATATTGACAAATCCTAGATCATTGTTGACTTAGGCATAAGACAATCTAATAAACCTGTTTTAAATTGAGCTAAAAGATAAAAGTCTATAGTATAGTAGAATAGTCTAGCAAAATAAGGTAGTAGTAAAGAATAGTAAAATACGAGAATGTCTATTTATATAAAATCTCCCTTACATACACCGCATCCAAACCCTAGTTTATCCGTTAAAGGATAAAGATTCAATTTCAACTGAGGAGGTCCAGATTTAAATCTACTTGCGAAAGTACAGATTTAATTCTAAACCTAAAGTTTGATACTACAGAACAATAATGCTATGTTTTGGGTTAACATTCCCCAAAGGGCTAATGTTTGAAAATAAAATCAGGAAAGATAACTATATCTACCACCTTTATCTTTTGGAAGGAAAGTAAAATATAATATACAAATTAGATATAAATAAATTAAACTGTCATTCATGTAACATTAATCATGTTATGTCTTCCCCTTTAATCTTCTCAAGGTTAAACATAACCAGTTCTTTCTCTTCATAGGCTTAGTTTTTAGTGCTCTGATGATTCTTGTTGTGAGGGTGATGAACAAAAGTGAACACAGTACATGGTACCTAAACAAAGAAAAACTTGTTTGCCTTTTGAGCTTAGTGTTGAAAATAACAAAAATTAAATTATTGTAATATATTCCTCATAGGGCTATCCTTTGAAACTGTTTAAGAGTATTAAGTTGTACCTAATACAAATTCCAAAAAATGAATGAAGAAAGAACATGAATTCAAGAACATAAGGCTATGTAAGCAAGCTCTTAGATACTCATTGAAATTCAAGACTAGCTATTGACTATATTCTCTTAAATATATTCAGAAATATTTGTATTTATTGAATGCCCATATTCAGGAAACAAGAGTAGAGCTCATTAAATGAAACAGTTGTGCATGCACAATGATGTATAGACAACCAGAAGTAGTTTTCAAAAGCAGCCAGGGCAGGTAATTTTATGATATGAAAATGTATTGTTTTTATGCAAACTGTAGTATAACCACTGCAAAGCGTTATGTTTTGCATTTCATGAGGTCTCCTGAATACGAATACTTTGCCTGTTTGCCTTGGATTCAAAAGACCAGTTAAGTAATTTGCAAAATAAATATTCCCACTTTACATGCTTATAGAGAACAGGTTGCATTTCCCAATATCCGATTCAGCTCTGTATTCTGACTTCATCAAGCCAAGCCTGGTGAAAATATATGGAGGGTACTAAAATGGGGAAGATTGATACAGACTAAAAACCTAATTAAGAATAAAATCTAAACTTCTGACAAGTTGATCCTCAGATTATAAACCATGTTTTGTTAGTTTTTTGAACAGCCATAAGCCTTGGTGAATTTTTTCTTCAAAGAACTAAATGACTTAATGATAGTTTATGTACACACTAATAAGACTTACAAAGGTAGCTGTAAAAACAGCAACACTTTCTGTATTTCCTTTGAAATGCCATGGTTAGCCAGGTCTGGTATTTATTCCATAGGGCCAAATAGATGCTCATTAGCTGTTCCACCCCCAATTGTACTCCTGCAATTGGTATTTGAAGGAATACCACCTACAATACAGAAGAACATTTATTCTTTAGCAATTATAGTCCTTGATAAAATAGTTTGTGATTTATCCAATCTGCTTTTAAAGCCATCCAAATTAGTAGTCATCACGTCTTGTAATAATGTATTTCACAGGTTGCATATACAACCCAGTGGTGAAATCCTCCCTGGTTCTAGCCAGTTTGGCAAACTGATAGCGCTGGCTGCGGGAGGCTCCGCCCATCCACTGGGACGTCATTACATCCCATTTTTACCATCTGCGCATGCGCAGAAGGTTCTGTGCATGCACAGATGAGACATGTGCATGCATAGCACACGCATGCTCCCGCACACTCCCATTTCCGAACCAGTAGCGAAGGTAAGTGGATTTCATCGCTGATGCAACCTATTTGTTACATGTTTGTTTGATTGTTATCAAATGATCAAACAGGGACTTCAAGATTTGTTTTTGGATAGTTACCAAATATCAGGCTTCAATGATTGTTGATATATGCACTGATTGTTTATATTGTTTGCATCCGGATTTTAAATGCTGTTATCCTGAGTCACCATAGTGAGGTGAGTGGCTATATAATTTGATTAATAAATAATTAAACTAAGTGAGGCATTTCTAAGACAGCAATAAAGTGGGGACATAAAACAGGGAATACATGTACTTATATTCACATTGTTAGCATTCTACAGTTAGCATAAAATGCAAATGGTACTGATATAATAGCTCTAATCACTCATGGCGATTTAATAAATTAACCATCCAAAGTGTACAGCTCTTACTCGACCACTTCCTGTTTAAATTTTATGAAATGTCTATTGTCATAAATCATTCTTCATCCAGAGATCTACCAAGGAAAATACAAGCATTAACAAAAACATTAAAGGCTTTAAATTTATTTAGGTCAGCTTATGGAATGGACAATTTTTTTCTCTTTTCTGATTTCTGAATCTGGCAGATATTGTATTGTAGGTAATAATTAATATAGGCTAAGGGCCCAGTGTCCGATAAAATTCACATATATAGTATCTGAGATGCAAACGTATCATTAGATCTTCTTATGTTGGGAAAGAACCTAAACATACTTTATATCAGGGGTGAAATGCTCCCGGTTCGGACCGGATCACCCAATCCGGTAGCGATGGAGGAGGGTGGTTCGGAGAACCGGTAGCAAAAATCCCTGTCCCCTCCATCTGAGCTGCGCGATCATCAGAGGCTTTTTTTCTTTTAAATGCCTCTGACGATCCAAGCTCTGACGATCCAAGCTGGGTCAGCATGGATCGTCAGAGCCATTTAAAAGAAAAAAAGTTTTTTTCTTTTAAATGCCTCTGACGATCCAAGCTCTGACAATCCAAGCTGAGTTGCCTGATCGGCAGAGAGTTTGCTGAAGAAGTTGTAGAAAAAATGGTTTTAAAAGTTAAAAAAAAAATTGGCCACGCCCACCCAGTCACATTAACTCCCCCCCCATCAAGCCATGCCCACAGAACCAGTAGTAACAAATTTTAGATTTCACCACTGCTTTATATACAGATAAAATACACAACAGGATGCCAACAGAATACAACCCTACCCCTTCCTCCAAAACAAAGAATTATCCCATGTTATACATAATTACAGTGTAGCGTCAGAGCAAATTCTGGACCATTTTAAATATTATATCCAATTTGTTTCAGTTGTTCAAAATTAAAAATAAAAGAAATTTCTCACAATGTAGTTTCTTATGTCCAACTTGAAATTCTCTTTTGTTAATAAGCTACTTCACAGATCAAATAATATATACTTAATAACACTGAGACTTATATACCACTCCATAGTACTTTTCAGCACTCTCTGACCCGTTTACAAATATCAGCATATTGTGGGTTCTGACTTCTCATTTTATAGACCTTGGAAAGATGGAAGGCTGAGCCAACCTTGAGCCAGTCAGGATTGAACTCCTGGCTGTAGGCAGAATTAGCCTGCAAACCTGCATTCTAACCATTATGCCACCATGCAGTATGGTGATGATTGTTTTGAAAGAAAATGTATATCTATAGCTTATATATTCATGTGCTTTTTATCTTAAGATTTACAAATAGCATACTAGTTTATCTGGATAAATATTATGACTCTCAAGAGTTTAAACAATTAATTATATATACAAAGTTATGTGCAAACTATTTAGTATTCATGGAAAGTTTTATGCAGGTGTACATTTTAATAGCCATAATCATATTAAATCTTTTCAATGTAGTAGATATTCCTGTAAAAATATTCAGTAGTAGTAACTACAGAAAAATATTGAATATGCTCAATTGCTAACAAAATGCATGTTATGATTTATGTTATGATTTGCATACATTGCTCATAATAGAAATTGCTCATTATGAGCATACATTGATTTGCATACATTGCCCACAATAAAAAGAATGAAACTTGGAAAGATTAACATTTTCTTATAATTTCCAGTAATACAATATAGGGTTGGTGCAATAATTTGACTAGATCTAATCAAGTTATAAAGACTGAGTTATAAATCATTTCACAATCTCTGTCTGTCTACCTATATTTGCAGCTTTAAAATCTGTATCTCTAAAATGTGCAAATCCCATAAGGTAGTCCTCTTCTTACAACTGCAATTGAGACCAGAACCTTTGTGGCTAAAAAAGGTGGTCTTAAGTAGTTGCGCCCAAGTTTACGACCTTTTTTTTTTTTGCATGGTCATTAAGTAAAACACTGGTCATTAAGTAGATGATGTAGCTGTTAAGTAAATTCAGCTTCCCTCATTGAGCTGGCTTCACAGAAGCTGGCTGGGAACGTCGCAAATGACAATCAGGGCTCTGCAACCATCATCATACATGCTAGTTGCCAAGTTCCCCGAAGTTTGAACCTATGACCGTAAGAACCAGTCATAGACTTACTTTTGTCAATGTGATTTTTCTTTTTGAAAGGTTGCTAAACGAATGGCCATAAGGCCAAGGACTACCTTCATCCTTGAATAGTAGAAAATTGACAGGCAGCACGACAGTTTGGAAATATTCCATACTGGAGAAATTTAGTTTAATTTAGCTTTTTTTATACATTTACATTTAAAATTGTTCAAACTTCAAAATTATAATACATGTAATTTATTAGTTAAATCTAAGGATATTTTACTAAACTGTATAGTAGTGTTATGTAGCTAATCGAAATTTTAAATAACAACAAGCAGTATTCTGCTTGTGTGTCTATGTTACAAGAAAAAGAAAAACCCACTTCAATTATCAGCCAAATGTGGAGTTTTTGTTACTTTTTGTTAATCAGTACAAACTAACATTGATAGCTGGCTTCATAATAGTATTGGCCTATTTAGTTATACATAAAGATAAACATGCATATTTGCATATACATATCAGTTATAAATGTAGAGTTGATTGCATTGGTAATACTCATTATACACAACATTAACATCTGATTACGAATTAATTAAAACGTTACATTAAAATCAAATTAAAGTGAAATCTCAGAATTTATTTTGTGGTTTATTCTATAAATATAGAGCAAATGTGTAAATCAAACTCAGTTCAGTTATTAATCTCAATGCCTGCG
Organism: Ptyas mucosa; assembly: GCA_012654045.1. NCBI lineage: Eukaryota > Metazoa > Chordata > Lepidosauria > Squamata > Colubridae > Ptyas > Ptyas mucosa. Next base: position 3,554,250 of record WNWU01000048.1, on the reverse strand, counting down.
GGCTTCAAACTGAGCAAAGTCCAGGCTGGCCTGCTCCATTCTACCCAAACTTCTCATCTGGCTGTATACTTGTTAATTTCTAGAAGTTTGGAACTATGGGATGGATTGTGCACAGTCGGGATTCCCTGTGCACAGTCACTCACGCCCTTGTCACCTCTCGCCTAGACTACTGTAACGCTCTCTACATGGGGCTCCCCTTGAAGAGCACCCGGAGGCTCCAACTGGTCCAGAATGCGGCCGTGCGGGTAGTGACGGGAGCAGCGTGGCGCTCCCACATAACACCGCTCCTGCGCAAGCTGCACTGGCTCCCAGTGGTCTTCCGGGTGCGCTTCAAGGTGTTGGTGATCACCTTTAAAGCGCTCCATGGCATAGGGCCTAGTTATCTCTGAGACCGCCTGCTGTCACCGATGACCTCCCATCGACCCGTGCGCTCCCACAGAGAGGGCCTTCTCAGGGTGCCATCAGCCAAACAATGTAGGCTGGTGACCCCCAGGGGGAGAGCCTTCTCTGTGGGGGCACCCACCCTCTGGAACCGGTTGCCCCCAGAGATTAGGAGAATTCATGACCTCAGTGCCTTCCGCCGTGCCCTAAAAACACATTTTTTCCAACAAGCCGGGCTGGCTTAAGAAGAAATTTTAAATATTTTGAATATTTTAATTGGTTTGTGAGTTTTAAATTTTGTAGCCAAATTATATATATTTTAATTGTCTTAATATTTATATTTCATGTTTTTATTTCTGGCTGTACACCGCCCTGAGTCCTCAGGGAGAAGGGCGGTATAGAAATTGGAAAATAAATAAATAAATAAATAAATAAATTGTCATCATACAATTGCAGAAATGAAGTGCCAGTCAATTTTAGTGCTCCCTGAAATATAGTAGAACACAGCACCTCAATGTAATCTTGGGTACCAGCATCATATTTAGTGTTTGGTTGAATCTGTACTGTTTAAATGAATATATTGCAACACTGAGATCAGTGTCTTGCAAGACATGCTGAAGTTCATGTTGAAGAGCCTTATTATTGATATGGCTTGCCCCGAGTTCGAACGTAGAAAATTCTTTATCCCATAAAGCATTTAGAAAAATAATGATCAGGGCTATTTTTATCAGTTTAATTAACTGTGGCAATAACTGTCAGAGGTGGTTTTTTTCCCACTACTTTAAATATTAGCCATTACTTTGAGAGCTGAATATTTTATATTATGTTCCTTGGCAGTTTCCATTTGCATAACAAGTATCTACTACAAAAGGAGTTCTGTAAATTGTGCACTGCATATGTTACTCTACTGAAGTCTTATGAAAGCCTTTATAAGTGTTATCAACAATGTCACAGGTGGGTTTTTTTATGGGATTGGGGTGGAGCTCCTTAGGAAATTCAAGTAGGGCTCAGTGGTGGGTTATTACCGGTTCGCCCCAATTTGGGCAAACCAGTGGCGGCGGCGGCGGCAGGAGAATCCGCCCACCTGACCAGACATCATCACGGATGCGCCGCATGCTCACAGTTCCAAACCGGTAGCGAAGGTAAGTGAAAACCACTACTGGTAGGGCTTGTATTCAGAATAATGGATCAAGGAACCATTTTGTTCTTAAGAAGACTTGGACTCCCTAATTGTTCCATGAGTCTTTGTCCAGAATGATTCAAAGTTGTTCTTCAATTGCTTGTACTTTACTTGGCAGAAGCTAAAATAAGATTTCCTGTGTTAGTTTAGCTTAGGGAGCGAATCAACTAAACGAAGTAATATTACAAGGTGGGGCAAGTAGCAAGTTTCTGTATATATTCCTCTGCTTTTGTCCAAGATAGAACTTTGAGAAATCAAATGAGCTTTTTTTTTTAAGGAAAAAACCAAGTCCAGTTGCCTTTTGAAAAAGCAGATTTAGGACATTGGCTGAGAACAAATTCTGCAAGAACCTTGTCCATTTTAAAATCATATTGGAGCCAGTCATGTTTGCTTTCAATTAGCACTGAATTTGCATGAATATGACTTCTGTTCCAGGGTCCAACCTGTGAAATCTCTCCTCTACTTCTCACGTTCACAACTGATGTTGAATCCTACACCAAAAGTAGTGAATGCTATTATTCCTTGTTAACAGCGAATGGAATTAACAGAATAACAGAGTTGAAAAGGAAATTCTAGTCTGGTTCTTCAAACCAGAATGACACGTTTAATGACACGTTTAACCCCGCCTTCCAGCTCAGCCTGCTCGTCTCCTACCCCCGTGGTTCTCGTCCTTTTCTTCACCACGGACACCCTCTAAATACCTTTTGTGGCCACAGGACCCCACGAGACTTAATTCAAGATTTAAATCATAACATTTCTTCAAGCCTTCGCAGGCACCTCCCCCCATTCCTGTGACAATATCGTGCCTTCAGTGGCTAAGACATTGAGCTTGTCAATCAGAAAGGTCAGCGGTTTGAATCCCCAGTATAAGTCTCCTGCATGAACAGGGGGTTTGACTAGATGACCTCCAAGGTCGCTTCCAACTCTGTTACTGCTACTTCTAATCCAACCCCTGTTCAAGCAGGACACTCTATATCATTTCAGACAAATGGTTGTTCAGTCTCTTCTTAGAAGCCTTCAGTGTTGGAGCACCTACAACTTCTGAAGGCAAGTCATTCCACTGATTAATTGTTCTCAGTGTCAGGAAATGTCTCTGTAGTTCTAGGTTGCTTCTCTCCTTGGTTAGTTTTTATCCATAGCTTCTTGCCTTGCCTTCAGGTGCTTTGGAGACCCCCCTCTTCTTTGTGGCAGCCTCTTAGATATTGGAACACTGCTATCATATCATCCCTAGTTCTTTTTCATCAAACTAGACATGCCCAATTCCTGCAATTGTTCTTAGTATGTTTTAGACTCCAATCCCCCATTCATCTTTGTTATTCTTCCCTAAACTCTTTTTAAAGTCTCAACATCTTTTTGGGCAGCTGCAGCACACTTCTCGCTCATATTCAAGTGTTCAGTTATTTAAGAGTTAAGTCCCAGGACTATTTGCTTTCTTATTAGAAATCTTTCTATAGTAATGGAAAATTGTGTATTTTTAACAAACGCAAGTTGACCAGGTCAGCCCAAAGACCAAGCCACCAGTCTAATGAACAGAAAACAGGACAAATATGCACTAACACATAATAAATGTTCCATCCATCTTCCATATAATCCACCCAACGTCTTCCAACTTGTCCTAGTAAATATTCACTAAGTTAATATTACACATATTTATTAAGCATAATTTAGCTATATGAATTGTGAAATTACTGTCCTTTAAAGCATAGCATCAAAGCATATAAACTTAAAATACCTGTACAAATTTCTACACTAAGTTTTTATCTAATAGTCTAGAGATGGGTTTTGTTTTCTATTTATTGCAGGAACTTTCTAGACAGAAATCAGTAAATACAATAAGAAGGAATGGTAGTAAAAATACCCAAATCATTCGGTCTTAAAAATTTAAGTGTATGCTATATCTATTATCTACATGTATTTATTGTCCTCAAAAAATACATGTGCTGCAGTATAAGTATTAAAAAAGTCGAAAACCAAGGACTGTTTTATTTCTAATCAGAAAAGTTCCAAAATTCCTATTACAGAATTTATTTTATTATGCCAGTAAAATAGAAAATCAAAACAAAATACAACTGATTGCTGGTTTTTAAATTCACTTAAGCTCTTCATCAAACTAGGTGTCAAATAAAAGAGAATGGAAAAATGCTGAACGTTGGAGACTGCATTAAGTCCTGCTATTAAGATGGAATATTGAGATAATAGAATGTAATGTAATTGTTTAGTAACTACTATGCAAATTTCAGAATGCATCTAAAACTATAGGAGCAAAACATACAATGGTGGATGTTCTTTTCTGAAAATAGACTATCCAAATGTGATCCAGATTTTTATCTTCATCATCCAGCAAAATCTGCACATGTTTGTTAAAAGCTATATACAATGTAGGCTGATTGTGAGTAAGCATGGAAAGTAGCATTCCTAATTGACAGGGTTATGTATTCATTCATCATAAAACATTGTAACATAAAGGACCCAGATTGTGGGGGCAATAAGCTGACTTTGTATAAATATACAAAAGTATGAAGGCTATTGCTTAACACACTGTAAGCCGCCCTGAGTCTTCGGAGAAGGGCGGCATATAAATCAAATAAAAATAAAAATAAATAAAATAAATAAAATAAAATAAAGAAAGAAAGATACTATTACTATACTATATCCAGTACTGGATTTTTTCAAATGAATTTTTTAACTAAGTAAATTCATTAGTATTCTATTATACTAATGTGACATTTAGCATCAAAGAAAGTTATTACTGTGTTTCCCCAAAAAGAAGATCCAGTCTTATTTTCTTTTGATCCCCCAAAAAACAGCTAGGGCTTCTTTTCGGGGGTCTAATTACTGACTCACCTCGTGGTGGCGGCACCAACAGCCCCACGTTGCTGGCCCACTTCTGCGGCCACTTGCCGCCACTCACACGTGTGGTCCCTAGCCTCCATTTTTCCACCAGAGCCTTACGGAAAGCTCTCTGCACCTGAGAAACGGGCTCCAGATTGATACACATGGTGCCCCCTGTCTTCCATTTCTCCATCAGAACCTTCCAGAAAGCCCTCTGCAGCTGATAACAGAGCTCTGGATCAATCCGTTATCGGCTTCAGAGGGCTTTCCGGAAGGCTGACAGTGAAACAGAGGCCAGGGGCAATGTGTGCTGTCAGAGTGCGCATAGGATGGCAATTTTGAGACAACCCAGGAGCAAACTAAAATAAACAGAGGTTTGTCTTTCATATAGTGATTTATCTACAAGGAATATATATATACACATACTAGGCAAAGTCAGGCAATCAATCATCAACTATAGCACAGAAGCACACACAGAGAAAGAGACACTCTCACAGGGCCTCTCTTATATATACAGCCTCTTAAAGTCATATCAGCCCAAAAAGCTTGTTGACTCATTCCCTGCCTTATATCATTGTAGCAGCTGGTCAGCTCTTAAAGTATTTCCCTGACACGCTTGTCAATCTAGACCTCATTTCTTGGTTGCAGAGGGCTTTCTGGAAGGCTTCTGATGGCGAACTGGACACACACAAGGATTAGCAAGCAGCCGCAGAAGAAGTGGGCCTGCAAAGCAAGGCAGGTGTTGGAGTGTGCAAGGCCTGGTAAGTAGGACAGCTTCACCACCTTATCCCCACCCTAGCTTAATTTTTCCCCATGTGCCTCATCCTATCACCTGCACCAGGTGGACGAGATCTTAATTAGGGCTAATTTTGGGGATAGGGCTTAATATTCAAAAACATGATAGGGCTTCTTTTCAGGGTGGGTCATATTTTCAGGAAAACAAGGTACACATTTTTGTAATATTAATTAAATTCATAATAGCTGTCTTTCAAAAGTTAAATATTTTCCAGTGAAATCTGGTTGAATTGGTTACAGAATGTAAACTGTTATACGCTTTGTTATTTATCCAACAAAATTCAAAACTAGAATCAGAATTCAAATATATACTTCATATCCGGTTCCTTTTTAGACAAGATAGCTATGCTTTCTTCTATTACCACTTAGTAAGGGACCAAATTCAAGGGACAGTATAACTATCTTTTACTGTCAATTTTGCTAGCTTCATAGTTCCACTTATACTTTGCATCTATTCTCTTTTGGATTTCCAGATCCCTGTTTTGTTTGAATGATTAATTACTAGGAGAAGGTAAACAGCCCTCCAAACCTGAAGACCTCCAGGTTTTTTGGACCACACCTCATTCCATGTAAGCTGGAAACTAGAAATGTTATTATAGTAGTAATCAAACATGAACGGGGAGGGGGGTCACAGAAGACAGTCATAGATACTGTGGAAATAGGACTAAGGTCAGCTGTTTTGTAGTAGTGCTCTTCAATTTAATATTAATAGCCGTTTAGACAAATAAATTGCCAAACTGTATCTGTTTGTCTGTTCGTGTGCAATAGCAGTTGAAAAATAAGGTTAATCAGGCTCTGGAATGTAATGATTAATCTCTATCCCTCTATATTGCAGTTGCATTTAATAAATCACAAATGCACTCCAACCCGCTAATATTCTTAGCCATATATGTAGAACCCATTATTAACTGTTCTTTCTGATATCAGTTCTGGGGATAGTAACAATAAAAAAGAGATCTGGATCACATTTGAAAAGAAAATAAAAATGGGTGAATCACATTTTTAAAAATCATCTCATCCGTAACTTTATACAAAATTGTATTTTGTATAAAATTACATAATTTTATGCTACTAGAAGTATAAAACGTCATCCAATAATTTTTGGCTACCTGATCTCATGTGATATTCAAGTTTTCACAAGGCAATGGGGGAAATGGCAACTTTTATTGTGATACAAATTGAATGATGACTTTATATCTTAAAAATCATTTACTGTGACAGTTTCACTGATAATAGTTATCGATAAAAATAAACATGGCATGATTACCATTTAATATAGAAAACATATAAACTAATCTATTAGGAAATAATTCTCCCAAGAAGGAAAATTAATCTAATTTAACATGCTATCACTTTCTTCACTTTTTTGTTAATTAATGTCTTACACTTAAGATAATGCACTTTTATATTATTATTAAGTGTAAGACACTTAATAATTATATAAAACTTATACTTGCTTTAAATTCACTTTGTAAAAAGTAGGTTCAAGGAGAATACCTAAAAAGATAACTTAAACAGCAGCTTTCACTTTACTGCTCATCATTATAAATATAAAGAACATTAAAATCACCCTTTTTATTTGTATAAAGATCATTTCTTACCTTGATCAAAGGATGTAAGCGGACTCCATGTACGAAAATAATCATCCTGCAGCAGAAAAAGAAAGCAAATGTGCTTAGAATGGGAAAACGAGTGCAAACACATGAATGGAGAAAGACAGAAATGCATAAAAGATATACAAACCTCAACTTCCTGCACATGGTGCGCAGCAAAAAAAACACAAAGGAAAGATACAATTATCATATGGACACACTAATTGCGGGAAACACATCTTTGCTAATGAAAAGAAAATTGAAAGAATAAACAGCTAGCCCATAAACCAGAAGGAAAAAAAGTATCTGAAATAGCTGAGATTTTAATTCAGCAGTTATATTTCAATAGTTTCCAAACCTTGTATTTCGTTTTATATCATTAACAACTATTCTGACAGTTGCTTACACAAATTATCTTGTAAAAAATATTAAATGGTATGACTGGAAAACTTTCAACGCCAAATAGCAATCCATCTACAAGTGCTTGATTAAAGTGCTTGCAGATCATCACCCTACGTATTGCTTTCAAAGCTTACTGTTTACAAACTAAGTTTCTTTTTTTAAAAAAAAAAAATTTATTTTTATTCGAAGATCATCTTCCATTAAACAGTGTGCCGTCTGGGTAGTACAAATATTTTGTGGAAATATTTTATACAATAGCAATTACGATTTACAGCCATATTTATTATTTTATCTACTCTTAACTTAATACTACTAATAATATATACCATACCTAATACTATAACAATCCTCTTCTTATTTAGCTTTTTAAAAACATTTTCTCAACTGTTTTTTTCATATTTATTCTCTAACCATTGATAAATAATAAAATAATAAAATTATTGATAAAATAATTCCCATATGTTATAATAATCGGATTGTTCCTTTTCTTTAATTTCAAGTGTTAACCTATTCATTTCTGCACATTCTAATATATAATAAGTTTCAAATTTCATTTCATTGCTCAGGATAAACAAAAACAAAACTGAATACAAAGCAGGGGTGAAATCCAACAGGTTCTGACAGGTTCTGGAGAACCGGTAGTGGAAATTTTGAGCAGTTTGGAGAACTGGCAAATACCACTTCTGGCTGGCCCCAGACTGGGTGGGAATGGAGATTTTACAATATCCTTCCACCAGGAGTGGGGAGGGCATGATGGCGCAGCAGACTAAAACAGGTTATTAACATTCAGCTGCCTGCAATTACTGCAAGTTCTAATCTCACCAGGCGCAAAGTTGACTCAGCCTTCCATCCTTTCTAAGGTAGGTAAAATGAGGACCCAGATTGTGGGGGCAATAAGCTGATTCATACAAAAGTATGACGACTATTGCTTAACACATTGTAAGCCGCCCTGAGTCTCCGGAGAAGGGTGGCATATAAATCAAATTAAAAAAAGAAAAAAAATGGAGAGTTTGCAGTATCCTTCCCTTGCCACGCCCACCAAGCCACACTTACAAGCCATACCATGCCCACCAAGCCACGGTCACAGAACCAATAGTAAAAAAAATTGGATTTCACCACTGGTACAAAGCAACATACTGTTAATGTAAGTGCTATTAATTTTAGTGGCCTTCACCTGTATAATTTATAATTTATTGATTTATATAGCCATCCTAAGTGAACCCTGGACAGCATACTGGGTTAAAACACAAAAACAATATAATCCCTAGTTCCTAAGGATAACATGAAAACCTCATTCATAGAGGAACACCTGAAAAGCAGTAGAGTTCACCTAATCTCCTGACCTAAATATCTGAAGTCAGGTCTTCAGCATCTTGCAAAAGTCTAATAGGATCAAGGCCATCCTGATCTTTTGGTAGATGCTGTTCCACAGAGCAGATGCTGCCATTGAGAATCAACACTTCTGGGCTTCAAAAAGATGGCGCTGTTTCACAGAAGAGATACAAAATATGTCTTTTTGATTGAGAGCGGAAACAATAGGAGAGGTGGTCCTTCGACTATCAACCCAATCTCCTTATCATTTGAATTATTCTTCTTTGCACTATTTTGAACTATGGTACAATAACTAATATTTCAAATTGTAAATAGTTATGAGGTTGCCTAAAGAATTGTAGAAATAATTACAATTCTGATATTCCTAGACTTTGGCAAGCAACACCCAGAACTGAAGGCTACCGTGAAATAATCTGGAGGCACTGTGCACATATTTAAGCAATCATTTAGTAATCAATGTTCAGCTAAATATGCATGAACATTACAATTTAACATTTAAAATCATTCTGATAACTGCTATCTATTATTAACTGTGAAAAGATTTCTTTCTTCACACAGATGCTATTCTGGAGAGAAAAATGGACCAATCAATTTGGAATATATCCATTCCTCATAAAATAAGGATAGAGATATTTCCAATAAATATGCAGAAAATTGCTTGAAGAAAATGATGCATGCTGCTGCAAGGATTTCTATTGTTATCTCAGTTTAGACACAGAGAGCAGCTCCTTCCCAGAAACTTCACTGAAATAAATTGCTTAAGCCTCACATACATATTTCTAATGGACTTTATAGTATGCCAAATAATTAATAGCTATGTACCTAGGTATAAATTAATATACCGTATATACTCGTGTATAAGCCGACCCGCATATAAGCCGACCCCCCCCAATTTTACCCCCCAAAACTGGGAAAACTTGTTGACTCGCGTATAAGCCGGGGTGGAAAATGCAGCGGCTACTGGTAAATTTCAAAATAAAAAAAGACTGGTCAAAAGTGCGAGGACCTGTCAGAAATCACTTTTTTCAGCCCTCTGGGTAGTCCTTTTGTGCATATGGACTACTCAGAGGGCTGAAAAAGTAATTTTTGACTGGTCCTCACACTTGTGACCAGTCCTCGAACTTACGACTGTCCTCACATTTTACATTTTTACCCTATCTTGTCACCATGGTGAAGAGAAGCAGTTGTGAAATGAGTGACATGGTTTTAAGAATGCTGCACGGGCATAAATGTGAGGATGGTCATAAGTGTGAGGACCAGTCAGAAGTTCGAGGACTGGTCACAAGTGTGAGGACCAGTCAAAAATAACTTTTTCAGCCCTCTGAGTAGTCCATGTGCACAAAAGGACTACTCAAAGGGTTGAAAAAAGTGATTTCTGACAGGTCCTTGCACTTTTGACCGGTCTTCGCACTTATGACTTGTCATCATTTATGCCCATTGTAGCATTCTTAAAAATGGTGTCACTCATTTCACAACTGCTTCTCTTCACCATGGTGACAAGATAGGGCCAAAATATAAAATGTGAGGACAGTCGTAAGTTCAAGGACTGGTCACAAGTGCGAGGACCAGTCAAAAATAACTTTTTCAGCCCTCTGAGTAGTCCATGTGCATAAAAGGAGAGGGAGGAAGAGAGGAGGAGGAGAAGAAAGGAAGAGGAAGTAGGGAGGAGAAGAAGGGGAGGAAGAGAAAGTAAGAAGGAAAGAAAAGAGGTGGTAGGTTTGAGGAGAAAGACTGCTGTACAATAAAAAAGATGAAAGGGAAGAAAACCAACCCCAAACACATATAAAGATATTAAGATAAAGAATGAATTGTTAAACTTTAAAGAATAAAAGAGAACAAATATGAATAAATAGCAATAATTAGAAACACACATACAAACATACAATGTATTTTCTTTGAACAGAATATTTGGCCGGTTCACAAATTTAAACAGTGTTTAGTCATTTCACTTAAATTTACAATTTCTATATTTCCTTTTTGCCATATTTATTCCTCATCTATTTTTTTAAAAACCAATATTACCCTTCATCCTCATCTCTAATCTTAATCAAATTCAATTTTTCACTTCTATTCTATATTATACCCCTTCCCATTGTCATCTATTTTTATATCAATCCTCACATTGCTTAATTATGTAATATTACAGTTGTTTAATACAAATTCAACATTTTAATATAAATCAATTAGTTATATAACTATCTTTTTTGTATATTAATCAATATGAACATGAATATTCCAATTATTTCCATACAATCCAATTTCTTACAAATCAATTAATTATATTTACCAATAATAATAAACCAAATAATTTCCCCCAATATTCTTCCAAACCACAACTTAACCATTTCTGCTTTCAACACAATATACAATTAATAATATCTCAATTATTACAATTCCCTATTTAAATAGAGCTTTTTTTTCTTTTGTGTTTTAAAATCTTGAACTCCCCTCTTTTGCCATTTGCCATAAATTTCCCATTGTTTGCACCAACCTTTTTTGATGAGGAAATAGAAAAGAAATCTGCCTTAGCAAACAGCAAAGCCAATAAGCTGTTTTACTTTTGCTTTTGGTTTCAGCACAAGGAGAAAAAAAAAATGTGCTCTTTGCAGCAGGCACCTTTTTGCAGCCGGCACCGATCTTCTCATTTGTTTTCTTTTAACCCTGATCAGCTGTAGGGGGGGCCTTTGAAGCCCTGCAGCAAGAATTTAAAGTTTTTTTTTCCTCTAGCCATCAGCTGGAACTCAGGAGGCAGTCCCAATAGATTGGGAGTGGGCGGGGTAAGCAAACCCCATTCTCCCACTGTTTCCTAGCTTGCAGGGAAAAAGTCATTTTTTTGTGACCCGCGTATAAGCCTAGGAGGCGTTTTTCAGCCTGAAAAACGGGCTGAAAAACTCGGCTTATACGCGAGTATATACGGTACACTAACATTCTTTTTAAAAGCATACTGGCTGAAAGTCTAGATTCAGCAATTATATGTGAAATTGCATTTAACATGAAATATGAAATTGTTGATCTGTCAGAAGGAAAATTTCAATATACAAAGCTGCAAGTAAACATAAATCAGGTGGACTGTATTTTTCTTCTATCTAATCATTCACATCTAAAAACATTTGGTGTGTACAGTGAAAAAAACAAAGTTATATACTTATAGAGATGTCCTCAAAAATTTTTCAAAGAGCTGTCCGATCCTTTGCCAAATATGTTGTATTTTTTGGAGTATAAGACGCACCAGAGTATAAGACGCACTTTAGTTTTTAGGGAGGAAAATAAGAAAAAGGCTGATTGGCAGGTGGATCGGCCTCCCGGAATACCCCCAATCAGCTTTTCCCAGAGCTGAATTTTAGAAACAGATTCTTTGGTTGTGAGCTCTGTGCCTTGCTTTTTTTTTTTGGCTTTTTGTTTCTGCCTCTGAAACTTCTGAAACTCTATTTCAGAAAAAACTTTCTTTTCTGCCCCTGAAAGCATCTGAAACAGAGCTTTTTAGAAAAAAAGCCTCTGAAGCTCTGTTTGGGAGCTTTTTTTCTGAAGTTCTGTTTGGGGGTTTCTTTTCTGAAGCTTCATTTCTGATGCTTTTTTCAGCTGAAACCTATGTTTGAGAAGTTAGGCAGGGCTACATTCGGAGTATAAGACGCACCCAGATTTTCACCCTCTTTTTTGGGGGGCAAAGGTTCATCTTATACTCCGAAAAATACAGTAGGTGCCTCAATACTTCAGAAAAGACTTTGCTCCCATGAATCTCCTTTGTTAAATACTCTTCTGAGTGTTTTGGTCAGATGTAATATATAGTCGTGAGTTTTACAAACATTAAGTTTACTGATATGAACTAAAAATGCTACATATATCTACCTCACACCAAAGCATAGCATTGAGGTAAGTGAGCAAAGATAATACTCTTGGTGGTAATAGAGGTAGTCCTTGACTTATATGACCACAATTGAGCCCAAAATTACTGTTGTTAAGTGAGTTTTGCCCCATAACCCCACAATTATTAAATGAATCACTGCAGCTAATAAGTTAGTAAGCCAGTCGTTAAATAAATCTGGCATCTCCATTGACTTTGTTCATCAGAAGTTTGCCAAAAGTAATCACATGGTTTTGGGACACACCAATGGTTATAAATATTAACCCGTTGCCAAGCATCTGAATTTTGATCACATGGTCATGGGGATGCTGCAAAAAACAGAGTGAATAGAAAATAAACAAAAGGAAAAAGGTTAAAAATTGCATGGAACACACTGAAAACATAGTTTTAATAGTGCTGCAAAATTATAATCAGAAATACAAGAGGTAACTATGTCAAAATTAGTAAAATATATTGATTCTATATTGGGCAACAGATGTTGAGACAAGACTTTTGTTGTTCAGCAGTGTTAAGAAATTAATGAGTTGCTTCCGCTGTTGCCGTCAGCTGTTGTGGATGGTCCTTTGAAGACCGCCAGCCCGATCGCTCGTAAAAGAGTCGTTTCGGCAATTGAAATGGCTCGTAAAACTCCGAGACTCAAAGGGCTTGTGAGGAGAGCCGGCGGCTGCAGGTAGAGTCCCCTGTGAGACCCCCAGAAAGCTTTTCTTGCTTCTGGGGAGTTAACAGGGTGGGACTCCCTATCCACCCCGCTGAAGCTCCGGACGACTGGGAAACTCTGCTTTAAAGCAGAACAAGACAGCGCGGCAGCATTACCAATAACAAAGAAAAATAAGGAAGATTTCAAACTTCTCACTAAACAGCAAGTATTGGAAGCTTTTTGGACTATTTTAAAGAATTTTTAAAGTGAAAGTGAATTGGCTTTGAGCAAAGCGGAGGAAAAAAAATGGCGCCTGTTCTTAGTTGAGAGAGCTGAAAGTGAAAGTAATTTGATTACTGTATCCGGCTACATTTTAAAGTAACAAATCCGGCTGGAAGCGGCAGAAGTATTCAAAAAAAACAAAATAACATAAAATAAAAATACCAACTGACTCTTATAGACCTGATTGAATCTGGAGAACTTTTTGGGAAAAGTTGTTAGAGTTTGTGGAAAAGGAAGATCTTTAAGAGGTAAAATGGCAACAAAGCAACCAGGGGGGGGGGGCTCCCCCACACATAAACAGAAGCAGCCTCAAACAGCGCAGTTGCAATCTCAGACAAAGGAAGAAAGCCAATATGATATTATTATTAAAGAAATTCAAAGATCAGAGAAGGAGCTTAAAGGAATGTTTCAAGAGAAATATGACTCACTCAAACAAGATATTCAAACAGTGGTTAAAGGCTTGTCTGAGGTAGCGCTGCAGATTGATAAAAAAGTGGAGAATCTTGCCTCAGAGATGGAGACTAAATTCAGAGCTTCTGACTCAAAAATTATAGAAATTGAAGAAGTTACACAGAAAATGCAAAATGAGATTACTATGATGCAATTTCGATCAATGGAATATGCTATCAGATTGAGAGGTGTTAAAGAGAACACCAGAGAAGATCTTAGGAAAATTTGTGCAGAGGCTTTGGCAGTTATGTTGAAAGTGGAACCAGATCTGGTTTTGTGCAAGATGGACAAAGTCTACAGAGTTAATTCTCGGGTGGCGGTACAAAGACAACTGCCTAGAGATGTGGTTATATATTTCACAGATAGAAGAATGAGAAATGAAATTCTGCAAAATTCTTTTGTTACAACAGTTCAAGTTGATGGAAGTGAGATTGGAGTTTTTAAAGAATTACCGCCTAAAATGTTAAGAGATAGAAAGGATTTTGGATTTTTGGTGACAGAATTGAAAAGACAGAACATACAATTTAGGTGGGATGCCCCAATAGGTATAATACTCAGGCTGCGAAGAGTGAGATACCGCCTTAATACTATTGAAAAAGCAGAAGAATTTTATTACAATGTTTTGAAAGCGGGTTCTCCTCCTCCACGCACATCTTCACCAATAGATAAAGAAGCTCAACTACAAGCCGAGATTGATCAAGAAACAGAAGCACAAATAAGGCAGTCGCAAAGGGAGGCAAGAGAATTAATGGGAGCAGTAGGTGGTGTTGTGGTTGATCCTTTTGCACCATTCGAAGCTTCTCCTTTGGAAGAAATGTCTAAAACTATCACAGAGGAGGCGATGGCTTTGGAAGTAACAATATCTAAAGTGGAAGAGCAACGCATAACCAGAGCAATGTCTAAACAAATGAAGCAACAGCAGCAAGAATATAGTAAGCCACAGCGTGAGAAAAGAACCAAAGATAAACAGCAAGCTGAAGTCATGGGAGGAGCTAAACCGAAGATTCCTACTGTAGGAGAGAATCTTCAACAATTGCTCTCAAAACTTCAGACAGGGTCAAATGGCACTTAAATTTTTGTCTTGGAATGTAAACGGATTGAATTCTCCGCAAAAAAGAAGGAAGATATTTCACTATTTGAGACAATTTCATAATGATGTTATCTGTTTACAGGAGACTCATGTAAAATTGCAAGATCAGAAATACTTGATAAATTCAAAATTGGGAATGCAATTTGTTGCTTCAAATCAGGAAAAGAAGAATGGAGTGGTGATATATATAAATAAGAAACTTGTAGCAAAAATTATAGAAGCAGATAAAGATGGAAGATATATTGCAGTTGAAGTTATTACAGATGTTGGACCAACTTTGTTGGTCGGAATATATGCCCCAAATCAACAGCAGGAAACTTTTTACAAGCCACTTCATTTAAAAATTTTGGATTGGGACTATTCAAACACTATAATAATGGGCGATTGGAATGGAGTAATCCAACCTAGATTGGATAAAAAAACCATGGCCAAAATAGGGAATAAATTACCACAAGCTTTTTTCGAATTGAAAGAGGATTTGGAATTGAAAGATATTTGGAGAATTCGAAACCCAAATGAACTGGACTTTACTTTTTACTCAGACAGGCACAAATCCTTTTCCAGAATAGACTTTTTTCTCTTAACTTCTAATCTACTCTCTAAAGTAAAGAAAATAAAGATATTTTCTAGGACTTTGACTGACCACAGTCCGGTCTGGATGGAAATCGAGATGGGTAAAAGAGAAAGAAGATCCTGGAGAGTAAATGAGAATCTATTTAGATATGAAAAGAATATAATTGAACTCAAAAAGCATTTAAAGGAGTTTTTTTAAATTTAACTTGAACAAAGGCACCCCTATTGAAACAGTTTGGGATGCAGCTAAAGCATATATGTGGGGAGTACTAATTCAAATGAATTCTAAACACAGGCAAAGTCAGCAGAAGAAAAGACTACAATTGGAATCTGAGATAAAAAAGAAAGAACAACAATTGATACAAAAACCAACAGACGGAAAATTGCAAATGGCTATAAAACTTCTGAAGGATCAATTTCAAATGCTTATAGCAGATCAAACGGCAACTAACTTACAATTTGCAAAGCACAATACTTTTTCCAATGCTAACAAACCGGGCAGGTGGTTGGCGTATACTTTGAGGAAGCAAGCATCGACACGAATTATTGATAGTACTGAATATGCTGATAAAGAAGTTTACCAACAAGATCTAATTTAAAAAGCCTTTTTGGAATATTATACTAAGTTATATGCTAAAGATGACATACAGAATATTACTATAGATGAATACTTGGAAAACAAGAGAGTTTCAAAAATTTCAACGAGCCAAAAGAAAAGTTTGGAACAACTGATAACAGTGGAGGAGATCAGTTTTGCTATAAAACAATTAAAAACAGCTAAAGCTCCAGGGACGGATGGCTTAACTGCAATTTATTATAAAACTTTACAAGAAGAAATGATTGAGCATCTTAAAGATTTATTTCGTAATATACAACTAGGAGGTAAGATACCTTCCTCATGGAAAACAGCTTTTGTTTCATTGATTCCGAAAGAAGAATCAGGTCCTAAGAAACCAGAAAATTATAGACCAATATCTTTATTAAACACAGACTATAAAATCTTTGCAAAAGTACTAGCCAACAGATTGATGCCAGTTATTCAAAAGATAATTCATCATGACCAAGCAGGATTTATTGAAGGCAGATATATGAAGGAGAATGTTAGGCAAGTTATAGACTTAATGGACTATCTAGATAAGAATAAACAGATCTCTGCAGTGCTGGTTTTTTTGGATGCGGAAAAAGCCTTTGATCGCGTGAATTGGAACTTTATAATTAAGACTTTGGAAAAAATGGATTTGGGGGAGCGGTTTATACAAGCGATTGGTGCAATTTATCAAGAGCAACATGCACAACTTATTATCAATGGATGCTTAACATCGAATTTTAATATACAAAAAGGCACCAGACAAGGTTGTCCATTATCCCCGTTATTATTTATTTTAACTTTAGAAGTCTTACTCAATGCAATACGGGACTCGAATTCCCTGACTGGAATAGTTATAAGGCAAAAGGACTATAGAACTAAGGCATTTGCAGATGACCTGGTTGTTACCCTATCACAACCTATGAACTCAATAATCCAGATGAAAAATATTATAGAAGAGTATGGCATGGTATCTGGTTTCAGGTTGAATCAGAAGAAAACTAAAATGATTGTCAAAAATCTGACAGAGAGCAAAAAAAAGGAACTGGAAAGAATGGCAGGCTTCGAGACTGTTTCAAAGGTCAAATATTTAGGAGTACAAATCACAGACTCCAATGCTAAACTGTTTCAAAATAACTATGAGGTTCTGTGGCAAAAGATACAAAAAGATATGCAAAACTGGAAGAAACTGCAGTTATCACTGCTTGGAAGAATATCAGCAGTAAAGATGAATGTTTTACCTAGACTGATCTTTTTATTTCAAATGATACCGGTGCTTAAATCAGACAAACCATTGCTAGAATGGCAAAAAGGACTGAACAAATTTATTTGGAATGATAAAAAACCAAGAGTCAAACTGAAAATAATGCAAGATACTCGTGAGAGAGGTGGTCTTAAACTCCCAAACCTTCGATTATATTATGAAGCAACTGCATTGATACAATTAAGTGATTGGTTTGGGAAAACTAAGACTGACTTGTTGAATATAGAAAGCCATGACCTGGTTTGGGGTTGGCATGCATACTTATTTTATGATACCAAAGTGGATAAAGTGTTTAACAGTCATTTACTTAGAAATGCCTTGCTGAGAGTCTGGAGAAGGCACCGAACTAATTGGGATTATAAGATTCCGTTTTGGCTGGATCTCGCTGATACCATGTGGAATACAAATATTAAGTCACTCGGGGGGTTTTTATACAAAGAGTTACTTTACTTTGAAGAGGGCAGGTGGCGATTGAAGACTTTGGATATGCTGTTGGAAGAAGGGAAATTGTTGACTTGGTTGCAGTACAATCAATTACAGATGAGATGGAAAGAAGATCAACAAACTGGTTTAATGGAATATGAAGTAGAATTGGTTGAACAGATAAAGCGGACAGGTCCAATGCACATTAAGAGAGTTTATAATGTTTTGTTAGAAAGAGACTCAGAAAATGAGCTAGTTAAAGATTGTATGACTAAATGGGCACAAAATTTCTCTCAACCAGTTATGATGGAAACATGGGAAAAAATATGGGTTCAGAATGTTAAATTTACACAGTCACAAAATCTACGAGAAAATTTTTATAAAATGTTTTATAGATGGCATTTAGACCCCAAGAAATTGTCTTGCATGTACCCTAATGTGCAGCCAAAATGTTGGAGATGTGATTGTTCAGATGCTACATATTATCACATATGGTGGACGTGCAAAAAGGTGAGGGCTTTTTGGATAAAAATCTGGTGGGTTATGCAAAATGTTTTAAAGAAAAAAAATACAATTTTCTCCGCAATTTTTTCTATTGGGTATAGTTAAAGACTTTACACTGGGTGAAACTAAACTGATTTTGTATATGGTGACAGCAGCTAGGTTGTTGATTGCCCAACATTGGAAGAGTGATGTCTTACCGACTGTTGACCAATGGACCCAGAAGATGGCTGGATTTGCAGAAATGGCAAAGGTTTCAGCTTTTTTAAAAGATCAGACGCATGAGAAGTATATACAGGAATGGAAATTATGGATTGAGTATGTACAGAATAAGTATCAGACTAGAAAATATTATATCGCTTTTAGCTGAGATGACTATGTTAGTATGTCAGTAAATATAGAAAAAAGATATGGAAGTTTGAATAACATATATATTGTTCGGGAATATTAATATTGCATATAATGGAAGTCAAGGGGGGGAGGGAAGAGGGAGGAGGGGGAGGGTTAGGGTGGGGATGGGAAGGATTTATATATTCTTTTTACATGTATTTTACAATCTGTGGCTAGGGGGGGGGAAAGGGGGAAAAATTTGTATTGTTAAAACTTTTTCAATAAAAAAAAAAAGAAATTAATGAGTTAAAAAATGTTTACTGCCCATTTGTTGATAGGAAAAAGTGAGTGGGCTTCAATTATTTATTTATTATCAAATTTCTATATTGCCTATCACACTTGCCTGATTCTGGTGATTTCATGGAATCCCTTCATGAATATTTAAGACTGCTGAATTAGATAAGAGTGTATGTAATGAACATATGGATGCAAAGAATAAACAAAATGCTGAACAAATAGTTCAGTACTGACAGTAAGTAAGAGGATGTGTTAAGTTTTCTTAGTTGATGAAAATATTTATAGATATATGTACAGAAAATGCTAGTGGTGATGATAGAAGTATGCTACAACCAAAATATGTATTTAGATTAGCATTCAGATTAAGCCATACTGCTCTGAGAATTCAAATGATCTATAATGATTGTTAGATATGCTATATGATACAACAACGGATGTGGACTGAAAACCAATCCATGACCAAAGTAATTGTGTCTGAAAGGAAAAATCAAGGAAATCTTACAAGACAGTAGCAAATGGCAAAATAATAATAAAATAAATAGAGCAAGTAAATGATTTTGTGTGTTTTGATAGAATGTTTACAAAAGATAAAAGAACAGATGGATAAATGTTAGAGATGATGTTCTACTATGAGGAATGAGAATTTGCTAAAAGAAACAAAAATGTCAATATGTAACAGCATGCATATTTGTATTTTATTATGTAAGTGAGAGTTGGATATTTCAGGAGAAATAGAAAAGTTGAAAACTGTAGGAACAGGTTACTTAAAAATGCATGGGAGTTACAGAGAGATAGAATTAAAGAGACCACATCCTTAGGTGGTGTTAGAATAATTCTTAGATAGAACTAAGAATTCTTAATTCTTAGATAGAGTTAAGAATTATCTAAGATAATTCTTAGATAGAATTAAGAGACCATTATATGTAAGGACCATCTCCTCTCTATGCACAAAATCCAGGATGAAAGCCTGGTATGGGTCAACACAAAAGGAAAAACGAATGACACTGCAATAGAACTATGTTTACAGACCACCCAAACAAACAAACAGAAGAAACAGATGAACGTTTGCTCCCCAGTTAACAAATGTACGTAAAAATACACCACCATAGTAAGGGGGCATTTTAATTATTCTGGCATCAATTGGGAGACCAACTCTGCAACAAATGAGAGGTCAAGCAGGATCCTGACCAACACAGCTAACATGAAAATAAGCTAGGCCTAATTTTGGGGGTAGGTCTTGTTTTCAGGGAAACACGATATACGCAATAATTTTAGACTTACAACCAGTCTCCTAATGACCATACAAACTTGTGACCTATCTGAAAAATGGGACTTAGCCCCCAGATTTGAAGTTCAGATAGTTGCACCAACCCACAGACATTTCAGGTTCTCGGCAACACGGCTACATGTACAAGTGTTTGCAGCATCCCAAGGTCATGTGACCGGTTGATGGGTGTTGCCAAAAACCGGCAGTTACTTCCAGTTTTTGGCAAAACCATGCGATAGAAAGCACTGGATTTCTTAACAACCATAATGTCCATGGTGTTGGCACATACAACTGCTACAAAAATTATAAAGTTGGGTGGATTACTCATCCAACTCCTTTTATCACCATCATAATTTACAATGGTCATGGGCAGGTTCCATTACAGTCATAACAAGGGCTACCTCTACACAAAGAAAGAAAGAATAAGTTGAGAAGAAGCTGAAGACTAAAGTTCAAGGCAGATGAAGTTGAGACCTTCAAAAAGAGAAAGATGAGGAAAAAATGTATGAAAAATAAAAGATAATGCATGAAGGAACAGATGGACACAGAAGGAAAAATAGAAACTTCCATTACCATATCCTCTAGATCTCTAACTGAGAACATTATTAGAGAAGTGTGTTGATAAATATTTCATAGGTAAGAGGATAATTTTTCTAGCCTATCCAGAGCTGGGAAAGAAAGAGACAAAGAAAGGCAGAAACAGAAAGAGACTATGACTCATGTATGAATTATATGTCTAAGAAGAAAATATACAAAAATTAGTAGCCGGGAGCATGGATTGATCTGCAGATTTATTAAATATTTAAGTTTATGTAAATTACCTGATCAAACAATAATCATCTTCATCTTTTAATGACCCCATAATCCCAATAGTCCAGTCTGTGCAACTGAATGGAGCTGAGTGTTTTCTGGCCGGATGCCCTTCCTGTCGCCAATGCAGAGTTATATTCAGCAGATATAGTCTTATCATGTCCAGAGAGAGAAATATCTGCCTCTTCCTAAGATCGAACTCACAGCCTTCCGATTGTGAGGCAAGAGGTTCACCTCTAGGCCACTGCACCAACATAAACATAAACCAATAACTATACTGAATTCATTTAACTTGTTTTATTTTGTTTTACATCCCTTTACATTTTAAACCGAATTATTCGCTTTTTGTGGTGAGGTTCTGTGTAACAACTCAATGGACGAAAGTAACTTGTCAATAAATTAAGTTGGACACTTCTGCCTTATGGATTTTGGGATTGCTTAGTGATTATAAATTTTGAGAGCAGAGATGGACATGAATGGATTTTAAATAATCCTACAGCATAATGTATATCTTATTACATAAAAGTTGTCAGGTCCTTATTACATCACATTCATGTTAATTGGCTAGTGCTTTTTTGTGAAAAACAACAGATTGAATGAGCTCATGTTTAAAACCATGCCTAATTAGACTCTCCCACTGGTCATAAAAAATGGAAACTATTACTTTCAGTTCAGTAATTGCACAGCAATAATTTTTTCAGTCTTAAATTCATCATTACATGTTTAAGTGAATGGAAACTAGTTACAAGCAATTATTTTAAAAATTATTTTAAAATATTTTTTGCAGGTATGAAAACAGAGACTTTAAGCACACTCTGAATAGTTTTAAGTACTATATTGTTTCGCAACTTCCTAAAGTCTTTTTTGTTGCTCAACCTGTACAGTTTATTTTGCAACTTTATTTTTAACTCTTATCATTTCAGAGACAAAATTATTTCAAAAATTTGTACAACCAGAAATGAAATAGAACTTTAGATTTAATTGTTTTTTATTTAAACCAGACTGCTCTTATTCATAAAAGAAATACAGTAGAATGGCAAAAATATTTTTTTCCTGTGCAGTTCGTAAATTTACTAAATTATTATTTTTGTAATCACAATAAAAATGCATGAATTTTAGAAGTCTTTTACACAATCACTCCTCTTTTGATCATCTCATGATTGGATTATGAAAATGTGTTCTATATGGGAATGCCCTTGAAGACAATATGGATAATCAAAAATGCAGTAGCATCGGGGTGAAATGCTCCTGGTTCGGACCGGATCGCTCAATCCAGTAGTGATGGTGGCGGGTGGTTCAGAGAACCGGTAGCAAAAATCGCTGCACCCCCACCCCCACCCCCACCACAATGCCCAGCTGAGCCGCACGATCATCAGAGGCTTTTTTAAAAACTTTTAAAAGCATTTTTTCTACAAGCTCTTCCACCGAAAAAATGCTTTTAAAAGTTAAAAAAAAAGCCTCTGATGATTGTGCGTCTCAGCTGCGATCATCAGAGGCTTTTCAAAGCATTTTTTTCTTTGGTTTTCAACCTCTTCAGCTGAAGGGGTGGTAAAAAAATGCTTTGAAAAGCCTCTGACGATTCCAGCTGAGTTGCCTGATTGGCAAAGGCTTTTCAAAGCATTTTTTTTTTTGCAACCTCTTCGGCCAGAGGTTATAGAAAAAAATGCTTTGAAAAGTTAAAAAAAAAAAGTTGGTCACACCCACCCAGTCACATTACACACACACACACACACACACACACACACACACACACCACAGAACCGGTAGTAACAAATTTTACATTTCACCCCTGAGTAGCATGTGGACTATGTCATGGTACATGCATTATCTCCACCGTGATACTGTGGAGTATCATGAACTGCACTGGATACCAAACAGCTTCTGGATATGATTCAAGATTCCAGTTATCATCTATAAACCCCTTTATAGCATTGGTCTAGCTACTGAAGAACTGCTTAATTTATATATTTCTGCCTTGTTGATGAGGTCAGGTAGAATGGACATGTTCTCAGTCCTGTTGATCAAACAATGTTATCTTACAAGACCCAGGAAGCATTTTTTCTTGATGATGGCTCCTAATCTCAGGAATAAGATCCCCCATAGAAATCTGTGGCAGCAGTCCCTATTGACTTTCTGCAAACTATTAAAAACATGGTTGTTGTCCCAGGTCTTAGGATAGGATGGTAGTGAAATCCTTCATGACATTTTGTGTTTGTATTACGGAATCGGTCTTTCTTTCCGGTATTTGGACCATGGTCCAAAAATCCAAAGTTCTGCCGACAGAACTATTCCTTCAGCCAGCATGTTACTTCTAAAATCCTCATTGGGTGTTGACCTTCCATCAGATGTATAGATGAAAACACCATCTGTGTTCCTAACTGTGCACCACTACCTTTGCTCATATCTCTTTTGCCTTCCTGCCTAGCTGCTCATAGTTTCTTGGTATTTTTTTTCAAGCTCTTTCTTGTATCATTTGCGCCAACATGGAAGAGGAGAAAATAATAATTGGTGGCCTTGATTATTTTTGTAAGCCTCTCTGGCACATCTTTGATCTTTGAACCTGGGAGACAACATAAGATTGTCTCATCTACAAATTGCTGATTCTATTCTTCTGAGGATTGAGTCGCCAATTACCATTACACACCTTTTTTTAGTGGGGAACTCAGCGGACTTCTGTTCTTTGTGACAGTCTGAGATACTTTTCTTCCTATCACTGGAGCATTTGTTGAAGACCCTTCTCCAGATGTCTGCATGTTTTTTTTTCCCCCACAGGAAGATATGAAATCAATTGTCCACCTCCAGGAGATGGCAAGGACAATCCAACAGGAACAGTCTTCTCAGGTTTTTTGTCCTGAGCGACATACTGCCATTGCTTTTCCTCTGGGGTTTCTTTTTTTCTTGGTAGTTGTTTCTTCCTTGATGAGTTCAGTTTGAATTTAGAATTTAGAACTTAAAGGAACAGAATCAAGATTGCATGAAGTGCTAACACCCTTTTATAATGCCTTGGTACAGCCACACTTGGAATACTGCATCCAGTTCTGATTGCCATGATGTAAAAAGGATGTTGAGACTCTAGAAAGAGTGCAGAGAAGAGCAACAAAGATGATTTGGGGACTGGAGGCTAAAACATATAAAGAACAGTTGCTGGGATTGGATATGTCTAGTTTAATGAAAAGAAGGATTAGGGGCAACATGATAGCAGTGCTCTGATATTTCAAGGGTTGCCACAAAGAAGACAGGGTCAACCTATTCTCCAAAGTTCTTGAAGGCAAAACAAGAAACAATGGATGAAAACTCATCAAGGAGAGAAGCAACCTATCTATCTATCTATCTATCTATCTATCTATCTATCTATTTATTTATTTATTTATTTATTTATTTATTTTTATTTATTTAAAATTTATATACTGCCCTTCTCCCTGAGGACTCAGGGCGGTGAACAGCCGGAATTAAAAACATACAATACAAATATTAAGAATTAAAATACATATAAATTTGGCTCCAATTTTAAAAATAACAAACCAATTTAAAAAGATGTCTAAAATTTCTTCCTAAGCCAGCCCGGCTTGTTGAAAAAAGTAGGTTTTAAGGGCACGGCGGAAGGCACTGAGGTCTTGAGATCTCCTTATCTCAGGGGGCAGCTGGTTCCAGAGGGTAGGTGCCCCCACAGAGAAGGCTCTCCCCCTGGGGGTCACCAGCCTACATTGTTTAGCTGATGGCACCCTGAGGAGGCCCTCTCTGTGGAAGCGCACGGGTCGGTGGGAGGTCATTTGTTGCAGTAGGCGGTCTCGCAGATAACTAGGCCCTATGCCATGGAGCACTTTAAAGGTGATAACCAACACCTTGAAGCGCACCCGGAAGACCACCGGGAGCCAGTGCAGCTCGCGCAGGAGTGGTGTTACATGGGAGAACACGGTGTTACATGGGAGAACCTAGAACTAAGAAGAAATTTCCTAAGAGTTAGAACGATTAACCAGTGGAACAACTTGCCTCCAGAAGCTGTAAATGCTCCAACACTGGAAGTTTTTAAGAAGATGTTGGATAACTATTTGTCTGAAATGGTATAGGGTTTCCTGCCTGAGCAGGGGCTTGGACTTAAAGACCTCCAAGGTTCCTTCCAACTCTGTTATTCTGTTATTCTATTTACTCTGAACACAGATTTCTGCCTTTTCCAGAAATTTTTCGTTTTCACAGATGAAAATGCCTAGACTTGCTCTAGATTAGGGATCCCCAATCCCCGGTCTGTGGCATGCCATCAAACTGGCCACAAAACATCCTACATCTGCAGGATGTAGGCAGCAGACCAAGCCATGCCCCCCTTCCAGTTCACGGAAAAATCTTTCTCCATGGAACCGGTCCCTGTGTCCAAAAAGTTGGGAGCTACTGCTCTAGATTCTCTACTTTGTCTTCCAACAATCCCAACAGTTTGCACTTAGTGCAAATTGGAGTCCTCCCTGGGCAGAAATACAAACAAAGCATACACATTGCAGGTTGCCATGGCGCTAGCCTCTTTCTCCATGAATGTGTTACTTTTCAGGCTTATACAGGTACAAATAAATATTCCCTTGTAACTTTCCTATTTAGATTCTTAGCCTGAGCCACTGGACAAGTCCCTTTGCTCCCAGTGTATCCAAGGCAAATAGAATCTTTTTAACAATATTTTCAATATTGTAGTCTTTGGGCCCTTCTTATAGGAGAGTTAATTTTATTAAATTCACAAGCCTTCTGTTAACAAATAAGTCTTTTGTTATCTCTACATTGGCCAATGTTGAAATAATACTTAAATACACAAAGCAAAGGCAAGTCAGGTTTTCTTCTTAACCAATCATGTCACGTCTTTGTTAGAATGCCTTCTACTCCTTCAAAACACAATTTATAAATCCACAAAGAAGCAGGCAGAATAATTGGGGGAGGGGGGAAATCACTCAGCTCGCAAAACAAAAAATGTTCAGCCATACATTTGCAGTTAATGTACAAGAAGAAAAAAAAAAAAACCTCTTGCGTTTTTTTAGTTTTGCGTGTTATCTGTCATTCCTTCCTTCTCATCATTTTCTCTACAAAAGTCCCCAAAACGATGCAGAGCAATAAAAATGAAAAGTAGTCTGCAAGTAAAAAGAGGTCTCCTGTTCTAACTAAACAACTGATTTCTAACTAACTAAAAATTATTAAGGCGTAGCATTTTTATTGCCTGTGTTTGCTTAAAGAAATGGTTGGTTTTTTTCAGGCAAAAAATACCTGGAACCTCACCCAAGTAAATTTTTGTTTCAGCTTTCTTCGAATTTCCTGTCCCAGAATGTGGACACGTGCATCATGTGCTGATCAGGACTTTCTTGAAAAAACGAAAATGAAAAAAATCTGATCAAAGATTTGCATGATCATCCAGCAAGAAAGGGTTAATTTAATAGTATCTAGAAGTATTAAAATTCAAAGAATCCTCAAAATTGTTTGAAGATTCTTTAAAGTACCCAGGTAGCACAAATGCTTTTTTGCAGTGGTTTGCTCTCTGAACTTGCCATTTAGTTTCCGAACATTTCGTTACCATGCTAGGTAACATCAACAGCAGGACTTCAATAGAAATATTGTTCTATTTCTCTTTAGCTTATATATGTCTTGTGTGCTGGTGTGGTCAGTTGGTCGCATGACTGGCTGTTCATTTGGCATTATAATTAACTGATGAGCTGGTTTGTTAAGTTTGTTGATTGGTTGTTCGAATGATCCGGTTTCTTACATGTTCATACTTGTCCACATACATGGTTCTAAATTAATATGCTTGTTACATGTCCGCATACATAGATCTAAATTAGTATGCTTGTTAATTGCCCCTTTTGTAGAATACTTCAATAAATTCAATAAATTCATATGTGTGGCAAGTGTTGGCATGGCCGATGATTTTTGTTCCGTTCCAATCAAACTGGTGTTGTTCATTGTCGATGGGGCTCAAGATCAGGGATTTTTGGTTGTGCTGTTTGAGTGCTAGTCAATGTCCTTGTTGTTAATTGTCACCCTGTTTGTCAAACATAGAAATGGTCACAATTGTTGCAATTGATTTTGTATGCTATGTTGCTATTGCAAATGTATGGCAACATGGTGACCATATTTGAACCAATTAAGTGTTATACACAATGAGCTCTGCAACATTTACATGGCACTAAATATTAGCAAGAGCATAATTTCTTTAAAATTTCCTTGCTACTGTCAAATGGTTATCCAATTTTTTACAGCCCAGCCTATACTGCAGATTATTTATTACTGGAGTTTGATTTACCAACTGTATCTTTTTTTAAAAAAAAAACTTCATTACCATTTTTGTTTGACCATAATAGTCTACTAAAGCACTTAGGTAACAAGCAAGATTTTAAAAAATCCACCCCTGGTTTTTAGTAACAAAGAGTTATTCCTTTACAATTCTGTACAGCATCTAAGCAAAAGAAATGAAGAACTTAGTATCTTGAAATGGTCTGTTATCCCCATTAGGTAGAGCAGAATCAATTCCACAAGGAAGTTGTAAGAAATCATAATTACTTTCATTGAGATTGATTATAATAACAAAATCTTGCAACTCTTGTGTTCCGCCTCCTTTTTCTTATAGTTCAGAAAATTATGGATTTTTTTCTACTCCAGTTCCAAATGCTATCTTGACATTCTGGACTTAATTGTTTTACCCCTTGTTGCTTTGGCATTGGAGCTTGAATATCTCCACCAAGCTCATCTTTACTACTTTCTACATGTGCATAGATTTCTACTGAAAAGAATCAAACAATTCAGCCTACTTTCCATTTTCTACTTCCAGTGCATTGTTCAGATTATGCTAAAGAAGAATAGGAACGCTGACTGCGATATTTTTCAGAACTGGCTCCTGAAGACATATTGATTCTTTAGGGCAGCAGGACAAGATTCCTGAAATAAAGCGATACCTGAAGATGACAGAATGAATGAATGAAAGAAAGAAAGAAAGAAAGAAAGAAAGAAAGAGGGAGGGAGGGAGGGAGGGAGGAAGGAAGGGAGGGAGGGACACCTTCTC
>WNWU01000048.1:3484452-3526333 GCA_012654045.1 Ptyas mucosa | reverse complement strand
CCAAAATAGTAAAATAAAGAATTTTTTAAAAAAAGAAATAATCCTGCCAATCCAAGAGACATTGCCATGCAATATATAGTTACTTGCCCTACTTTGACTTTACATGGGAATAATTGTAAAAATAGCTATATTTATAATGGGGGTAGACTTCACCAGAGACTGAAAGTTTTACTTGCCCATGGTTAACCTGATACTGCTTGGCCAAGCACACATCTGAATCACATCTCAGCTTTCCCATTTTACTGTTATTTCCAAACTGCAAGAAATGAATTGCAGGAAGATAGGAGTGTGGGAGAGTCAGCTGAAATAGTTATAAGTGTCCTAGGTGAACACTATTTGACTTAAATTGCTGAAAAAACGCTTCTCATTATTTACATTCAAATGCAAGGAAAATCTTTGAATATATTGAAGGTATCAGATCATTTCCTGTGAATCTGCAAACCCTTTCAACACTAGAAAGAAGAGATTAGCAAGATCTACAACCTAAAGAGATTAATTGAATATTTATCAGCTCCATGTTACAATACAGCTTATTAGCAGCTAGTTCAAGACCCACCATATAGCTAAGACTACTCAAATCTCCTAAAATAATTTAAGTTTTAAATCCACGTTGATATTCTTATTTGCCAACCAAACAGCTACCAAAATGCATGCTGATTTATTTTAAATTCTACCTTTGTTAATTTGAGTATTAAGTGTACATGATAAAATACAGAATACAGAATATGAAATACAGAATATGAAGACACTGATAGAGACATAAACTGAAATCAATGCAAATATTAATAATAAAGAACCTGTCCAAAAAAGAAAAACTGCATCTCACTTATTATTACTACTACTGAGTGGCGTAGAAAACTAATGCCTCCTATTAAGACAGCATTTAACATCCAGCTGCCTGCAATTACTGCAAGTTCTAATCTCACCAGGCTCAAGGTTGACTCAGCCTTCCATCCTTTCTAAGGTGGGTAAAATGAGGACCCGGTTTGTGGGGGCAATAAGCTGACTTTGTATAAATATACAAAAGTATGAAGGCATTGTAAGCCGCCCTGAGTCTCCGGAGAAGGACGGCATATAAATAAAAAATAAATAAAAATATTCTACATTCAGTGAAGTGTATGTTAAAATGAAATAACCTGTGTTTTAGATACAGTGTAAACTATGCTCTTATTTAAAATGCAGTGGACTTAAGGAAAAGATCCTGAATGTCTCCATCACAGCATGCAACAAATATCTTGGGGACAATTAAGCTCACTGAAATGAATAGAAGTTAAATCAGTCAGGATGATAATAAACTGTGAAATAGTGCTGGATGCTTCCTGTGGCTGTAATAATGAGCTCTTTTCAGATACTGATTTAGTTTCAAGTAACTTTTACTTAAATATCCAGCACAGCCATATGCCAGTATATGTTTTCATGCTAATGTATAAATTACATGTCTTGCCAGGAAAGTGAACCACAATTAATATAATGCCTTATATTAATATTAACCACAATTAATATATTTCCTTATTAAATAATATTAAGTAAAAGAACAGAGATATAAAGTTAGGTCATATAGAGTTATCCAAAAGAGCTCCAAATCCAGCTCTAGGCAAATGTGTGATCCTTTGTACTCTAAATTTTGTCTAATGCTAGATTTGGAAGACTTTCAGGCAGTGCTTCTGGGATAACAATCTCTGAAAATATAAGACAGGATTTTCTGATACAATGGCTAGTAATTGTTACACAACGTTGTTACACAAAACCCAGAAGCATAGTTCTTCCACTTTCTCAATAAAGATTGACATCTTCTCCTCCTTCTCTCCTTTCACATTCTCCTGAACATTTATAGAAGAGAGATAAGAGGACACAAATGAATTATTATCCTATTTGCCACCTATTTCAAGACCTGAGTTTGTTTCTCTTCTACCCAGAATCAGCAGCCTGTGGAAAACCAAATCAGCACTTATAACTACTGTGTTTTCCCAAAAATAAGACCATCTTATATTTTTTTTGAACCCCGAAATAAGCCCTTGGCCTTATTTTCGGGGAGGTCTTATTATTTTAGAGCGCATGGAGGAAACCAGAGGAAATGGCGGGGACCGGCTGTGCATGCGTTTAAGTATTTTCAAGGAGGGCTTATTTTAATGCATGTGCTCAAAAGTCCGAATGGGCTTATTATCAGGGGATGTCTTATTTTAGGAGAAACAGGGTGCATTTAAATTATTGAGGTGAGGTATATATTTGAGATGTCTTGAATGGAGACTGTAAGCATCTTTGAAGTTGTTTGAGTGACAGGTCCTGGTCAGATTTGGTGTGCACTTGTAACCAGTCATTTTGAGTTTTTCCATACACAGATCTACTTGTCTTTTGAAAGGGCTAGCTACAGGAAGAATGATAGACCATTTATCTTTCTACTGGCAAACCTATGTCCAAAAATATCTTGGTTAATAGCTGGTTGGAAAGAGAAGCATGGGTGATGTTTCAACAGTTCTACAAGCCACCAGCCCATTAGCTGGACTGTTTCCGAAAAAAGACTTAACAGTATTGCAAAAGATGAGCAGAAGTATTTACTATTCTTCCTGCCACTTGGTTGGAAATGGGAAACATCAGAATTCTTGTCAAATCCACCCTAGTTCCTAACTGTTCCAAAGGAATAAATGTTTACATAAAAATGTTGGTAACAAGCAGCAGCAGGAGCACCCAAAAATATCATATGAAATATGAAGAAGAGTATAACAACGCAGGTAGTCCTTAACTTATGAAAGTAATTGAGGAATTATAATCATAAATCATGCCAGTCATTAAGAGAAACCCAATTTTACACCATTGTTTGTGGGGGTAATAAAGCAAATGCCACAATCATTAAGTGAATCCACTGTCCTCAATGGACGATTTTTCCTGGAAACTGAAAGTAAACACCAATTTCTGGCCAAAAAATATTAAAATAAGTGGTAACGTGTGGCTATGGGACACTGGAAATGGTCGTAAATTCAGGCCAGTTACATAGCGCCCAAAGTGAGATCACGTGACCAGAGGACTCAGAATCTTGATTATAGTACCTTTTTGGGGTCCTTCATAACTTTGAACAGTTGTTAAGCAACGAGTAATGAGCCAAGGACTAGCTGTATGCAAAATGGCACCACTCGAGTTCATTTACACAGAATATTCCTCTGTCAAATAACAAGCAGAGAAATGGAAGTTGAAGAGTTATATTTCCTACTCACTCCTACTGTAATTCTTGAACTATTCAATAGTGCACCAGCTCCTTGTCTATATAGAAACTGGTGTGGCAGTTTTCTAGTATATAATAAATTCACATAAAGCTGTGATGTGTCTCCCAAAGCAAAGTGAAATTAGGCTTTATATGGGAAGATACCTTCCCATGTATATACAGATATATAAAAGTTATTATATTTTTAACCAAGTTAAATCTATCCACTTATAATATTGATCAATATTTCTATTGTATAGATAAATAGAGGGAATCTATTTCTTCGGAATTTTGGATTGAAGTGATAGTTTCTTTCCGACAATCCAAAATTATCTTTTTATCTACAGGCCAAACTTGGCAAGTCCAAAATTCTATCTGAGTTATTTATATACAATATCAAATTACCATTTCAAAACCTTATTGCTCTTCCCTATTATGATGAAAACATTCATATTAAAAATAATGGAAAATGGGAACAAATACAGAACTTTACCAATTTCTTGAATATTATAAACGATCAATCTTGCCTATGACTATTCCACAGGCACAGAATGCAAATTATAGATGTTGGTGCCATCACATTACTTCTCTGGCATAAAAATACAATGTGCCATCCATCTCAAAAAGTCCCTGAGATATCCAATCAATGTGAAAGAATCTTTTGATCAATTAGCAATCAGAAATGTATTTAACATTCTTTAAAACCCAAAGAACAGCAGATTGGGATGGGATGGGACAGGACGGGACGGGATGGAATACACCATTTCAGACAAATGGTTGTCCAAGCTTTTCTTAAAAACTTCCAGTGTTGGACCATTCATAACTTCTGGAGGCAAATTGTTCCACTAATTAATTATTCTGTCAGGAAATTTCTCCTTAGTTCTAAATTGCTTCTCTCCTTCATTAGTTTCCACCCATTGCTTCTTGTCCTATCCTCAGGTGCTTCGCAGAATAGCTAGACTCCCTCGTTTGTGGCAGCCCCTGAGATATCAGAAGACTGCTATCATGTCACCCCTAGTCCTTCTTTTCATTAAACTAGACATACCTGCAACTGTTCTTCATATGTTTTAGCCTCCAGTCCCCTAATCTTCATTTTTCTTCTCTGCATTTTTTCTAGAGTCTCAACATCTTTTTTACATCATGACGGCCAAAACTGGATGCCATATTCCAAGTGTGGCTTTACCAAGTCGTATAAACATTTCACATGATCTTGATTCTATCCCTAGAACTGTGTTGGCTTTTTTGGCAGCTGCAGCACACTGCTGGCTCATATTTAAGTGATTGTCCACTAGGATTCCAAAATCCCTCTCACAGTTACTACTATTGAGCAAGATATATATATAATTTAGGTAGATAGGTTTGGCTGGGTTAGGTTTGCTGCACAGTCTCCAGAGTTCCATGCTTTTTCATTCAGTATATCTCAGACTTTAAAACTGAATGCTGTCACCATAAAGTGAGGCATCCACTTAGACATCTTTTTAGGAGATTTACTTCACCTCCACCTTTATTTCATTTCTGTGAAAAAAAAAATAGGTATATATTATCCAGTTCAGGTGCCAAGCATTTTTTATGATTTTGAAAATTGTGACTTACCGTATTTTTAGGAATATAAGATGCACATACCTTTTTTGGTGAGGAAAAGAAGAAAAAGAAATCTCCCTCTGTCTATGCGCAATTTTGCCTTGTTGCAGCAAACAGCCTGCTTTACTTTCATTTTCCTTTTCAGCATAGCTTGATTAGCACAAGGAGAAAAAAAATCTGCTCCAGCAATTTACCTCTTTGCAGCAAGCAGCAGAGCCCTGGGCAAAACAGCTGAGAGCAAATCAGCTGAGAGTCAGGAGACTGATCCAATCAACTTGTCCTAATTAGGCTGTGCTGAAGCTGAAAGGAGCTGTTTTTTCTTGCTGTTTCCTTGCAAGGAGGTAACTGATGGGAGGCAGAGGCCAAAAGGTGGGGGCCAGTGGGTGGGTGGAGCTACATTTGGTGTATAAGACACACCTAAATTTTCACCCCCTTTTAGGGGGAAAAAGGTGCGTCTTATACTCCGAAAAATACGGTAATTCAGAGGAACAGTGATTTCTTTCCATTTCAAGCAGCAGCACTTTATGCCTTCTTCAAGCGTAAAAGTTGGATATGGATTTTTGGAATTTAAAGAAAAAAAGCAAAAACTGAGGGAGCAAAATTGCAATATTGGCATGCTTGCTTCATGTACAGTGATTAATATCTCTAATATCGATTTTAGGCTTAGACAAAGTGTTTGTATATGTAGTTTTGTTATAATTGGGTATCTGTGGCAACCAATTTGTCTTGCCTGGCTAAGCCCTGTAAAGTTCATCTTAATGTTCTGCTAGCTGAAGTAATATTTAAAAAGAAAGGATGTAATGGACATTTCAACTTTATGAGTAAGCTACTGCTAACTCAGTTGTATTAATTATCAAAAAAGCATAAAATACTTTTTACCCTTGTTATTATATATTCCCATGTTGCATGAAACACATCAAATTTCAACCATATTTCTTAAAGGAAGTCTAATTATTAGCGGTAAAACATAACACTAGCTTTTTACTTGATTATAGGTAATCAGTGTCTGTACCTACGGTATAATATTGTTGCAGAATGACAGCTATGATTTTAAAACTGCTGTTTTTAAAGCAAAAACCTAGAAAATATCAGAGATAATGTAGTTGTAATAGGGAATAACACAAAAGAGTCTCTAGATATTTGTCTAGAAAAAGAAGTAATTATTTGTACAAAGACTCACAGGTCAAGTTCTTGGTGTTCTCTGAACTTGTTTCTCTTCCTGTGGGTAATTTATTACCAGGGTAGGTTACATCATCAGTGCATGGGAGAATATAATGTGTTGGTTATTTTATATATAGTGATTTTTCCTACCAATCTTGATTGGGCTATTGTTTCTTCCTAAAAGAAGCAGTGCTCCAATTAAGGTTTATAAGACAATTATGTGGCCAAGATTATTTAGCTACCACATTCACATCCTTTAAATACGAAATCTTACTACTCTTGGGAACTAAGGAAAAACTATAAATGTATAAAATAAAATAAAAACCACTGCCAGTTAAAATCAGTTGATTTGAAAGAAAGGGGTAAATAGAAAGTGTCACTCAATAGGAACTATCTTCTTCCTTGCTTAATGCTTTTCTTTAAATATAAACTGAATATTTCTATCCTTAGACTAAAATTAGACACAGCTTTTAAAGTTTAAAATAATAGCCACCCTTAAAGAGTAGGAAAACAGTAACAAAGAGATAATTTAAATAATTGGCATTACAATTCAACTCAATATTACTTTGTTATGAAAGTAAGATATCTAGTAACCAGTTCCATCAATCTTTTGCTGTTGACACATCTACACTAATGAATTGTCAACATCACATTTATTTTCTTGGTAAACAAAAAAAAATCCTTCAGAAGTGTTACATTTTTATTCATGCAAAGAAGTTTGTTCTTAGTATTTGGAAAGAAAGAGAGAAAGGGTTTTTTTAAATTTTTATTCAATTTCTAAGAATAAGTATATAGATAACCATCACTTTTTATGTCTACAAAAGATGTGGTTATCAAATATATATATATATAACCAGCCTAGTTGGAGATAGATGAACTTTCAATCACACATTATAGCAATACTATATTTAATCTCATGTTGTTACTGTATTTAATTGGGTCAAAGTTATTTTAGTTTAGTTTGTATATGTTTCTATGTATTTTATAAACATTGTGAGACTATCTGAAGACTTCAGCTGTCAAGCAAAATATGAATGTTCTAATCTCCTATTTTTAATTTTCTAATTGTTATTAACTACATTATTATTTAAGAATAATATAAAAATTAGTAAAAAAATACATATATTCTATGCTAAAGTAATTGCAGTATAAGCAATTCTTGTTCCCAATGAACACACATAACTGCAGTTTGCAGACTGACTTATATTCCAAGAGCAGGCACAGTATTTCTACAAAAGGAAGCACACATTTCCACATATTTATTTATTCTAGAGTTGTCATATGTCCTACCGGACCATCTTTTGCTGGAAAAACTGAGCAGTCTGGGTCCATTTTATTAAAGATAAGTACCTAAAGAATAGGTGCAAAGGTATTAGGTAGCCAAGCAGACACCTGTCCAACAAAAGGAATCACATGCAAAAATAATCTACTCCCAATCTTGCTCAGAAATTTAAACCTCCTTTATGGCACTGGTTTTCTTCAGCATTCAAATATAGCTTGGAATACAGCTACAGCTTGGGAAAAAGTTTTCATGAAAACTATCATTTCTGAGGTGGCGTATATTAAAAAAAAAAGTACATGAATGTCTTTACTAAAGTTGGCTGTAACCAAAAATCAATTGATATCGGCTTTTGTAAATTGATTTCTCTTCTTCCCTAAATCAGCCCTGAAAAACTGATGGATACTCCAAAGATGACTAAAAATCTTCCATTATCTGTCACTTTCCAGAACATCCAAATCTCTTCTTTTTTCAGAATTGTAAAATATTTTTCACAGATAAAATTTCGCCTATAGCTTCTGATTTCAGTCAAGGTTCTTGACTTATTTTCAAAATCTGTGTTTGAATCTGATACTTCCAATCAGGACATGGTAAGCTAGGCATCCCTGAAGGAGCAGGGATGATGGAGATCGGCAGCCAACAGTAGATTCTGGCTGGCAAAATCTTCGGAGAAAGATGAGATTGCCCAATTTTACTGTGAACAAGTAGTTCTTGTAAGTGGGCTGTAGGAACCATGGTTTTTCAGGTTAGCTAGAAGTCAAACAGCCGAGTGTCAAGGGATTCCCATTAAGCTCACAGGTGTAATGTAGACTACATGGCCTTAAAGCTCAGCCGAGCCCATTTCTTAATAACTTTTGGAATGACCATTTTTACTGCTCTTGAACTTTTGGAAGTTTTATGGCATTCACTAGATAGGTTTCCTTCAATCCTTAGCAAAAGAGGTTTTATGTACGAGTTTAAGGACTTACAAAAATTATTTTGGGAGGAAATAAAACAGCAAAAGGTGATTAGAATGATATTCTGAGAAAAAAAATAAAAATGTCAATAAAGTATAGCAATCAAGCTCATAAAGAGGGAGACACTATCATTTAAATATTATTGCAGTTTAAAATTGCATTGGACAATATTCTGTTTCTGACCTTGTTTCCACAAGTAGTAGAAACTTGTTTATTTCTTACTGTATTACTAAAATAGTTTCAAATTATGAGTCCAAATCAATTGAAAGAGCTCAAACAAAGGTAAAAAAAAAATGGAGATGTTATTCAATATTGTGGAACCACCGAATGAAGGGGGGGCGCCTTTAGGGCTGAGTAAAGAGACATTCCAGTTTCATCTGGACATCATCAGGAGAGGTAAAACCAGTGGTGGGATTCAAATAATTTAACAACCAGTTCTCTGCCCTAATGACCAGCTGGGTAGGTATGGCTCAGTGGTCATGTGACTGTGTGGGCATGGCCAACTCAACGTTCCTCACATCGATGGGCGCTTCACCTTAGCTGTTACAATGTAATAAGGGTTAACCGGACAGGCAGTTTCTGTAAGTAGGGTAATAAAGATTAGGCTAGAAACAACACCAGAATGTTTCCTTCCTGCCTTCCTTACAGGATTAGCCCTGTAAAGTGGAAAAAAACAAAATAAGATTTCTTCCAACAACCGGTTCTCTAAACTGCTTAGAAAGTTAACAACTGGTTCTCCCGAATAGGTGTGAACTGGCTGAATCCCACCATTGGGTCAAACCCTTTTGACTATATGTGCCGTTTCCCAAGGGAAAGCAGAGAGTCTGGCATGGTTCTTGTAATATAGGTGGTTGACAATAAAATAAAACTTGGACCTATTCATGAGTGGTTCTTGTTGCTTGCAGCTGTCACTAAGATGTGTTTTCATTCAGTTTCTTAAATCTCCCTATGTACTTAAAAATCAAATATATCAATATTCTGAGAGGATGGCAGCTAAAAAGTTGATATCAGGCCAACTTAATTTTAAATCCTGGTGACTACATACAGAATTTTCTTGGCAAGAATACAGAAATGATCTGCCACTACTTTGGTTGCGAGTGTTATTTTCAATTTCTTATTCTACAGTACAGTACTGAGACTTTTCTAGTTATCCAGATCAAATTGTTTTCCAGTTAACTGTGATAAATCCATTCCCCTATTTCCTTAAATCCTCCTAAAGAAGGCTAATTTATCACTTATCCACTAAATCAGTTTTCTGCTGTTATATAAGAATGCAGGCCTGAACTTCAGTAAGGCATATGTAGTCAACTCAATTGTAAGTCTGTAAGTTTCATCGAATCTACTGCTTTCAAATCAAATTCCTTTTGTGGGTTCAATTTATACAGTTACTTGCCTCTGAATATTTTCCACAGTCTTTATCAATTCATCAAACTTTTTTTAAAAACGTTTTCAGCTAGGAATTACATGGTCTTTCTTGAGAGTCAACCTCATTCCCTTGTCTCTAATCTGATATGTTGTTGTTCTATCTAGTAGAGTTCTTCAAAACAGAATAAGAAAAGAGGCAGAAAAAAAGGGAATATATATATTCTGGATATTTCAATACAAAATTAAAAGATTGAAAAAATAGGCTCCAAACTTTTTACAAATTGATAGAATACAAAATCCCTGTAGTGGATGTTCAATAAAAATGAAAATAAAATAAAAGCACTTTCACTATCAAGGAACACACTGTGATTTTCCTTATAGAAAAGCAGGAATTAATGAAAACAGCCAAATAAATCAAAGCAAAAAAAGCAAAAAGAACAGATTAAATCCAGTAAAGGGTATAAATAAATCAGTATTCAGCTAGCCAGTTAACTTTTTTAAAAAAAATTTAAAAAAAGCAAAGCAAAGCAAAGGCTTTAAAAAATGAAGTTAAACTCCAGGCTTGCTTAAGAGAATGGTCTTCTGAGATGAAAACATGGCTAAAAGACCAGTGACATTCTAGCTGCTCCCATATTTCCAAGGAAAATAAGGTTTTGCCATAGTAGCAAAATCAGCAGATTGTCAGCAGAAGAGAAAAATCTTCCTACCAGTGAGCAGCCATCTTGGGGAACCTTTTGCAATGAGAGAGTTTGTATGGAAGGTTTTTTCCCCCCTTAATCTAGCAACTATGCCTAATTATTTCCAATATATAAGATTACTTATGTTTATTGCCTTACATTTTAAATTCTAATATTTTCCTGCAGTACAACTACTGTATGGACCATATATATTTTTATACTTGTAGCACACACTTAAATTCAGTTCTAATACTGACTGGATTCACATAACTTGTGGTGCTATTTGTTTCTGGTTTATTGTATAATCCAGTATTGGCTAGTTTCATACAATGTACTAAACCAGAGGTCCTCAAACTTGGCAGCTTTAAGACTTGTGCACTTCCAATTCCCAGAATTCTCCAGCCAGCATAGCTGCCAAGTCTTAAAACTGCCAAGTTTGAGGACCTCTGTACTAAACCATAAATGTGTTTGATTTATTTTAATGTCTACCTTTGACAAAAAATTAATCAAACTATTTGCCCAAACCAATCAAATTATATTATAATTTGACTCAGTGCAGTGTATGAACAGGTTCTCTGAATCACTACTTCAGTGAATTACAGAAAAGTGTTTTAAGTAAGGTTGTTGTTTATTGTTTCCTTATAATTTCTACTATAACCCATAAAAGGATAACTAACAGGCACCTTACAAAGCTGCATTGTTTCAAATTTCCCTAGAAAAACCTAATTGCTGCACTCTTCTTGGAAAATGCACTCAAGTTACTATTGTAATTCTGTTTCTGAAGCCTGACAATTTACTGGATGTTCCTTTGTTTTATATAAAGGCCAAATATACAGTAAAGAATACTGTTGTTACAACTAATCTTCCTAAAATAACAGATCATTTCATTAGTAGCAATGGCAGAATGAGGATTCAGCTTTATTCAAAATTATGAGATTTTAGGCAAACATGGTATAAAAAGAAAATTATATGGTAAGTTTCTTCATGGATGTTGTTTTGTCCAAGCTGTGTCAAACTAAGTGCAGAATACTTACCAATGGGTGAAGGTTATACTACCAACTTTTTCTTGAACCCTCCAATTTTCCCCTGCCCCTTAACTCTACAGTACTTATGACAGCTGCTTTACAAATCCCAATGCCTTATCTTAATTTTTGTCAGCTCAGCAAGGGTATCATTTTTGTGATTTTTATGATACATGAGACGTAAGAGGAAGGACACAAAAGGAACACAACAATCAATTAGAGATTAGAACAAAAAGAACAATACTAAACAATACTGTAGTACCGGTTTACAAAGTCTCAGTAAGACCACACTTTGAATACTGTGTCCAGTTCTAGTCAACACAATATAAGAAAGAAGTTGAGACTCAGAAAAGAGTGCAGAGAAGAGCAACAAGAATGATTAGGGGACTGGAGCTAAAACATATGAAGAATGCTTCCAGGAATTGGGTATGTTTAGTCTAATGAAAAGAAGGACTAGGGGAGACATGATAGCAGTGTTCCAATATATGAAGGACTCCTACAAAGACGTGGGGGTCAAACTATTTTCCAAAGCACCAAAAGGCAAGACGAAAAACAATGATTGAAAACCAACCAAGGAAGGAAGCAATCTAGAACTAAGGAAAAATTTCCTAACAGTGAGAGCAATCAACAAATGGAACAAATTGCCTTCAAGTTGTAGGTGCTCCATTACCTGAAATGGTATAATAGCGTCTGCAGTTCAAGCAGGGGATTGGACTAGAATACCTCCAAGATCCCTTCCAACTCTATTCTATTTTCTATATTCAGTATCAATGAAGGTTCAAAATTTTTGGCCACATATGATGCAGGTCCGCTAAGTTAAAAAAAAATATTTTAAACATACTACACGAAGCTATTTTTTTCAAAGATTGTACAGTACCTCCCTAAAACATGCCTTCAGTAAAGTCAAATGAAGCCATAGTTAGTCAACTAACTACAGAACATAATCAACAGATGAATATATTCCAAGATGCTTCTGTAACAGAGCAAGAGTAAGGGCCAAAGAAAATGATGCGGCCAAAGCCAATATTTAGCTGGCTATGCCTCTCAAACAAGTAGTTTAAGAAAACCTGGTAGTGTTGTGGCCCACCAGCGGCCTGCGTGGATCGTGGCTGATCCCAACAAGGAGGCTGGTGTGGGGTTGCGCCAGCAGCCTGCGCAGCCCGTGCTCACGTCGGACAGTGAGGAGGCTGAAGAGGATGTGGTGCCAGAGGCAGAGACTCAGCCAGGGCCTTCAGAACCTCCAGAGGCTCCTTCAAGTGGAGAGAGCGAAGTGGGGAGCCTCTCCTCAATGCTCGAGCACGCAGGGCTGCCAAAAGGCAGGAGTGGCTACTCAGGAGGAGGAGATCTTCTCGAGAGTAAGGTTTGAGGATAATTGGCCACTCCCTTAGCCTATTTAAGTTGCACGCAGTTAGTAATTTCTTGCTGGAAACAACGTGTAATTATTACAGAGCATTTTGCTGAGAGTGTCTTATCGTATTTTGTTTCCTGGGCTGGTTGCCAACTTTTGCCGGACTTTGTTTATTCTTGGTACGTTATAACTTTGATAAGGACCGTTGGTGTGTGTCACAATCCTTGGGAATCCGGAGCTGGGGCAGAACAGATAGAGAATAAATTATAATTCAGATGTACAGTATATTGATTACATTTATTTTTCATCACAATTAAGCATAAGTTGAAAAGTATTAAGAATTTGATTCTTCTCCAACACATATACAGTCCATCTCCCAAAACATATCTATATAACAGATTAAATTGTACAATGATTGCCCTAATATTCTTTGAATCAAATAGAATTAGAATGTTCCGCAGATCAATTTATCATACAACATAGCTTCCTTAGTTAAGATGGAAGCTCTTTCTAAATGACAAAACTGTAATTCTTCTTTTGTCATTATTTATTCTATTCTTATAGGAAAGCAGCACTGCTAGCCCCTTTACTTAGTAAGCTGAAAGAGCCTAGTGTGTTTCTTTAATTTTCAAAATACATCATATTTAAGAATCAATGAGGAAACCAAATTATGTTAGCTACTGGATAATGAGGATCATTAATTTTAGCTTGCAAAATATACTAACCATTAAGCAACTGCTCATCCTAAAGGCTTATTAGTGCAATAGGAAAATTACATTCATTAATAGAGGTTGTTACACTGCATCAGTTGCATTTCTGGCCTCCCACCTACATCAAAAGATGCAAACCTGTTCCAATGATTCATGATTCAAAATATTCTTTTCTATAAATATAAGTAAATAAATGAATATAGTACATGATCTATAGCTTAGTCAAAAATTAGATCAAAGATGAAAATGTTCTCTCCTATACAGAGAGACATACAGGTAGTCCTCAACTTAAAACTACCATTGAGCCAAAAATGTCCATTGTTAAGTGAGACAGCTGTTAAGTACGTTTTGCCCCATTTTACAACTTTTCTTGTCACAATTGTTAATTAAATCACTGCAGTTGTTCAGTTAGCAATATGGTTGTTAAGCTAAACTAGTTTCTCCTTTGACTTTGCTTGTCAGAAGGTCAGAAAAGGTGATCACTGCAACTGTCATAAATATGAACCAGTTATCAAAATCTGAATTTTGATCACGTGACCATGAGGATACTACAACAGTCGTAAGCGTGAAAAACAATGCCACATTTTTCAATGCCATTGTAACTTTGAATGGTCACTAAATGAACTATTGTAAGTCAAGGACTTTGATAAAAGTCAACACCAGTCATAAGTCTGGGCTTGAACCTTGACTGAAAAAATGAATCCATTTTCTGAAGGTTTCCCTCTAACTGAAATGTTTAGATAAAGCCATAGATATTCACTCTAGCACAGTGGTCTCTAATCTTGACAACTTTTACGATTAGTGGACT
The DNA here is from genome assembly GCA_012654045.1 of Ptyas mucosa. Taxonomy (NCBI): domain Eukaryota; kingdom Metazoa; phylum Chordata; class Lepidosauria; order Squamata; family Colubridae; genus Ptyas; species Ptyas mucosa. Next base: position 3,512,230 of record WNWU01000048.1, on the reverse strand, counting down.
TCAACTTCTAGAGTTCCTCAGCCAGCAAAGCAAAGCTGACTAAAGAACTCTGGGAGTTGAAGTCCACAAGTCTCAAAGTTGCCAAACGTGGAGACCCCTGCTCTAGCATGTTCATCTCTCTCAATTCTTTCTTTTCTTTTTGAGGTTCTAAGACTGTCAAAACCTCTGAATTGTATATGGGCCTCCACAGGAAGCCAGTAGAAAAAAGGTGCTTAGTTTAACATTATTTGAATGACAGGTCCACTTGCTCAGTCAGTCACCATAATTGGCAGCCTCTGTTTTATAGCGATTCTGCTTTATTGCATGGCTCAAGATCTGGGATTACCGCAAAACTCGAGATGAATGTGAATATGGACTACATAAACGTTGCATGCACAGCCCTGTGTTGAATGCAGGTAGAAGTTAGTGCAAGAATTTTTTTACATATCATGGACCCTATCAAGAACATTTATTCTTGAAAAAGGCCATTTCCATGCAAATCTCTCAACTCTAAAAGACGATTCTGGCAACGTGAATTATTTTCATGACAATATTTGATGCGCGTACTTTAACTACACAAAGCTGATTTCCTTAATTCAATACATTTTTACTTCTTAAAGACTTACATTTCCCATTCTGTAGTCACCATTACCAAGCTTTCTAAATCTAATATTACTAGTCAAGCAAACAAAGAATAAATACTATGGTTTCAATTCAGATATTAAATTTAAAACAGAAAAGAAAAAGAAGATGATTCTTAGGAATCTAAGTGTTGAAGCCATATTACATTTGGAGTTGTAATAGGTTTCATACAAGCCACCCCATATACTCTGCTGCTAGTACCCATTTGTACAGTAGAAAGCTATTTTTAGTGGCTGTGGTTTATTAGGCACAGATGGCAAAAGTCAATTCCAATAAGAGTAAAGACGTAAGACAAACCAATGACGTACAGCCATATCCACTGAATAACCTATGGCAACTTTAAGAAAGATTATGGATTTACAGAAAGACAGTAAAGGCAAGATAAAACAGTTATCTGCTTTACCTGAGCTTACAAGGCCAGCCTACAGAGTAGCATATTAATACTTTTCTATCTTTGAAATATCCAGCAGTTTAGCTAGCTTCTCTCAGCTAAACGTTATCCATGGGTAAATAAAATATCACTAAGTAACATATTTTCTTACTTGCTTTTTAAGTAGTCCAACCTACCGTGTTTTCCCAAAAATAAGATCTCCACGGATAATAAACCTTCCACTGAAAATAAGCCCTCCCCGAAAATATTTAACCACATGCACAGCCGGTCCCCGCCATTTCCTCTGGTTATGGTTAGGGAGACAGAGCTGGAAATCAGGCAAGACGGCAAGAGGAGCCCCGTCTTGCTCCATGTGTCCCAAAATAATAAGACCTCCCTGAAAATAAGGCCAAGCACTTATTTCAGGGTTCAAAAAAATATAAGACAGGGTCTTATTTTCGGGGAAACATGGTAGAAATTACTCCAAATTATCACTTATTCTCTTGACACTGAATTAAATTAGTTTAAGAATCATTAAAACATGGAATTATTGTTAAAGTATTGTATAAGACTCCAAATTATTTATCAAAACTATAACATTTATAGATAAATACACGGAATGGGGGGTTGCTTTCAAATGTACTACTTAATTTAGATTTTACAGAATCTCTCCTCTGTTTTATCAATTCAGAAACAGCATTACTGCTGAATGAACTGGGAATTTTATATTACACGTCAAAAGCACAAAGCATTTGAAAAACTCTGCCAAGAAAAGCTGAGTTTTAGTATTTCACAAGTCTGTATCTGCTTGGCAGGCATTGATGGAAAGAGGGCATTCTCCTCCAATTTGTTTCTGAAGAGAAGAAAAGAGCCTATAGATAGACCTAAGCTGCCAGAAAACAGCAGGCTTGGTTACTGCTGCTGTTCATTTTGTCATTTCCAATCATAGAATCAAGAGTCGTCAATAAGGCTAAAAGAATTTTTGATCTTATGGTTCCTTTTAGAATATACATGATGTCTTTAGCCTGTAGGCAATTACAGGAAAGTGACACAACTGAGAATGTTAGCAGCTACAACTTTAGTTCAGAAGAGAAATAAGTAAGAAGAATGATTACTTTAAAGAATTCTACAAGAATATAATAGAACTGTGACCAGAATTTTAAAAATGGACCTGTCATGCATAAAGCAGTCAAATATTGTGGCATTTTACAATGTATATCTTAGAATTCGCATGTTACAGTAACAGCAAATAATATAGCAAAATCTGTGCTGATGTATGGGGTCATTTTGATTCAAGGAGTCTTGAAATTTCAGGAACTTGTTTTCATAAACACCGAAATCCATGCATAGGAAAAACTACTAGTGCTAACACATACGGTTTTTGGAAAGAATGCAAAAAGTGAGCCCAAAAATATGGAGTCAAGGACTTTAAGGAGCAAACTTAGCTCAAGGCTTAAGGTTTGCAGTTATGAGAGTGACCTGGGAACCATAAATGAGATACTGGAGCAGTGCATGTTTTAAAATCCCTACTCAAAACTCAGAGAACCTTCTTCCATCATAGGTCATTTGGAATCATAGAGAAAGCCCTTTTGGGATCTACATTGGAAAAGACAGCTGATAGGGGAATATTTCTCCCCAAAATTTCCTTCATTAACCTAGAAACCATTCTAGAATAGGGGGGGGGAGTAACACCCTGAGTTGCATGGTATACCAGTCAGTGGTGGGTTCCTCCCGGTTCGGCCGAGCCGGTAGCAGTGACGATATGACGTCACAGAACTGGTTCTCTTTGTTCGGGAGCTGGGCCCTCCTGCCCCCCCTCTGAGTTATTCTTATCTTTTATTTGGCCACATCCCCAATCTATTGCTGCCTCCCAAGTCCCAGCTGATCGGCTAGAAGGAAAAAAACTGTTTAAATTCTTGCCGCGGGGCTTCAAAGGGCCGCCCTACAGCTGATCAGTGTTAAAAGGCAGTGTGGTGGTAGACCGGGGCCTCCAAAAGCAAATGAGTAGACTGGGGCCTCCAAAAACAAATGGGGAGACCGGGGCCTCCAAAAACAAATGAGTAGACTGGTACAGCTCTGCAAGCACTTAAAAGCCTGGTAGACTAGTACCTCTGCTAAATCCTAAAGAATTGTCACGTGACCATCAAGCCACGCCTACAAAATAAGCCACGCCCACAGAACTGGTAGTAAAAAAATTTAAAACCCACCCAATACCAGTTTAACAAAAACATTTTCCTTTTACTCAGTCTTGTCCAAAAACATCATTTTACTTGTCTACCTACAGTTATATGGAAGAATTTTCTAAAAATCCCAAATTTTAAATGCATCCTCTTCTGTCCCTCCAAGCTGGTGTCTTCTAGATTTTGAAAGTTCAAACCTCATAGGTTTACAGTAAAGCAGCATAAAGAATGGAATAGTATTACTTCTTTTGTTTATCATGGCAATGGTGTTTTATTTGTTGACCTGATCAACATATTGGAAGGAAAATCATAAAGTCAACAAGATTTTCTGTGTTTCTAGCAATGTCTCATTAGAAAAGCTTCCCTTAAACTTAAAACCACTCTTACAATAATGCAATACTTTTTAAGTTCTGCTAAACAATTGGCAATAGAAGTTTGATACAAAACAAAGTTTGGGTGTTTGCATACATTATATTAAGTCATACAAGCAGTTGGTGGGTTCAGGTATGTGAAGCCAAAAACAAACCATTTGGATTTATAAACCATGATTTATGGATTACTATGTTGCACAAATTCAGTCACTGGTACTTATTCATGAATAAGTGATTTAGCATACTATGACTTAGCACACTAACCATGATGGCATGCTAAGTGCCAAGATCAGCAGGGAAGAAAGAGGCTCTTGCTGACTGACAAAGTTAAATATTAAAATCTAATCTAGATAATTATTAAGCCTGGGTGAAATGTAGATTTGCTGTGTTTTGTTCCCCAAAACTCTGTATTGTTTCTTATCATGTCCATATTTACAAATGGTAAAAAGAAGTATACATGCTTCTGCTTGAACAGAAATCTCATTTGCTTTTGTGAAAGATGAAGGATTCTAAGAAAAAAATGTAAAAAAAGTATATTGCAGCTTTTTCATAACATTCTTCAGCTCTTGGGAAAGTTGGAGTCTTCCAAGCTTTGCAAGGGACACCTTGAGGGACAATCAGGTACACAAAGCAAAAATAATAATAATCATAGAATCAAAAGGTCCACTTTGCACAGTCCCTCAACATACCGTATATCCCATAATACTTTATCTTTAAAGAGATGCCTTGCTCCATCTTTTCTCAAGAAAGCAACAATCCTTAGAAGTTTGTGCAACCCTACAAAATATATCCTTCAAATCCTATACTTTCGTCTGTTTCTCTGTAAGACAAGTTTTATGGCAAGAGTGTTAAACCACTTCCATAAAAGTGAAAATAAGCATTCAAACAGGTTTTACACAATATTCTTTGGAATGAACTTGTTTTAGTGGATATAATATTAATTATTCAACTAGGAAATCCAATGCCAATCTAATAAACCAGGAGAAGGTACAACAAATCTTAAATAAGCTAAGGTTATGAATAGTTATTACTGAACTGCTCTCAATTCCCTTCTATTGTGTTCTAAATCACTTTTGGAAAGCTGAGTCAATGAGCCAGAAGTTGGGGTCATTATGTGATACATAAATCAATCTTGTCAGTTAATTCCCGAGTTAAGCCTTTAAATACTGCTTTTCACATTAGAAGAACTCGTCAAAGGCTTTTCCTTTATTTTACAAAAAGCATGCTTGAAATACAATTTAACACTATGTAAGAAAACCTAAATAATCACTGCACTTCAATGAAGTTAAACTGCATAAGCAGGATACAACAACACAAAGCAGGAAAAACAATTTAATAGGGAAAATAACATTTCAAATATTAACTGCTATTAGATGCAGAATTTAAATCATTTCCAAAATAAACCTTTTAAATTAGCGTGGTCTCTCCCATTGGAGGCACCTCAGAAATATTACATTGCTAAGGTCAGAAATTTGTAACCAGAAAGGGCCAAAAGTTGAAGCAGAACACATCTGCAAGCCACAAAGTGGCAGAAAGGCTGAATTAGTCACACCGACAATCACCATTTCTTACTGCTGAAACAATCATATTTTCCTACTTAAATGTTTTTTAAAGACAACATTTGCAATAAATCCAGATATTAGCAAGTATAAATAAGACTCTTAATTTTTTTTCTAATGTAGGATCAATGTCTTTAACAACTGCATGATAATGAGAAATTAAACAAGCGATATATCAAACTGTACCTGTTGAATTTGGATGGGGAAGTTAATAGTGGTAAAAAAAATAGTTTGGGGACCCATCAAGGAGGAAATCTATGTAGACACTTAAGAGTTGACACCAACTTGATAGCACATAATCAATCAATCAATTTGTTATACGTTAATATAGTAATAAAGTACTCTGGTATATTTGTTTCTACAATTGATAGATTTGAGCTTTTATCAGAAGATGAGTTAATATCATTAGAATAAGTGTTGACTCATTTATTGACCTAATGCATTTCAAAGACAGTTATTCTAACTTTTTACTGACTGAAAAGTAAAAAGAAAGTTATTAAAATATTTACAGAACATCATATTAGCCATTCCAAACCAGATTTATGCTGCATTGACATTAGCTGGGCTTAATTTCAAGTAAAAGTCTACAGTAAGTCTATAGCTTTTAATTCCAGTTAAATAATTTAAGCAGTTAAAAGGATTTTTTAAACAAAAGTTGGAAGAAGTTTCCTCCAGTACTTTAAAAAAAAATCAGATATCTTCAAGATTATCTATTATAAGGATGATAATAGCAATCATCATACAAGAAACTTGATTGCATACACATTTAGAAGCAAAACAGCCTAACACCTGAGTGAATGCATAATTCTCATGACATAAGGCAAAAAAATCACCAAACCCCACCCTAAAGTAATTGTTTGTGTACACTTATGGTGAAACATCAAGTTCATTCTAATTCTCCACTATAACATACAACATTTGTAAATTAGACAGTGTTTGATTTCAGACAGCAACCTCATTCACATCAACATTAAAACCTTTGAATAGGGTTAGTACACCATTTATATGCTATTAAAGTTTATATACACATCAATCTCTTTTTGGCCAATTGCTCTGGTCTTCCATACAAAAACATCAGCTCAGAATAAACAGAATGAAAAGCATGCAACTTCAAAGTTCCCAAAAGCATACTTTAAAAAAGTATCTTAACTGAGTTTTCATATTATGTTTACTCATTATGTTCAGCTATAGTTGTTGTCCAGACATTGATAAAACTATTGAAGGAATTTGCTAATATCTTAACCATATCATTTCTTTTCATAAATAAGAATGCTTAGTGCCAAAGTATTAGCATCTTAAGAAGTACAAACCATTCTTTTTGAATTATCTGTAAAAATATGGTACATCAGTGTTTGCTAACATTTGTAATTTATGAACAATAGTATTATTTTTAAGAGAGTGCTATGGATTTAAATCTCACTTTTATCCAATAGAAATAAGTGCAAACTATCACAAAATTTGTGATGACTGGGGGTGACAATCAATGCACTCAATTATCACTCTAACAGGAAGTATGTACTCATTACATGACAGACTAAGTAACAAAATCCATTTGAACATCTTTTTTAAAAAACAGATTAAGGAAAACACTGATAACAAACACCAATCTACTAATTTGGTGCTCAGAAGCCTTTTCCACTGAATTCACGGTCTCTCCTGGTAGCAAGCAGAAAATCAAAGTGACAGTCCTAGAAATTAATAAGTAAAGGACACACTCTGTAGCAGAGCAGGTTTCCAATTAATATTTCACATTCTGGAACTAAACAACTAAAACAAATGGCTAGAAAAATTATTTCTACAAAATGCACACCATTTTCCATGACTATAAACTTGAGATACCATGCTATTGCCTTGGTTTATCCCCATCACCATGAACAGATCCCTATTTCTCATATTTTCTTTCATCAAATAATATCTTTTGCCATTTTTGTAGCTACCAGGATTTGTCAAAAGCCTCTCAGTTCTTCTCTCAGTTTGTGAGAGAAAACAAAGCAAAACAAAGATTCTGAATTGATGCAGTCTTGAGCTCCTGACAACCTATGGAGCAGAAACCAAAGTGCTGGCTGGTGGATTCAGAAACATCAACCAAAATGCCAAGGGAATCCAATATGGAGATGTTCAAGAAATGTGAGCAAACTCTCTTAGGAAAATATTAGTGTCTCAAGGGCAGAAATTACCATCAGTGTGCACTAGGGTATGGAATCTCTACATCTTCAAGCTATTCAACAAGAAAGTACATTAATCACTTTGTGAATGCCTCATTATTATTCATAGTAAATATAAATAATACAAGTAACAAGCTTCTTCTCCAAGTACAGCTTAGAAAAAACTATAAAAACAATGTTGGGGCTTTGGGCAGGTACTTTTAAAAGAGAAAAATAGAAACACCAATTCCTTCCAAAGAACTATTTTCTAAACAACACAGGGCATACAATTCAGTCAGAATAAAGTGCTACTACAATAAGTATTATTTTCTTCCCAGGATGTATTCAGTCTGAATGCAAACATCTGTAGGCATAAATTTCAATGAATGATTAATTCCAATTAAACAGGTATAGCTCAGGCTGCACAAGTCAAGTTATGCCTTCAATGTAAACCTTCAAGCAAGCATTTCAATGGTTCAGAAACTAGTAATTTAACCTGTTTTAATCTAGTATAAAAAATGGGGAAACACTTTCTTTTCTTTTCAGTAGCTGCATTGTTCTGAACGCTTTAAAAGTATACAATACAGTGTACTTAATATGCCTAATTAAAAATAGATGAAGCAAGCAGATAGAAAATGGCTTAAGGTTGCTTTCCAATTCACAACAGTTTTGCATCCCATCTCAATTCTGTCAGTCATTGAGAAGCATTTTACACACTGAGTGAACTTCTTGGCTTTGACCCTTCTAAACAGGCTGAATTAGAAACAGGGAAAGAAAAGACACAGTGATTGCTTTGCATCAGCTGTAACCCTGTTGCATGCATGCATGCATGATGCTGCTTTCAACTTTCCTTACTTTTTTTCCATGAGGCCGAACACTACAACCCACATTTAAACACGGAGTCCTATGGCAGTAGAAAATCCGTCAGTTACCTATTATTATACACACACACACCATGACGGAACATGGCAAACAGGCAGACTCAAAAAGCTTAACTCATTTCCATCAAAAGGGTTTTTCTATTCACTCTTTCTAGACTAATGAAGGGAAAAAACACCTTATCTTCCACCCTGAAAACCGTTGTTCTCCCTTACCAATGGCCTATTTTTGCTTGGTGGTCACGGTTGTTGTTTTTTGTTTTTGTTTTGCTTTTTGTAGCATGCTGAATACTCATTTTTTCATTCCCCCCCCTTTTTTTTTTTGCAGCATAGTTTCCATTCCCTGGACCTCAGAAAAGCAATATATGGCTTTTATTATACAGTACGATTCTCACAAGCATCCAAAAAGATGGGACATCTACTTTCCTCCCTCTCCCCCTTTTCCTTGGTGCTATTTAACACATCATCATCAATCAAGGTTCTTTTATTCATTCGTGGACACCAAAGTCCTCCAAAGTAGCATTGTCTCTTTTCATTCCCTTTTTTTTTTAAAGGTTCCATTAAGCCATAAGATCGATGCCTGCCTTCTTGATACATTACCTAGAGAAAGATTGGGGGCAGGAGTGGGGGGGGGTTGCACTTTTGCAACTCCGGGCGAGGTAAAACAAATATAAAAGAGAATAACTTTGCCCCCCCCTCTTTATTTTAATACTCCCTTCTTTTAATACTCCAAAACTCCCCATTGGAGAGCAATGGGAAAAGTTGGTCGCTGCACGGGGCGCCTCATAGGACTAATTTTGGTCCTAAAATAAACTCCAGCTGCAATACAGAATTGACGAAGGGTGGTTGTTGTGGGGGGGGGGGCAGCCCCGCTGGATTCATAAAGGACAGAAAGAGACAGAAAGGCGAAAAACTTCCCCGCGGGAAAGATAATCCCGCCTGCAGCCAGGACGCAGGTAAGCAGGTAAGAGGGCAAAAAAAAAAAAAAAAAAAAAAGGCAGAAAAGCACCCAGAAACCCCAAGAGGGCTTACTCAGCTCACACTTACGTCTCGGAATTTGTTCCACTGCCCGACCTCCTTGTCGTATTGGGAGATGGTCGTAAGCCATTGCTTATCATCCAGGAAATTCCCGCTGTCTGACCTGCCTCCGGCTCCCGTCGCCGTCGCTGCAGCTATCGACCCCGCCGCCGCTGCCGCCGCCGCCACGGCTGGATTGCACCAAGCGGCTGCCCACACGCAGGCGAAGGCTGCTACCTTGAACATCTGGGGGGGGGGGGGAGAGAAAAAAAAAAAAGGGGGTGGTCAGCCAAAAAAAAAAAAAGCAACCCAGGCGCACCGCGAGAGGCCCTCCCCAACCGAGCCAGTTGGGGGGGGGGGGGGAGGAAAAAAAAAAGGGGGGATGCTCCTAGTCTAGAGAAAGCGAAGCAAACGTGGGGGGAGGACGGCGAGCAACCATTCCCTCCCTCCGACAAAAGAGTTGCGGGGTTTTATTTTTCCTTGAAGGGGAAGAGTAGTTATCTTTTTTTAAAAAATAAAAATAAAAGGAAGGGCAGATAACCAGGCGGTCCATCACCTTGCTGAAAATTCCACCGACTCCAGCGACCGAGAAGGCAGCGAGCTGCTGCTGCCGCTGCCGCTGCCGCCGCCGCTGCTGCCAATGGTATCTCTTCTTGAAGATGCTGCTATTGCAATCCGCCCGCCAGCCGTCCACTCAGCTCCTTTGCGCCCAGCGCGCGCTCTCCCGGCCGCCGCCGCCGCCGCTGCTGCTGCCGCCTCGCAGGCCCTCCTCCCCCCCCCCCCTTCAACCCACCCCGGCGCGCAACTCTGAACGAGCGGCAGGCAGAAGCCCGAGTTGTCTCCCCTTGCGGAGAGTGGGGTGGAAGGGGGGGGGGGTTGTGGCTGAGGCAGAGGTCTCTGAGGATATGGGGCCGTCAGCTCCAATGAGGCGGTTAGGCGGCGGGAGGCAAAAGAAGGGTTCGGTCGACCGCTTTTATTTTGAAAGAATGTCGGCTCTGGGTTGAGGAGGGGGTAACTTGAGTGGGGAATAAGCCCTTTCCCCGCCTTTTTCTTGCTCTTTTAGCCGGAAAAGGGCAGGAGGCAAATCTTGCCAGAAAAGCCCTCAGGTTCATCCCATCGCTTTCCATTTATCAGGCTGGCATTAGCCTCTGAGCTTTGCCACTCCTGGTTGGGGGGGGGGGGGAGATGTGGGCAGGACTGGGGGGGGGGGACGCCAAATAAGGCAGAGATACCTCAATTTTCTTTCTATACTCCCCTTATTCTGTTGGGCTCCAAAGTTGGGGCAGCTGGGAAGAAAACACCAGAGGTTTCTTTCCATGGGGGAAGCCGGTGAAAGTGGCATCTTTATCACCTCGCTATTCCCTCATTCATTCCTCTGCTCCTCATTGCCGTGGCCAGTTTAGGTTTCTCCTTAGGCTGTGTTCACATGACACAACACACGCTTGGTTATTTTTAGACCTGTGTGTGCTGTAGAAACTCAGGCTTAGGGTGCCTGCATGAGGTGGCTGCTTTCTTCTTTATAGTGACTGCACAGTCCTGGGAGGTGAACTACAGTGGCAAGGAGAGGCGTTTGGGGCTCTGCCTCTAAGCTCCTCTGCTGCAATGTTCAAGAAAATAAGCAAAAGAGAGGAGGTTTGGGCTTGGACACTTTTACTGTTTGTCCCCAGAAAATGGCAAAATTTGGAAAAGAAGGCCAAAGAGAGGAAGTTTCAGGAGAGGCAATTTAGGGAAAGTTCAGTTTGGGGCAAGTTTATATCAGCGTTTACGGAACATTGCGTCTATGAAGGCTGTCATATGTAAAGATGACCCTGTGACATCTGCCATAGAACCTTTTTCTTCTGGTTTCCAGCAGTAGCCACTATGAGACCTGTTGATGAATGGGTTGATGAAAGAAAATGACAGTAATAATATGGTGACCTAGGAAGGCTGTGGCAAAATACTTCTGAAAATCTTACCAAGAAAGTGTAGCGCCAGGATGGCAAACCTATGGCAGGCGTGCCACAGGTGTCATGCAGAGCCCTCTCTGCAGGCACGCCAGCTGTCGCCCCAGCTCAGATCCAGCGCGTGCCTCCCACCGACCAGCTGGTCTTCGGGTCTCTGCCATGCATATGTGGGAGGTGCTCGCATTGCATTATGGGGGTTTGGCACAGCCCACACCCTGTTTTGGACCTGGAAGGCCTGCACCAACCTGAAAGCCAAAACGGGGTGTGGGGGTGTCACACGAAGCCCCCTCGAACCCATTTTGGGCCTGGAAAGCCTCCTGCACCAACCCGGAAGCCAAAACAGGGTGCGTGGGCACCCTCACATCCCGTTCTGGGCCTGGAAGGCTTTCTGTGCCAACCTGGAAGCCAAAACAGGGCATGGGGGGGCAGGGTGCATGCGTGGGGGTGCTTGCAGTCCATTTTGGGGGTTCCAACCCGCACATATACATTCGTGCACACACATGTGCTTTGGCACTCGGCACCAAAAAGGTTAACCATCACTGGTATAGGGACTAGTCCAGGCATTCACCAAGAATCAATATTGACTTGAAGGCACAGGGCAGAAAAAGAATTGGAATGGGGGAGAAGAGTGTGGAATAGGGAATATGTGCATTCTTGCTTTCCAGAAACGGTCAGCAGCCTGTACTAGAACTGGGGCAAGCATTTATGTGACTCAGCCTTAAATTATTTCCCATCATTCAGAAAATATCATCACCTACATTTCTTCTGGTAATTCACTGTACCGGTGATTAATACTAACTACATAAGGGAAGTAATAATACTAAATTTTCCTCAATGTTATTTATTTCTTCTTGACATAATCATATGGGGACTTTCCAACCCATACATTACATTCCTCATTAATCAAGACTTTGTTGCCGCAAGATCTTCATGCTACTAACCGATCAACTTAGAAAGTTTTCTATCTCCCATTACAGGTCGTTGCCTATAGATAGCATACGTAGATAGACAGATAGGTAGGTAGACAACAGACAGACAGATTTTTTTTAAAAAAAAGATCAAAGAAAAAGATTCAGAAAAGAATAAAAGTATAAGTGTAGAAAGGAAAAAAAGGACGAAAGTAACAAAAAGTAACAAAGAATGCTTTCTTGGTATAGATAGATGTAGATATAAGAATACGTTCAACTCTTACTCTGAAGCTAACATATATCTACATAATTTTAATAATCCCATATAATACTAATAATCAAATCCCAAAATCAGCTTTTCATGTAATTCCATTCTTATAAAACTATTTCCAAGTAAAAATAAAATATGTCCAAGTCATTTCTTTCATCAAGATAGTCAATTTTACCATCAAGGCCAATTCCACCAGCTTATCCCAAATTCTTCCAATGTAGACCTTCCATCTTTGACCATATAAAAGTCTCATGCAGTTATGTATAAGAACAAAGTGCCATAAAATGTTTTATTTGTCCATTAAGATTAAAAAAAGGCTTCTAGTTTCAATTAAATGTTCACTTTTAAAATCTTCTGCATCAAAATACATTCTCCATCCCAATATTTTCTACCTTTGTTATATATTCACCAAAGTTTTTTTAAGAAATGTTCTCTCTTTTGATTAAATTTACAGTTTGAAATTCCCTTACCCATTTTTGACAATTTATCTGCTATCATATACTAAAGATACATCATTTGATAAAAATGATCTTTAAGATTCCATTTTCCCCATTTTATTGTATAGTTTTTAACTTGTCCGTCCTATTTCCATTTTCAATAAAAGTTTATATGTGTTGGCAGTAATCTGATGATCATTTCTACAGAGCTCTACATCAAATTCAGTTTTACCTTTTTCAAATTGATAATTCTTTTTATCCAACTTAAAATTTTTCATTAGTTGAGCATAAGAAAGCCAATGACATGTAAAACCTTCAATTTTTAAGTTAAACTCTCCTTAGGAAAAATTCAGCAAGTCAGCATAACTTAAACATTTTTGTTTAACTATCATTTTTCTTTAAAAAAAAGATTCTTGTAGTGACAACCATAAAGGGATTTAGATGACAATTTTACCATATACCTATTTCAAATTCTCTGTATAGCATATCTAATGATTTTTGAAATCTATATTCACCTTAACTTTGTCATACCAGAAACAGTTATGCCATCCAATCTTAAATTTTGTCCTTTCTATTCCAATAACCTCCTATTTTTTTATTTTCTTTTATTCAAACTAAACAACAAGCTGCCAAATACAATTTCAAATTTGGTACTCTTAACCCCCTCTTTCTTTAGAATTCTGCAAGAATTTAATTCTCAATTTCTTATCCTATCAAACAAATGTATAAATATTGTTTTGCAATTACTTAAATGGAAAACCAATTGTCAATACAGATATTTGGAATAGAAATAACATTCTAGGTAAAATACTCATTTTAATCATAGAAATTCTTCTCAAGAATGAATTGTAACTTCTCCCATCTCAATTTCTTTTTTAACTTCATTCTATACTTTAGTATTGTTATTTTGAAACAACATATACTTCATATTAGTATGAAGGTAACCCCCCAATATTTAACCCATTTCTCAAGTTTAAAACAAGATTTCTTCATCAAAACATCTTCATTTTCTGTTTATTAATCTTAAAACCTGCTAACACACCAAAATGTTTCAATTTGTTCATCAAAAATTCAATAACTTTCAATTCAATGATCTTTCAACTGTAAGATCAAAAATGAAATGAAATAAGAAAATGAATGGTACTCTTTTGCATACTGCATATGCAATACAAGTATAATGCTGGAGTATGATTCACTAGTTAGTGGTCAGTGGTGGTATTCAGCGGGTTCTACCCTGTTTCCCCGAAAATAAGACATCCCCTGATAATAAGCCCAATCAGGCTTTTGAGCACATGCACTAAAATAAGCCCTCCCCGAAAATATTTAAACGCAGAGCTGGAAATCAGGTAAGGCGGCAAGAGGAGCCCCATCTTGCTCCATGCGCCCCAAAATAATATGACCTCTCCAAAAATAAGGCCAAGCGCTTATTTCGGGGTTCAAAAAAATATAAGACAGGGTCTTATTTTCAGGGAAACACAGTGTACGGTTCAGGCAAACCTGTAGCGGTGGCTGCGGGATGCTCCGCCCACTCGCCTGGATGTCATCACATCTCATTTTTCCACGTTTTTGATGCTCTGCGCATGCACGGAAGGCCCTGCAGATGTGCGGAGGTGGCGTGCAAGCAAAGCGAGTGCTTATATTTGAAAACCGGTAGCGAAGATCAGTTAATACCACCCCTTTGAGGGGCTATTGATTATTTTCATTGACACGGTCTCTGGTTAACACAATTGACAGATTTTATAAGTTCCTTTAAAATGTTGGTGCTTTCTTCTTTTTACTAAGCCGAACATAAATAAAATACATGCTTTGGCTAGAAAAGTAGTATTTTTATCTTTCATTTTCTAACACAATTAACACACATATTCTGTCTTTCTAAAAAAACTGACATAGGAGCTGTTATTGACACCACAGTCCTAAATATATCTCGTTCCATCAAAGAAATTAATACCACATGATCTAGAAAGTATCCGTTCTCACCTTGATGGACAGCTGTGCTGTCACATGGGCTGAGAAGCCGGCCTGGTTGCCAGCAGGACTGTTGTGAGGAGATATAGATACAGTGCAGGGATGGGTTCTACTTACCTTTACTACCGGTTTGCAGCAGGAGCGCGCGCACGCTTCTGCGTATGCACAGATCATCAATTATGATGTCTGGACGGATGGACAGAGCCTCCCGTCACTTTTACTACCGGTCCTAAAGAACTGGACAGAACCAGGAGCAACCCACCACTGATAAAGTGGCTCCATTAGTCCAATAGACGTTGGAGACTTGAGCCCGGCAGGATACCCACCTCCTATGAGACATGCTGCCAATTGATCTAAAATTGGAGAGAGAAGGACAAATCCCTGTTAAGCAAATTACAATAATTCTTTGCATGATAACGAAGATCTTAGTACAGGGCTGTCAAACTCCTGGCCCGCAGACCAGATGCGTCGTGCTGGCCACGCCCATGCCCAGTTTAGCCAGGAGGGAAAAAGTCCTGATACATCACGTGACGCTACTGTGACGACATTAGTTTGATACCCCTGCCTTGGTACATTCATTTCCAGGTAAGTCACTAATGGCACAACAGCCACTGTTTAGAAAGACCATCTTTCCCACAACTTCTAGGAACAGGAACATGCAGCCTTATCCTTTCTTTCTTCCTCCCACTTTACTCCACCACCACTCTCTCTAAGTGAGGTATTACTTAGACTACCATTAAGAGTTGAAATTGGTTTTCATTGAAAATGGTAGGGTTCTGAATTAACAGCTGCTCTTGTGTTGAGTCCAAGCATATTTCTCTTCTCAGGAGCTGTTTGATTCCAGACACTAGGTTATGACTACTTCAACATTATTTTGGCCCATGGTGGATGTATATGAATGGGTATTATAAACATATCCCTGTTTCTTTATCCCAAACCAGTGGGTGATCTTCCCTAGCAGCTTTATTTGGATGTTCAACAGGATTGGGAAAAGACTAGGTCTTGGGGCACCCTATAATCTATTAATGTATTTTTTTTCACAACATCCTATTTGTTTTTTTAAGACTAATATAACAACACATAGGAATTTGAGAGTGTTGCTTTCTTCTAGAAATTCAAGAAGGGAAATATTCATAGACATGAAATGCAATAATTTAAGGGTCCCCAACCTCCAGGCTGTGGCCCACCACCAGGCTGTGGCCCATTCAAAACTGGTTCCCCCCTCCCCCCAGGCCACCAAGCCATAAAGGTTGGGGACTACTGCAGTAAGAGAAAACTGGACACCCTTGTAATAGATTGGGCTAGGTCAAACCTAAAATTGATTCCTTCAAACCAGATATTTATTTTCCCAGGGTGGAGAAGACTGGATTAAGAAGATTGTATTCTACTACTGACCCAGTTCATCAAAGTTTATTTTAGTAGAATAGAATATAACATTATGGCATCTATGGCAAAGAGAGAAAAAAGCAGACACACAAAAAAAGCAGAAATTTCAGAATTAAAATTGATAGAAATTCTTCAACAGTTCCTTGCTGGATAGATAATTTGACTTGCCATAGGCTGCTAGGAATTGTATAGGAAAAAAAACAGTGTTGCTGTGGATGTTATATAAAAAAGCTCAGAACAGTTTATAGATATTTGAGCAGTTTATAGACACATTAAAAATATTTTTCCTGATAATAACACTCATAAATAATCTGCATCCAAGAAATACTATATTTATTATGTTTCTGCCAGCAAAATATTATCTGCATGAATTCTAGCAATAGCTTTTTTCCACCATGCTGAACACTAGTTTTAAATACTGTATTCTTCAGCCTCCTTATATTTTTTTCTGAACATAGTTGACAGTCCCTTGTAGTTAATCTTAATGGATTTTGTCTTGCCATGGTTTGGGCTATTTTCAACTGTAAATTCAAGGACTTTAAATTCAGTAAGATCCCAGGACATTTCTATGTGGCTCCTATTTCTATTTCTTGATCTTTCAAAAAAGTGTTTGAAGATGATCCATACTCATATTTACTGCTGCTAAATACTAAGAACCAGAAGCAAGGAATCACTGCATAACTCCTGAAGAAGCAATTCTTCCTATCCCACTCACTATAAAAAATAAATAAAAAACTCCACTCCATTCCACATCCCCATCTATATTTTTATGTTATTCTTTCTTTTTATGCAAATAAAAACCACCACCTCCAAACCAGATATTCTAATGAAGGAAAACACCAAAGCCATCAAAACAGTGGTGGTATTCAGCCAGGTTCGGGCAAACTGGTAGCAGCGGCTGTGGGAGGCTCCGCCAACCTGCCCAGACATCATCATGTCCATTTTTGATACTCTGCACATGCGCAGAAAGCATGTGTGCCAGGGGTGGGTTCTACTTACCTTTACTATTGGTTCGCAATGGGAGCATGCGCGCGCATGCACAGATCACCAAATATGACATCAGGGTAGGTGGTGGGCGGAGCCTCCTGATGTTTTTACTACCAGTTCTCAAGAACCGGCCAGAACCGGGCGCAACCCACCACTGGTGCGTACTCACATTTGCGAACCGGTAGTGAAGGTAAGTGAATACCACCCCTGCATCAATCCATATTTTCTTTTGAAAGACTTGGCTGAAGCTCAAGCTCCAGATATAGTGATGGAGAAGGGGACATACATTGTGGGATTGAGGAGGGAGGAGGAAGCCATGACAGAAGAAGAGAGATTGGAAACTGAATGATTATCTTTACTTATTAGCACCCCTCCTCTCTCAGTCACTACTCAAAAGCAGACAATTGGATTTCTTGACAGACTGGTCTTAGGTCAATATGTTTGAATACTACTTTCTATGTGTAATAAATCTAATCTCATATAAGATTTGAGAGGATGGACCTGGCATGTGTCATTAAGACATGGATGGACAAAGAGAGGAGAATCACTCTTTCTCTCCAGTCAGATTTCCTACAGTTCTGGGACAGAAAAGATAGTATGACAGTTGTGAGAACTGTGGTCCTTGCAAGGAGCTCTAGTCCTGGGACAGACAAGTATGAGGCCATATTTGTGAAGCTGAACCAGAGAGACAAGCTAACAGTGCAGGTATTGTACTGTCCCAGCTGCATGGTAGCACCCATTCCAGAAATAGTTAATCTCATACAGGGATGGTTGTGTAATCTTAAAAATGGACAATTTTGAACTTCTTTCTCTTGAGTTCGGAGACAGCTCATAACTTTATAGCTGCCATGATAACTATGGACCCTTTCCATGTCATCACTGGTCCAAAACACATAACTGGCCTTTCTTTTCAGTTGAATGTGGTCTAATTCTTGGAGATGTTTCCATCAGTTTCATGAAATGAACAGATTGTTTCTTTTGATAATGGGATTAGCCACTAAACTCTAAAATTGGGTGGAAGGTCCAATAAAGATAGGGGTGAGAAGGCAAGCTGACAGATGCTCCATTGTAGTCCACTCCTCTATGTTGTTAATATCTGCATAAAGCAGTGGTGAGATTATCATCCATGGATTAGGGCTGAGATATTAATTTGTAGATGATACTAATTTGTACATCTCCAGCCTAGGCCAAATGAGAGATGTGATATATATCCTGAACTACTGCCTAAAGTTATTAAAGTCTGAATAGAGAGAAGAAGGTTCAGATTAAGCTAAACCAGCAATGACTAACCTTTTTGCAGTCATGTGCCAAAAGCGGGGAGAGTGCAGGGAGGTTGCGGACATGTGTGCCCATATCCATAATTCAATGCGCCCCTGCCCCTATGCATGCGTGCACGAACCCTCCACACTCCCCCCCCCACTTTTGACATGGGATGGCACGGTGGGCCTGGCGGGCCCATTTTTCACCCTCCCCAGGCTCCAGAGGCTTTCTAGGAGCCTGGGGAAAGCAAAAACAGCCTTCCCTACCCCTGTAGGAGGCCGGAAACAGCCGGTTTCCTGACTTCCGGTGGACCCGGAAGGCCCGAAAATCAGCTGGCTGGAGCATGCATGCGCACTGGAGCTCAGCTAGGGCAATGCTTGGGTGCCCACAGATATGGCTCCACATGCCACCTGTGGCACGCGTGCCATAGGTTTGCCATCACAGAGCTAAGCAATGAAATATCTGTTTAGAAACTGCTTCTTTCCTTAATAATACTATATTTTACTTTGAGTGGGGGTGTACTACCTCAGAAAGACCAGGCACAAATCCTGTAAAGGAAATGTATCTTGGTTTACAATTCAAAGATGCTAAACTTTGAATCAGTTATAATCTCTGGAACAGGACATACTGAGGGCATTCACTGATGTGTTATCATATTTCATTTAGGTTTCTTGGGACTGTCTTTGAAGATCATCCAGAAACTCATCATGCAGTAGGCCATATGATTCAGTGATCAGTTTTGGTACTGTCATCTTATATCATTGCTGCTAAAAGGTAATCTGGTTACCAGCATGAATTTAAATGCAATTCAAGATGCTGATAGCTGCTTTTCAAGCCATTAATTACTTGAGTCTTAGTTATCTAAGAGACTGCTTATCCTCAATTGAATCTGTCCATCTAACCTAGAGAGGAGGGGTGAAATCCAGCAAATTCTAACAGGTTCTGGAGAACCAGTAGCGGAAATTTTGAGTAGTTCAGAGAACAAGCAAATACCACCTCTGGCTGGCCCCAGAGTGGGGTGGGAATGGACATTTTGCAGTATCCTTCCCCTGGAATGGGATGGGAATGGAGATTTTGCAATACCCTTCCCCTGCCACGCCCACAGAACCAGTAGGGAAATATTTTGGATTTCACCCCTGCTAGAGAAGCAGGCAATGATAGTGTCCCTCCCATCAGGAAATGCAATTGGCATGTAAAAACTTGCCTTTGTCAGGGCAATTTTGTGAATTAAGTAAGATTTAGTCTTATTTCGTTTATATATTGATTATATTTTATATAAGTGTACTACTATTATTGTATTTTGTTTCATGTTGCTTGAATCAATTGATAAAATTATGTTTACAAATTCAATAAATACTGTAAATCATTTAAAGTCCAATGGGATATGGGTTGGATTGAGACAGTATATAAACTTATTGTAAATAAAGCCAGCAAGTGTTCTTGGAAAAAGAAAAATGGGTTGTTAACAAAGAAAACAACAGATCTGTTGTGGTTTACTAAGGTGATAAAAGGATTAGTTAGTACCATGAGATTGCACAGCTCTAAAGCTACTTCCAATCTTATGTACAGTCCTCATCTTGAAGTGCCATCAATTCCTTAATTAACATTTTTGTTTGTTTGCAATATTTTATATTGCCAGTTCCACTCCCAGTAGTTTGCAATTTTATATGAAATCATATAAATAAATCACATTATAGAATAATATAAGATGGCCTCATGTCTGCCTTGTTAAAAGCTTGATGGAAAAGTTCTTTTTTAAACCATGCTCCAAAAGATTTCAGAATGCATGCTATTCAAATTTCCAAAAACAATCTAATTTACAGGAACTAATGTTGGAAGAAATATCCATCTGGGTTCAGTTCCAAGTGGGGAAAAAGACACTGGAAACATGGAGACTGCTTGGAAAGATGGTTTAATGGTGGACAGGAATCAGATGGCTTGAGTTACTGAACAGGAGAACATGCCTTGAGTTCCTGAGCAGAATCACATGGCTTAAGTTCTTGAGTAGAAAAACTCAGTGCCTTAGTTATATGCCCTCAGCTGTGCCCCACCTCAGAGTTTCTTGTTCCTATACAAGAAATGTATCCTGATTGGTTGAGAGACTCCCAGGGGGTGGGGATCCTAGCTAACTTTGTAGGCTGTCTCCCGAGCTTGCTTGAGCCTTGCCATGTGGTGAGTTTCTGTTGCTAGAGGGGTCCTATTGTGTTACAGATGATGGTCCATTGACAAAGGTGGGGGGAAATGAGTTCTGGCCTTAATGGCCCATTGACAAAGGTGGGAGCTGCATTGTCTTTAAAACATGTTTCTCCATTTCTCATCCAAGGAAATATAATATTCTGCCTTTTTAATATTTCTTAAAATATTTCATTCTTCTAGGAGAGGGGTGAATGCTAACTTCCTACGCTAAAAAACATTATTTCCTGCCCCCTTCAACCATAATCCACTATATCTGGTATAGCAGCTGAGACTGAGCAAAAACCTTTCTAATCATGACCTCCACCTACTTATCTAACTGTAGCCATAAGTCGAAAGGAACAACAAAATCAGATACTTTCTCCTTTAGGGGAGGTACCGTCTGATCCAGGATTACAACCGAAACATTCAGAAGTTTTTTGAGCAAATAACTGCTCCAGCTTTTAAATGTTCAGCTTCAGTTTCTTCTTCCCCATTGAGCCCCTTTCAGCTTCTAGATAGCAGCTCTAGACTTCTACTACATCTGCAGTCTGACCTGAGTTAGAGCTATTGTAGATCATCAGCACACTGATGACATCTTATTCTGAACTGGCACGTGACCTGTCCTAAAGGATTTATAGATAAGAAGACAACTTATTGTCAGCTGGATCTCCAGCATGTGCTTCTGCAGCGTGCTTGCTATCGGCTGCCATAGAAACAGGGAGGGGGCATGAGTATTTGGGATGGGGAAGCATGCTGGGGTCTAATAGTGTCATGAGACCTGAAAGGAAGGTTTGCACTCATGAATTATGTCACTGCTGAGTGGAGTTGTTTATACTCCGTCAAGGCCAACCATCCTGAGACTCCAGATGCAAGAAATACCTGAAGAAGAGCTTTCCCATAACATCATACTGGATGTTAATTGGACCCTGGGAGGAAGGATTTGGGATGACTTTCAGTGTATAATTTTTGTGCATTTTAAATCAGATCTTGCCTTGCTTTCACTGCTATCATTTCAAATTTAGTAAAAGTACTTCTTATTTAATTCAATGTAGTTGAGGGTTTTCTTTCCTGAGTTTTGAACAGAGGCAGGCCTGACACTTATCCTACAAGGATACAACTGTCAAATCAATCTCTCCTGCCCTCTGCTATCCTTTACAATTGTCACACAGAAAGGAATGGAGCTGCTTTGATCAATGTACCCTACTCCCAATGAACACAAGCCATCCAGAGAATACCATAATAAATTTAGTATCTATTAAAAATATATATATACAAGAATCAGAAGTCATGCAATTCCATTCTTTTAGCCATTTTCTTTTGATTGTTTTAACCATCTTGTAAGCTGTCCAGGATCACTTGGCAAGCACTTTCTCAACTTCACCAAAACCATACGGTTGGAATCCAGAAAATAGTTGTTTAGAAGAGCTGGATCTAGACAGGGCAACTCTTTCAAGGAAACGTGTATCATCCCCTTTCCTTGAGAGACATTGACAACCTCCTAGATCAAAGCCCAGGTTCCTTGACTCCTGAAAACGTAGCTGGGGCAGGTATTGGGCCTGCAGATGACGGTGCTTCTACTGAGGAACACTGTGTTCATTTTCATAGATGAAAGTTCTAGCTTCAGTCTCAGGTTAATCTCAGGTTACCATGCAAGATGTTTCCTCCCCCTACCTTCTCTGATCTCACCCATGCAGAATCCAGACCTGGGTGAATTTTAATAATTTTTATCACCAAAGTACTGAGAAAACATCTTTTCACACTTCCCTTTCATAAGTGGAGCAGGTCACCTAAATAAAGCTGCTAAAATGCAGCTGCTAATGCAATAAAGGAAGCTATGTAAGTCTGCTTTGTCAACCTTACTGCCGCCGTGAAATATGAATATGCGAAGGGTCATGCTGCATATTGACCTCACCTATGATCTTTAAAGCTTTTATTATATAAATATTGCTTAATTTATAAATGGCTAAAAGATAAACAGTAAAATCTGTAACTTCAAGAATCCAGTCTGTCGAGAAAAGATAGCTGTCATCCATAAAATTCTGAGCCCAACTTAAAATTATTCATGTCTGCTGCTTTATATAGTCTGAAACACTCTATGACCGTGATGGCGAACCTATGGCACGGGTGCCACAGGTGGCATGCGAAGCCATATCTGTGGGCACGCAAGTATTGCCCTACCTCAGTTCTAGTGCGCATGCGCATGCCGGCCAGCTGATTTTCAGGCCTTCTGGGCCCACTGGAAGTTGGGAAATGGGCCATTTCCAGCCTCCGGAGGACCTCTGGGGGAGTGGGGAAGGCTGTTTTCGCCTTCCCCAGGCTCCTAGAAAGCCTCTGGAGCCTGGGGAGGGCGAAAAACAGACCTACCTGGCCCACCATGCCATTGCGTACCAAAAGCGGGAGGAGCGCAGGGGAGTCATGCACACATGTGCAGGGGGAGGGGCACATAGAATTATGGATGTGGGCACACGTCCGTGTGACTCCCCCGTGCTCCCCCGCTTTTGGCACTTGATGGCAAAAAGGTTAGCCATCACTGCTCTATGACCTTTACTAGAGCCCATTGGCAACTAGAAGGACAACAAATTAAGCAAAATTGGCTAATCACATTTTGAAATAATTGCAGTGATTCACATTACCATCTAAATGGGACTAATAAGAAAGGCAGGAAATAGCAGCATTGTTTCTTTGACCTCCGGGTTGACACTTGGCCAGCCCCTCCAAAAGCATGTGCTACTAAATAAAAAATATTTTGTATTTAAAAGCATTATCCTTTGAGTCTTAGACAGTTCCTACCAGTAGTTAAGAAGTAGAGAAAATGCTACTTGCTGTATTCCATTCTCACTTCTTGTCAGTTGTCCAACATAAGTTTTTTCCAAGCCTTCCATTTTCACATAATGTGTCCCTTATCTCAGTAGTATGTTCCTTTTGACTAATGTAAAAAGTTTGAACTCACAAATAATCATATTTTTCACAAATAAATATGGTCTCCATTGATTTCAAGTCTTAGAAGATACAAGAAAATTAATATTAATGAGAAGCAAAACAACAAATAGAACTTAAGCCTAGCAAGTTATTTTATATGAAAAAACTTCTTGCAAAATTTATGTTCCCATGGTTATTCAAATATTAGCAAAGAATGGAGAGATTGGAACTTGGATTTCCCACTCGGTTCACTACTAAAGCTCTAGTTCTTAAATCCATGTAACAGAGTGAAGAACAATTCCCAAGCAATTGAGTTTGTTCTACTTTTGACAGATACTTTTGCATAGCCTGGGCTAAAAGACTAAATCTGAAATGAGTTTTACTTAAATTGGTAGCCCTTGAATCATAGGGAGTTCAAAGTCATTCCTAATTAGAAAGGTAGTTGGTTGCCCGTGCTGCATTTCTTTATATCAGTAGAGAGCAGACGTTTGTCTGAGATTGCCTTTGGTGCCGATATTTCACATTTACCAGAATTATCGTACAACTACAAGGCCTGAAGGAACAAGACTTTCTTGCCTGTTACTTCAAGGCAGAATTTGGATCCCCTTAAATAGAGATATGCATATAATCCAGTCCATTCAGTGCCACAAAAAGCATATGGAAATATTTTCTATGTAAACACTGAAGAGGCTTGTGGCATTTTGATGAATACCAGATTTGCAAAGACGTGAATGTTTATGAAATACAGACTATTTCATCATTTTCAGTTGGCAAATAAATGCATGTGCAGCCAAATGTCCATGAAATGCACATGGTTACTTTCATCAATTAAGTGGTTTTTAAATGAAGAAAAAAAATGCAATTTTGCAGGTGACTCGGGTTTCTTTCTATTGCATTTGTAACTCTCTGTGAGAGCCAGAAAAAAGTAGCTATCCAATACCTTTTGACTGGTTAAAAACTAAGAGCAATTTTTAACATGAAACTTTTATCCATGAGTTAATTTTCACAAATACATCCACTGACCTTTAATCTTTAATTCGTTTACTCTCATCTGGACAAAAAAAGGGTATGAGTTGAAATTGTTTGGAATAACATAAAGGTAGGTATGGAGAATAAGTATTTTACTGCAATATTTTGCTACATAAACCCCTTTTAAGTCACTGTTCATTATTATTTATTAAAAATATTGATGGGAAGTCACAACGGGGAAGATTCCCCACTTTCTGAGATGAGCTCATCTGGGTTCTAGATGGACACCATCAGTGGTGGGATTCAAGTAATTTAACAACTGGTTCTCTGCCCTAATAATTTCTTCCAACAACCAGTTTGCCAAACTGCTCAGAAAGTTAACAACCGGTTTTCCCAAAGTGGTGCGAACTGGCTGAATCCCACCACTGGACACCATCCTAAACCCCAACGTAGAGGTGAGAGAGAGTGGCATCATTTGAGATATTTGCTGGGGCCCTGCTCCTCAGATCACTAGATGCAAGACTTACTTGTTTAGCTGGACAATAGGAGAGGTCAGTAGAGACTGTTGCTGTCGTAACAGCCTCCCTGCTATACAGCAACTCCCCTGGCTGAGTTTCTGTCACCAGGTTGACAGTGGAGCTCCCGAGGTTTATAATCTCGAAGGATTTCAACTGGAGTTCCGTAGACATGGGATCTGAGGCATCTTGGAAATTTATGGCCGTTATGAGAGCTGCTGGCCTATCCCAAATTATCGAGTTTAATGCACAATAGTGGTCATATGCTTGACCTGGCTTTTGGTGTTTTTTTGAGACATTTACTACATATTTTTCAACTCTGCATGTAGAAGAGAATTGGTAACTAGAATGTTACCAATATTCCCATATAGATGTATGTAGATGCATTGTGGATATTGGTAGTTTTATTATCAATTTGTTTTCTACTGATCCCCAGAGAGAAGGATGTGCTCTTTTTACAGCTGTTCCATTTTACATTGATGCTTTCTCTACCTACTACATAATCCTATCATTTTTTTCCCTGCTGAGTTTAGATTTTGTCATTTACATTTTAAGCTCAAGACATTTCTGAGCAACAGCTTTAATAAAAACAGAACTCTGTGTGTAGAATGCTTAAAATATTTGGAACACTTAAAGTATAGGGTAATAAATGTTCCCAACAGGAGCAGCTTCCATTTTCATTTCAAAGATTTCTCAAAGTTCATCTGAGGTATTTGATTATGGCATTTTTCTTATGCAGTTGATGTGGCATGGAAAGCTTTCAAGTCTCTTTTGTTACATTTTTGTCAACAGTTTATTTGACTAATTATCTTCTATTTGCTCTCTACTCCTCAGTGTGATCAACACATTCCAGATTACTTCATTATTTATAAGTATTGATTTCCTCTTTAAAACATTTATAAAATCACTTGAGTCCAATTCAGAAAAAAAAAAGTCAGCACATACAAACACAAAACTTTTTATATTATCAAAATTAGATATAGCATTCCTAGGCATCTCACTTATGGAGAGGTTTTTGAGTGGGATATGGATTCATATGACTAACTTTGTTAGAAGAAAAATATTGGGCCTGTTTCTGACCCTTGTCACAAATGAACATACTAGGCAACTTGCTTGAGGTGGAGGATGATTTTATTCAACAGCCTTACATGCAGTATAGCTATCAACAGTTTGAACAACAGAGACAGCAATATTTATACAATATTTTTTCTTAGTGATGAGTCTTTCGGACATGCCTGTAGATGTGTTTGCTGACTGGGGACGAAATGTGAAGTATATTAATCCTAATCTTTTGTGTTAGAATGTTGAATTTTGTATGTGGGTTCTTGTGTTGGGGAGTTGCCTTTGTGTGGCTAAAAGATTTCCACGTCTTAGGAAACTTTAGTTAGTCATGATTAAATTGGCCTGATTTTACGAACAGGAGATGTGCTTTGTCAATTTCAACTTAGGTGTCATTATAGGTACAAAGGCTTATGGGTGATTTGTTTGAATGTCTGTGAGTTCACTTTGGGCCAGGGGTTAGGGAGTTTGGGTGTGGAGTTGGCAAGGAGTAAAGTCGGTGACTGGTTGGTAAATGGATATTTTCATCCCACAACCTCTAATTCATAACACCAGGGGTCAAGTATGGCTTCTTATAATTCCCCTCCACAAAATTCTCCTACTTAAATAAACAAAACATAAAAACCATGCAGGAAATAGAATATCATGCTGGTTTTGGCCTTAGGTTTATCTAGTCCAGCATTTGTGGTCACCCTACAGCCACAAATGGATAGCCAGATAGTGGTCTTGCTAAATTTCTAAATAAGCCATTCTTATATTGGCAGTTCCATTTTCAGTTTTCTTACTTCCAAGTGTAGAATTTGCTTTTATTTACCCAGCTGAACACGAAGTTCACATTTGCATTGATTGTTTCCACAATGATGCCAAGATTGTCTTTCTTGATTATTGACTCCTAGTTTAGATGCCATAAAATGTAGCTTGTGTTTTGTACTAAAATGCATAATTTTGTATTTGTTTAGGAAAAGTTAGATCCTGTGGAAACTCTTGTTGATGTTACCAACCAGAAAAGTTTGATCTCATTATTCCTCAGTACTAATTGCAGATCTTTGATTGATTCATTATCTTCCATTATTTTCAACTCCTAGTGACCACATTTTCTTCATGATTATCTGTCCTCTAATCTGGTCTTTCAAGTGCTAGATCATTGGTTATAATTTTAACAAGCACCGGGTCCTAATGCTAATTTCTGGGTTCTGCATTTTGAATATCTTGCCAGTGTAACATCTAGTGATATTTTTACTCAGTGTTCCTTCTTTTTCAAATTGCTACCAATCCATAAGAATACTTCTCCCCTTGTTATTCATCAGCTGCATATGCTAAGGAATCTTTGATGACTTTGTTGAAAGCTTTGTGAAAGTCCAAGTATAAAACATTTACTATGTCTCCTTTATCTTTAGGTTTAGTGCAATCCTCAATAGAAGCTATATTTTCTTTATCCCTTCCCCATCGCCTTTTTAAAAATTGGAGCTATATTAACTAGTATCCAATCCTTGGAAACCAATGCCAATATTAAGTCAAATTACATATTTTTGTGAAAAGATTAGCATATTCATATAAGTAATTTAAGAATATTGTATGCCTAACTTTTGGATTAAGGAGTTTATTTATTTCTCACTTTTGTCAGTTGGGTTGTAAAATGAGTCTCATTAACTGTGATTAATATTCCTAACTGTTTTATAACGTTTGGGTCGTAGCAAGATTTTGAGCACGAGGTAAGATAATGTTTAATATTAATCTATTCTTCTTACCCTGAATCTTCCAGGATATAATCATTTATGGCAGGTGTGGGCAATTAATTTTCTCAATGGGCCACATAAGAAATGGAAACTGTTGTGAAGGGCCAT